>CM052702.1:86786177-86814665 GCA_028551405.1 Uromys caudimaculatus
CATTCTGACTGGTGTGAGGTGGAATCTCAGACTTGTTTTGATTTGCATTTCCCTGATGACTAAGGATGTTGAGCATTTCTTTAGGTGTTTCTCAGCCCTGCGAATTTCCTCAGTTGAGAATTCTCTGTTTAGCTCTGTTCCCCATTTTTTGATAGGGTTATTTGGTTTTCTGGAGTCTAACTTTTTGAGTTCTTTGTATATATTGGATATTGGCCCTCTATCAGACATAGGATTGGTAAAGATCTTTTCCCATTCTGTTGGTTGCCGTTTTGTCCTATTGACAGTGTCCTTTGCCTTACAGAAGCTTTGTAATTTCATGAGGTCCCATTTGTCGATTCTTGATCTTAGAGCATAAGCCATTGGTGTTCTATTCAGGAATTTTTCCCCTGTACCCAAGTGTTCGAGGTTTTTCCCTACTTTCTCTTCTATTAGCTTCAGTGTATCTGGTTTTATGTGGAGGTCCTTGATCTACTTGGACTTGAGCTTTGTACAGGGAGATACAGAGTCAACTGCCTGACTCCCCCAGTCCTCCTGGAGGCTGAACCACCAACCAAAGAATACATGTTGAAGGACCCATGGTTCGGACCACATTTGTGGCAGAGGAGGGCCTTGTTGGCCATCAGGGGCAGGAGAGGCCTCAGTAAAGGGGAATGTCAATGTGGGAATATGGGAGTGGGTGGGCGGGTGGCTGTGAGGTGGAATTCCCTCATAAAGGTGGGGTAGGGGTGGTTTCCAAAGAGGAGACCTAGAAAGGGGGAAACATTGGAAATGTAAATAAAGTATCAAAAAAAAATAATAATAAAAACATTCATGTTGCATTAGTCTCAATAAAATATCTTAATTGTCTGGGGGCATTTTTCCTTTCATGAGATCTACCAAGAACCTACAGTGAGTTTGCATACATTCAATAGATGTAGCTAGACATTTTCCATTACTTAAAATAATTTTTTATAGTTTAATTTTGATATTAAAATAAATGATATATTTTAATCTATTTTAAAAGTGTTTGAGGAAACTATACAAGCATTAATCAGATATTTAGCATGTTTTTGAAAGTTAGGCAAATATAAAATAGTGAATATGGTTTGAGTCCTAATGTTCCCAGTTTTCCCTTGGTGTGTATATTATGACTATGCTCTGGTTTGACAAAAGTTTCCACAGAAAGCTTAGTTTCCCTTAAAATGGAAATAAAAGGGAAAAACAATACTTTGTCAGGAAAATTCAGTCCCAGAATATATATCTCTACTTTTTTGTTCATGTGTCTTTTCACTATGGAGAAGTTATTAAATCAACTGATTCTCATTTATTGCTTAGAACCATTTACTTAAACAGCTTCAGTACATATGGTTTCTGAAAGTATGAAAATGTTTGTGGTTTATCTTTATATACAAATAAGCAATCCAAGATCTGCTTCCTGAATCAGTGCTTAACACCTTGTCCCAGAACTTTACTATGTTAACTTCCTGGAAAACACTTCCACTTGAAAAGATTCTAAGATCAAATTTAGACAGAAAGAACATGAGTTTGTTA
The DNA here is from genome assembly GCA_028551405.1 of Uromys caudimaculatus. Classification (NCBI taxonomy): domain Eukaryota; kingdom Metazoa; phylum Chordata; class Mammalia; order Rodentia; family Muridae; genus Uromys; species Uromys caudimaculatus. The sequence continues at coordinate 86,787,708 of CM052702.1, forward strand.
TTAAGACTCATAGGTTAGAATCCTCCTTAGGTTATTGTCACACTTAACTGGATTAACCTAGTACATTACCTAGCAGAATATGATCTCCTTAAAGGCTCTGGACAAATATCCTCCATTAATTCTTCATAACGGAATGATTCCTGGGAATTACTGGTTTTCATTGATATAGTTCTATTCCTGAAATCTGCCGGTCTTTTAAAAGACATTGAGTTTTTCTTTTTCTCTCCTCTCCTCTCCTCTCTTTCTTTCTTTCTTCCTTTTGATTTTCTTTTTTTTTAAATTATTTATTTATTTATTTTTCACTCCAGATTTTATTCTCCCCCCCCCCAGGTCCACCCTCCAACTGTTCTACATCCCTGTCTCCACGTGGATGTCCCCAATCCCCACTACCCCACCAGACCTCTAAACTCCGTAGGACCTCCAGTCTCTTGAGGGTTAGGTGCACCATTTCTAATTAAACACAGACCTGGCAGTCCTCAGCTATATATGTGTTGGGGGCCTTATATCAGCTGTCTTTTGGTGGTCCAGTGTTTGACAGATCTCGGGAGTCCAGATTAATTGAGACTGCTGGTCCTCCTACTGGGTTGCCCTGCTCCTCAGCTTCTTTCAGCCTTTCTTTAATTCAACCATAGGGATCAGCAGCTTCTGTCCGTTTATTAGGTGTAATTATCTGCATCTGACTTGTTTAGCTGCTTATTGGGTTTTCTGAAGGGCAGTCATGATAGGTTCCTTTTTATGAGCTCTCCATAGCCTCAATAATAGTGTCATGCCTTGGGGCCTCCCCTTGAGTTTGATCCCACTTTGGGCCTGTTGCTGGACCTTGTTTTCCTCAGGCTCCTCTCCATTTCCATCCCTGTAGTTCTTTCAGACAAGAACAATTATGGGTCAGAGTTTTGACTGTGGAATGGCAACCCCATCCCTCATTTGATACTCTGTCTTCCTGCTGGAGGTGGGCTCTATAAATTCCTAAAATACCTTTTGTGTTGAGATTACACATGTGTACCATATGTTAATTGTTTATTTATATGTATATGGAAATTGAAGTAATATCTTCATACTTATGCAGCAAGCAGTTTACTGCCTCCACAACCCCAGGAACTTTATCACTGATGAGCCCTGATAGAGGCATTGGTTTCCCAGTATTTCTTACTTTCTATGCTTATGAACCTCTTCTGTCTCAGTGAAGAGCCCTTAAACACAGTTTTCCAAGAATGTACTGTAGGTGGACTTTAGACAGTGGAAGTGAATGCAAAAGGCATAGATAGGGACCATTGGTACTGACTGTGGTAGAAACCTGCTTAGAATTTCTATTTTTGCTAAATTCTTGATTTTACACCTTAAACTGCTGTACTCAGCATTTCATTTACATTTAAGGAAAATAAGTATCAGTTGTGTGAATATTGTTGTGTTTTATAAAAAGTCCAGGATACATTTTGTAGAGCATGATACTGTGAGGTGGGAGGGGTGAATCAGCAGGTCCACACTGAGGCATCCATTCCCCATGAGGTACCAGCCAAAAGACAAGAATAGTGTAATAGAGAGTTTATTTAGGGCATGGGAAGTGAAGTTGACAAGGGAGTAGAGACAGAGAAAGGCAGAAAATGGGAAGGAGGGGGAGGAGGAAGAGGAGGAGGAGGAAGAGGGGGAGGGGGAGGGGGAGGAGGAGGAGGAGGAGGAGGAGGAGGAGGAGGAGGAGGAGGAGGAGGAGGAGGAAAAAACAGAAAGGAAGGGAAGAGAAGAGGCTGGTCAGGAACACAGGGAGAGAGCGGGGAAAGGATGAAGGGGAAAGAAAAAAGAGGTTAGTGAGAGAAAAGAGAGAAATAGGGACAAAGGGAGAGAGAGAGAGAGAGAGAGAGAGAGAGAGAGAGAGAGAGAGAGAAAGAGGACAAACAGGCCCTTTTATAGCAAGCCAGCACTACCTGGCTGTTGCTTAGTAACCATTGGGAAGAGCATAGAAGGAATGCTAACAAATATTATATTTATAATTTGAATCATCAGTTGACCATATAAGATAATTAAGACCATAATGATCAAGATGAAATATTATTAAACTTATGTTATGTAAGGTACAATAATTCAGTCTATCACTTATGCAGTGATTTTTAAAGCTACTCATTTATAAGCCATGTTATTTGAATTATAGCATATTTCACTTCATAAAGTCTGTGTATCTAATAAGTAGAAATAACAAAGCTCAATGTTCTTCAACACTGTAACTACTTTACTAAGATCTCAAATGTTCCTAAATGTTTGGTATAAATACATGTTTTACATCTTCTCAGACTTCCATGAGGCCTTTATATAATATAGAATTTTAGTATGCTGATTTTACATTCATCTGTGAAACTTGTCTGTAAAGAAAATCCAACTCACAACAGAACTTACAACTAGGAGCATATGTGAATGACCATTTCTTTGATTGGGTCCCTTTGTTGGACCTTTCTGCTTAGGCAAGAAGGTATGAACAGGTTTTTGGTGCAACTATGTTGAATGTAGTGCTATCTGTTGTTTTTTTGAATTTCAGCTTTGATTGTGTCAATATTAAAAGGATAATCAAAGTTCATGTCAACCACACACGTTAATGTTATTCAGGACTAAAATGCTATATTAATATTACAAGTTAAATAAATTATTATATTACAACTGTCTTAGTCAGGGTTTCTATTCTTGCACAAATATCATGACCAAGTTGGGGAGGAAAGGGTTTACTCACCTTACACTTCCACACTGTTGTTCATTACCAGAGGAAGTCAGGACTGGAACTCAAGCAGGTTAGGAAGCAGGAGCTGATGCAGAGGTCATTGAGGGATGTGCCTTACTAGCTTGCTTCCCCAGGTTTGCCCACAGATGATATCACCCACAAGGGGCCCTCCCCCCTTGATCACTAATTGAGAAAATGCCTTACAGCTGGATCTGATGGAGGCATTTTCTCAACTGAAACTCCCTTCTCTGTGATAACTCCAGCTTGTGTCAAGTTGACACACAGCCAGCCGGTACAGATGACCCCTAGTCTACTTGACACACAAACACATCGCCAGTAAGCCTCGACCCTTTGTCATTCATCCCCAAATCTAAATCATTTTAAAAGCTCCACAGTCTTGAATATTAAAAGTTCAATTTCTTTAAAATATCCAATATCCTTTAAAATTCAAGGTCTTTTAAAAATTCAAAGTCTCTTAACTGTGGGCTCCACTAAAATACCTTCTTTCTTCAAGACGGAAAAATATCAGAGCACAGTGACAATCAAAAGCAAAATCGAACTCCTACGGTCCAATGACTGGGACCCACTCACGATCTGGATTCCTCCAAGGGCTTGAGTCACTTCTCCAGCTCTGCCCTTTGTAGCACACACCTTGTCTTCTGTCCTCCAGACGCCTGTACTCTATGGCTGCTGCTGTTCTTGGTGGTCATCTCATGGTACTGGCATCTCCAAAACACTGCTGTCTTCAGCTGTAACTAGGTTTCACCAATAGCCTCTCATAGGCTCTCTTCATGGTGCCAAGCCTCAACTCCTTTGCATGACCCCTTCAGTCCTGGGCCATCAATTGCAACTGAGGCTTCAACTTAACCAATGGCCTTCCATGGCCTCTCACACTGCCCAACCTCAGCTGCTCTACATGACTCCTTCATGCCTGCAAAACCAGTACCACCTGAGTGACTCTTACACATTACCAAGTCCAGCCCCAGCACAAAGTACAACCTTGGCTATCTCTGAATGCAGCCTCTGTGCTCTCAGGAAACACTTCCCAGAAGATTTCACCTCAATGATGCTGGTCTCTTCTTAAACACCACTAATATCTTAGCTCCAGCATCAGTAGTCCCAGTAATGCAAAGTTTTCACTTTGGTAGTTCTGGTATCTTGTTAATCACAGCTGATTCTTCAGTCCCAGGTAACTAACACCACAGAATCTTCACAATTAAAATAGCAATGGCCCTGATAAGATTCTTTAATCTTCCCTCTGAAATTTCACAAGCCAGACCTCCATCTTCTGCACTGTTCTCAACATTAGCTTCTATGTGCCTACACAACATCTCACAGAACTCTTAACACCGAATGGCTCTTCTAGCCCAAGGTTCCAAAGTCCTTCCACAGTCCTTCCCAAAACATGCTCAAATTGTCACAGGAATACCCCACTATGCTGGTACCAATTTGTTTTAGTCAGGGTTTCTATTCCTGCACAAGCATCATGACCAAGATGCAAGTTGGGGAAGGAAGGGTTTATTCAGCTTACATTTCCACACTGCTGTTCATCACCAGAGGAAGTCAGGACTGGAACTCAAGCAGGTCAGGAAGCAGGAGCTGATGCAGAGGCCATGGAGGGATGTTCCTTACTGGCTTGCTTCCAATGGCTTGCTCAGCAGGTTTTCTTATAGAGCCCAAGACTACCAGCCCACAGATGGTACCACCCACAAGGGGCCCTCCCCCCTTGATCACTGATTGAGAAAATGCCTTACTGATGGATCTCATGGAGGCATTTTTCTCAACTGAAACTCCTTTCTCTGTGATAACTCCAGCTTGTGTCAAGTTGACACAAAACCAGGAGTACAATAACTTTGCCTATGAAAAATTTTAAAATAGCTTATATATCATGTTTCACTACATAATAGTAAAATATATGAAACTTACTGTGTGCACCTCTACAATATTTAAATTAATTAAGCCATCTTATTAATATTTGTCACTATGGTACCATTGAAAACTTGTTTCCTGATGTAAGTAATATACATGTGGTCATTTTGTTGAGTACTTAAATGGTAGACCACAGGAACCTTATGATATCTGTTACTAGCTATTTTGGACTATCCTCTTTTAGTATTTTTTCTTTGTCTTATGTATAAATATTTTTTACATATGCTTTACTTGAAATTATTTTATGAATAAGATAGTGTTTTGAAGAAAGGCATGTGTGTGAGTGTGTGTACATCTGTATATTCTTAGTATCCTTATTATTAATAAAACCATGGTCTGAGGTTGGGTAGGCATGTACATATATAACTTTAAAAGACAGTAGCCTCACATGTTCAATAGAAATAAGAAAAACAAACAAAAAGATGAAAATTTTTACCTAAAAGCACCAATTCTGGCGTTGGCTACACTCTGAAAGCACACATTCCTGCTGTGTGTTGATGGCATCTATTTGTTTCCTGAAAAAGCTGTCTTGGGTGTTTGCATTGATTTAGATATTCTAAGCTGTGAGTAGATGTATTCATTTCCTAGGGTGGCTTTCACAAATTACCACAGCACTGATGGCTTAAAATAGCAGCAGTTTATTTTCTCACAGATGAAGAGATCAGGCCTTTGTAATCAATGTGCTGGCGGTATATATTCCCTTAAGAGAACCAGAGGGAGACACCGTCCTCTGCCTTTCTCCTAACTTCCCATGACTGGCAAATGTTGGCTTGTTTGTTTATTTGTTTTATAAATGAACCGCAAATGCTACATACAAGTCTTTGTGTTTAACATGAATCTTTAATCCAGCATGATTTCATTTCAAGATTCCCTATGTATATTTTCAAAGACTCTTATTATATTTTTCATTTTTTTAAAAAAAAAACATTTTTCTTACATTTTTAATTCTTTTGCCTTGTTTTGGTCCTGTCTGTCTGTCTACCTATCTATCCATCTATCTATCTATCCATCTATCTATCTATCCATCTATCTATCTATCCATCTATCTATCTATCCATCCATCTATCTATCTATCTATCTATCTATCTATCAATCATCTATCTATCATCTATGTATTCACTTGGCAGACTGATTTCACCTCTCTATGCTCCTCTGCTCTCAGTCTCACCCTCACACCTGCCTGCTCCCCTCCCCTATGGGTACCAACCTGTCCTGCCACATCAAGTTGCAGCAGGACTAAAAATATCCTCTCCCAATGGCAGTTCTTGAATATTTTTTGTTTGTTTTGTTTTGTCTTGTTTTATAAATAAACTGCAAATGCCTCCTTCATTTTCATATGTTCTGTCTTTATTACTTCATCTGAATTTTCTTATTTCATAGACAAGGCAGCCTAGCTATGGGAAAGGGATCTAAGGGCAGACAACTGAGCCCCCAGTCAGAGATAGCCCCGGTCCAATTATTAGGGGACCCACAAGAATACCAAGCCTCACATCTACTACACATGTGCTGTGGGCCTAGGTACAGATCCGCATGCTCTTTGGTTGGTGTTTCAGTCTCTGTGTCCCCATGGGCCCAGGTTAGCTTACTCTATAGGTCTTCTTGTGCAAAGACCCTTCCTATTAATAAAGTCACTGTCTGAGGTTCTGGATAGCGATTTCTTTATAAATCTAGTACATTACAGGATAGTTTTCATTATTTCAGAAAACTAACATTAAATCAAAGTCTGTCTTCTAACATTTGCAGATAGCCTAGAAACATAAAATACACACTTTAGAATCTGAAAATTCAGTGGAGTCTATTGATAGTTCTTGAATAAGAAACAAAGAAACAGATTTGGTTTCTCTATATATTTAGGATGTTTCCAAGGAAAATATCAATACAAATTTCATATTAGCAAGTCAAACTAACCAATTATATTGGCCATAAAATAGCCTAATATTCATTTATTTGCTCACTCTGTAAAATGACTGAGAAGCAAAAAAAAAATGATGCTGTGCTGATAAAATTTTGTATTTTATAATATAAAGTAGTGCAAATGCACAAAAACAACACATGGCTAAGTAATATGAACTGAAGCTAAAGCGATTCAATAAGAAAGAAGAAAATTAGACATCATACCACATTATACACATAGAAAAAATAAAGCTACTAAATTAAATAACTCTCATGAAAGGTATATAGACAAAGGATGAAAAATACTGTTGGCCAATGAATAGATCATAGCAAATGTGCTCATACTTCAAGGAATTTAGGCTTGCTTAACACTTTTCCTGAATACTCCCAATATTCCCAGAGTTGACCTTCTTACTTTCTTTAGGGCTCAGCTCAAATGCATATTTTTGTGAAGTACATCTCTGTTAAACTGAAATGAGATAGGATACTCTAAGACTAGAACAAATCTATACCACTTCATCTCCCTTATTCAAATTTAATTTTCTTATATTCATTTAAACACACACACACACATTTTAGTCTTTGCTACTTATAGTGTTTTAAAGTTATGAACTATAAACATATTTAAATTTTATTTGGTTTTATCATAATGGCCAGAATTATGCCTGGATGTGTTAAAAGCATGAGTAAATTAAATAAAATGAATTTTAAAACATATTAATTTAGTATGTTGGGATTTTGAGAACTCCTAAGGTTCAGTACATTTTATGGACTACCAAAGTATTACAGGAGACTAGGTTCTCTCTTTTTATAATTACCATTGCTTTTGATATAACATCTATTATGAGTAAGTATTGCTGTTCTATACTAAAGCAATATAAACTATAATAGACTTTATGAGCAACAAACAGAAGAACCTATATTCCATATGCAATCTCCTGTGTAAAATGTATTAATAAAACTACATGCAATAAAAATAAACATGGAATACATTTCACAAATAAATACAATTCATTTCTAAGGTTAATGATTGGTTTAGATTATGTACATTACATTTATTTATACAAAATTGAAGAAACAATCAAAAGCTAAAAACATCCTCAGTAAATAATATTGCTTGTATGCTATCACAATAATATTAGTGATTCTCTAACATAGGATCAGGTTAAGTATATTTTTCTATTTGAATTGTCAGTGGACTAGGAATATGTGTAGTGTAAATTGATCTGTGTGTTTTTGATGAAAATCAGAGATTGTGTTGCTGTTTCATTGGTATTATCAAAGGTATTTTAGTGTGAAGCATCTTTATATTGTCAAGGACAGCTTCTGAAATAAGTTGTAGTTTTTCTTCTGGAAACATTGTAATTCATTTTTTACATTCTTAAATTAAAGCATGCCTTCTATAAAATTATACTGTAATTGGTAGATTTCCCTCAGAGGGATCTAAAATATATTAAGTCAGAGATGAATAGAATTCCATGCCTTAAACAGAATTACAAAATAAGCATCAGCCTTCACTGCAAATATGTTGCTATTTAAATTTGGTAGACCCCTTTTACACCCTAGGATCCCAACTCCATCTGTATGTATTGAGAATGTCAAGAAGCAGCCATGTAAAGAGGCACAAAACTGCAGTCTTAGCATTGAAGCAACCCAGGCAGGATTGCCATAAGTTCAATTCCAGCCTGAGATACATGTGATTTGGGATAAATAGACCTCAAGAAAATAGTAACAAAATACATTAGTAATTGCAAAAATTTATTTTCTATATGTTTCTAAAGTTGAATATATGCTCTAGCCAGGGAGCTAAAATCTCCATTTTTATGTAGAGAATTTATAATCCAACACTATGACTATCTTGGCTGGAATACAGGCACATCTTTAATTCCAAAAAACAGAGGTATTGTGTGTAGTTTGAAAAACATGCTACCACTTTGCCCAGGAACTGTGGTGTGCAATCTGACCCCCCACCCCCAGCTCCCTTTTCTATCTCTTGGCTGCCACAGGATCTGTTGCAGCTAGCTCACTTCCAGCTTCCTTTTCTACCCACCTATGCTCCTGGAGGAGTTGAGTTACCTGCCCTCTCCTAAGACCCTAGATTCTGCCGATAAAAGACAAACAGACAACTTTATTATTTTAGAACTTGCCAGCTAGGCAAAATTACTGGGCACAGAAATCTCCCGCCTAGAAGGGAATGCCCTTATCAATTATTATCTCTATTTCTCCTCCTGCCCTAAACTTAATGGCCTGTATCAGCTAGCCTTCACCAATCTCTTTGGCCATCTGCCCATAGTGGAGGCCACAGGCCGTAGCTGCCCCGAGGCCTTACATGATGCAGTGTCCTCTTTCCTCCAGAGCATGGCAGAAAGCCCTCTCTTTTTCCCCGCTTCTTCTTTTCAACTTGGGACCTGGAAGTCCCATCGGTACATTCCATCCAGCAATTATTCCCAGCCTTCTTTGTTGACAAGTCAAGAACACATTGGGGAACAAGACCTTAGAGACAAAACTTTCCCTTACACAGAGGGAAGCAGATCTTTGAGTTCAAGGCCAGTCTGGGGTACAGAGTAAGTTCCAGGTATAGAAAATCTTAGGTACAGGAGTCGTGGCACACACATTTAATACCAGAACTCATGTAGCAGTCAATCAGTTCAGTTGAGTGAGTTGAGAAACACTACAGTGAGGTGGAGTATCTAGGAAACTCACAGGCAGTTTCGACCTGGAGAATTTTACAGAGATAGGTTTCCTGCTGAGAGAACAAACTAGACACAGGTGAAGAAAGAAAGAGACAGAGAATTAGAAGGAGCCAGAAGACTAGTTTGAGGTCTAGCAGAGCAATTCACTAAAGCTGAGAGAATCCAGTTTGAATTAGTCAGCTTAGAGAGGAGTTTAAACCAGAACAGCTGAGTTGAATAAACTGTCAGAGTTCAGAAAGAACTAGAAATGGTGAGTTTATTATGCAGCAAGCCTCCAAGATGGCAATTATATCAGGTGAATAAAAGTTACATTTACAATTTTAGAAATTTTTAAACTATGATAAATATATTTAGGTCATTCAAACTGATATCTCATGTCATAAATGGAAGCTGAGTTTTCCGTCTCCATTTCACACAAATTTTATTTTCGTTTGATTTGGTTCCAATTGTAGCATAAATGTATTCCAGAATAACAATAAAAAAGACATTATATTAATATGTATGTGCTGTAATTTGTTTTTGCATTTTTGCTTCATTGATTTTACAGTATGTTTCTTCTCTCAGAGCTAAAGTGGTATTCACAAAGTCTACAGAGTCATTATGAGCACAATATAAAACTTTCAGGTGCCAATCATGTACTAATAACTATTTGCAAGTCATTCCTTAGAATTGCATTTTCACATTCATAGCAAATAATAACAACTTTACTTATAAATAAGATTTCTGCCTTGTAGATAATATAATCTTATGAAAATACTAAATGCTTTGAGTTCTTTTTTTTTTTTTTTCTTTTTTGATTGGATATTTACTTTGTTTACATTTCAAATATTTTCCCCTTTCCATGTCTCCTCTTTGGAAACCCTTAACCCATACCTCCTTCCCTGCCTCTATGAGGGTGCTATCCCACCCACCCACACACTCCTGTCTTCCCTCCCTAGCATTCCCCTACTCTGGAGCATCAAACACCCTCAGGCCCATGGGCCTCTCCTGCCACTGATATCCAACAAGGCTTTCCTCTGCCACATATGTGGCCAGCACCATGCGTCCTTCCATGTGTACTCTTTGGTTGGTAGTCCAATCCCATGGAGCGCTGGAGAGTATGGCCTGTTGACACTGATGCTCCCTCCAAGGGGCTGCAAACCCCCTCAGCTACTTCTGTCCCTTCTGCAACTCTTCCATCCTGGACCCCTTGCTCAGTCCAATGGTTGGCTGTGAGCATCCACCTCCGCATTTGTCAGGCTCTGCCTGAGCCTCTCAGGAGACAGCTTATCATGCTTCTACCAGCTAACACTTCCCAACATCCACAATAACATCTGGGTTTGTTGGCTGTATATGGGATGTATCTCTGGGTGGGGCAGTCTCTGGATGGCCTTTCCTTCAGTCTCTGCTCCACTCATTGTCTCCATATTTCCTCCTGCGAGTATTTTATTCACCCTTTTAACAAACACTGAAGAATTGACATTTTGGTCTTCCTTCTTCTTAGACTTCATATGATCTGTGAATTGAATCTTGGGTATTCTGAAATTTTGGGCTAATATCCACTTATCAGTGAGTACATACCATGTTTGTTCTTTATTGACTGAGTTTCTTCACTCAGGATGACATTCTTAAGTTCCATCCATTTGTCTGCATATTTCATGAAGTCGTTGTTTTTAACAGCTGAGTAGTATTCCATTGTGTAAATGTACCACATTTTATGTAAACATTCCTCTGTTGAGGGACATCTGGGTTGTTTCCAGCTTCTAGAAAAAAGACAGCATTTTCAACAAATTGTGCTGGTTCAACTGGTGGTCAACATGTAGAAGAATGAAAATTGAACCATACCTCTCTCACTGTACAAAGCTCAAGTCCATGTGGATCAAGGACCTCCACATAAAACCAGATACACTGAATCTAACAGAAGAGAAAGTGGGGAAAAATCTTGAACACATGGGTACAGGGGAAAATTTCCTGAACACCAATAACTTATGCTCTAAGATCAAGAATTGACAAATAGGACCTCATAAAATTGCAAAGCTTCTGCAAGGTAAAGGACACTGCCAATAAGACGAAATGGCAACCCACAGATTGGGAAAAGAGTTTCGCCAATCCTACATCTGATAGAGGGCTAATATACAATATATACAAAGATCTCAAGGAGTTAGACTCCAGAGAACCAAATAAGCCTATTAAAAATTTGGAAACATAGCTAAACAGAGTATTCTCAACTAAGTAAACTTGAAAGGCTGAGAAGCACCTAAAGAAATGTTCAACATCTTTATTCATCAGGGAAATGCAAATCAAAACAACCCTGAGATTCCACCTCACACATCAAAATGGCTAAGATTAAACACTCAGGTGACACCAGATGCTTGCGAGAATGTGGAGAAAGAGGAGCACTCCTCCATTGCTGGTGGAATTGCAAGCTGGTTCAACCACTGTGGAAATCAGTTTGGTGGATCCTCAGAAAATCGGACATAGTATTACCTGAGGACCCAGCTATACCACTCCTGGGCATATATACAGAAGATGCTCCAACATGTAATAAGGACTCATGCTCTACTATGTTCATAGCAGCCATATTTATAATAGCAAGAAGCTGGAAACAATCCAGATGCTTTAAGTTCTTATTAATAAAATAAAACAAAACATTTCTTAACAGTTTAAAGTTTATATTTTAAATATAATCAAAGGTACTTTACTGGGCATTGAAATTAATAAATAAAACTAATGATTGGAGAGATAAAAACCCAAACAATGCCCCCCAAAACAAAAACACAAAAAATCAAGGGAGACTGAAGAAGACGATAAAGCAGTAACAAGGATGTCTAAAAAAGACATAAGACATCATGCTAGTCTATAATGCAGGTAAGTCAGTGTATAAAAATACATGTACAATTTAAATGAAATTTTCCTGTCTGTAGTGATAATGTTTCTTCCAAGAGCCAATAATTGTCTAATTACTCCAGCTGTCTTTTGAGTTGTTGATAAGAGTTAACTTGGTTACCCTCCTACCCATGGAGAGGGAAGAAGGAAAGTCTCTACTTGTAAAGCTATCATGAACTTCAGACATAGGACACAGAAACCCAAGAGCTTCAACAACTGGAAAGCCTTCTCTTTGGGAAATAACTGTCATAGTACCAGAAGGGGTGATGCAAGCTTCCAAAAGAGCGAAGCAACCAAAAGTCCTACCTGCTTTGAAGACTATGTCCCACAACAAAGACCAGCAAAGCACAATAACTATACCAGTACAGTCCTAGCACATTTAGCTTGGAGGTAACCCACAGTCTCTAATTGGATTAAGAATTCTACACTACACAAGATAGGAATGGTGCCCAACACTGGAATCCTAGCAAATGATACAAAACTTGGAAAAGAATTAACAGATACAAGTTTAATCAATCAGCATAATTTAGTTAGCCACATCCTAAGTTTTTTGTCCTTTAACCACAGACATAAATATAGTCTTCACCCCTCATCAAGGAAACTTCTCTTAGCCATTGACAGAGAGCATTACAGAAAATCATAAGCAATGTAAATGCTGAATTGTAGAGCACAGTGCCATTCGATGCAGCTACAGTTTAACTCCCACACCTAAGATTCAGGGATCAATGCAGACGAGAGAGTTGGAAATTGTACAAACTGAGAGATCAAGGATATTGATGTGAGACTGTGTCTCCTTATAATATCATAAGCTCCATCCATAAAATCATACAAACATAACTTTTCAATTATAAAGTAAACTTGACAAAGTTCAGATAGATACATGATATTCACTTGTTTGGTTGAATTAGGATTTAGGACATGTTCTAGAGATGTGTTCATTTTGGATCAATGTATCTAACATCATATATCAACTTGAAAAGGTAAGATCAAACAAAAATTTTAGCTAGATACAAGAAAACACCACAAAATCCGTGCAGATATAAAAAAAATATAAATATTTTTGGTAATGTTTTAAATTATTTTACAGAAAAAAATCTTAATTATTGTAACATATTGTGTCTCAGAATAAGTAGACATGCTGAGAATGTGAATTGTTTCATTTAATCTCTATGGGGATTGTTAGGAAGTTGAGGATATCAAGATGCAAGCATAGTTTCTCTTCTTCTTCTTCTTCTTCTTCTTCTTCTTCTTCTTCTTCTTCTTCTTCTTCTTCTTCTTCTTCTTCTTCATCTTCTTCTCCTTCTCCTTCTCCTTCTCCTTCTCCTTCTCCTTCTCCTTCTCCTTCTCCTTCTCCTTCTCCTTCTCCTTCTCCTTCTCCTTCTTCCTTCTCCCTCTCCTCCTCCTCTCTCTTCTTCTTTTTGTTAATGAAGAAAAAGAGCATCTCAATTTTTATGGGGATCTAAAGAGAACCTATCAAAATTTTAGTAACCAACAAAGAAAAGGAAACTCAAGAGGTCTATAACAGTGATCTGAAGGATGAATGGTATACATAATATTTTTCTTCATTGCTAAATAAAAATGTTTCTATATAACATGAAAATTGAACTCATAGGGAAGATAATAGTTGTGCATTAGGAATACATAATTAAAGTCTAAAGTATATATATATTATATATATACACACACATATATATATTTATATGCACATACATATATAATGTACTTTTTAAAAGTATGTATTCATATATATAAACTATAAATATTATATACACCTTAGAATATATGCATATATATGTATATATACACACATACATATATATGTGCATATACATATTCTATATTCCATACTAATATGCTTTATTATATTTTAATTACATTAAATACAATCTATTGTATATAAGAAATGTATTAATATAGTATACAATGTATGTTACATATACACACACACACACACACCCCACACATACACAAATACATATATTAAGCAGACCTGATACAGAATCATGTCAGTCTCGGGCTGCTTCTTCAGTCTTTTCTGTGTTTTAAATGAGTTTTGCTCAGTTAGTTTAGAGGTTCTTGTTCTTCTGATGTTCTCAATCCTCTCTGGATCTTACACTCTTTACACCTCTTCTGTGGGGTTCCCTGAACACTGAAGGAAGGGATTCAATGGAGGTATCCCATTTAGAACTCTTTGTTCCAAGATATCTATCTCTCTCTCTCTCTCTGATTGTGGATCTCTGTATTTTGTCATCTTACAGACTTCTGTAGGAAGAACCTTCTCTGATAGTGACTGAATAGGCATTAATCTATAAGAATAACAGACTGTTACTAGAATCATTAGGAGTCATTTTATAACTCATGTTTTTAGACCAGTAGTATATGGTTTTACATTAGATCTCTTTGATATCTAGTCTCTGGTTCTTAGTCACCCTAAAGCAGTGTGAGAAATGAGTTCCACCCTTTTCAGTGGGGATTGGGATAAATCAGACTTACATGGTTACGCCCACAAGTTTTGTGCCACCATTGGCTTAGTATTTTTTGCAGGAAAAACAGATTGTAAACCAAAGGTTTTGTAACTGGTTTGGTGGTTATGGTGTTTGCTTGTTTGTTCATCTGTTTGTTTTTGGTAGATTTCAGGGAATCTTCCTATACCAAAAACACTAACAAGTAGACATGAATGTTCTATATAGCTAACCATCTATGTTCAGTGAATTGTGTGGTATTACTGTCTTCTGGATAGGGCTTTGCAGTCTGTTTGTGGAGAGCAGCCCATTGTTTTAACAATGACATGGGTTGTTTAAGGATTTTCATGAGACCCCTTTGGCCAACAACTCTATAGGATACAATGTAGTCCTGATACTGGAATATTTCTGCAATTGAACCTGAGTGCAACTGAATACCAAATACTCAAGATCCATTTGGTATAATGAAAGAAGCATATCCAGAAAGTTGTCCTTTAACCTCCACATGTATGCTGTGTGATATTTGCACCCCCTACACATACACTGATTGGCAAATATAATAAAAGTTAAGATTTTGAGAGCATAGGACATGTATGATATCCCAATACATATTGATATGACTTTCACAGGGAGATATTTAGAAATGAAGAGCAACAATATTTGACAAGTTTGGAACTGAGGAATTTTCCAAACAAAAATAAATACATGCACTTTCACATTGGTATGTCCAAATGAAATATGTTTGATTGATAACAATAGACTCATAGACTTAAATTTGGGGAAAATAAATGGGATAGGACACACATGATTATTCAGAAATTCAACAGAGACATCACTATACCAATGCAGTTTAGAAAACTATGTAACAGTGATATGGAAGTAATGTTGTAAACCCGGGTTATTTTGTAAGTTTTTCAACAACAGTATAACCTCTTAAGGCTTCAGATTTACAGGAAGACAAACCTAAACAAAAACAAGGAATTGTTTAGCAATTCTTAGATAGAAGGTAGCTCAAAGTCTTAAGTGTATTACTTAGCAGCTCTAACCAAGGCTACTTTGAGAAGTACATGAATACATTGACAGAAAAAGTGGTTACACTTAAGATGAAGTCATGGAAACTCAACAGTTCAATATGGATATGGGAAGGCGATAATTGGGTTGGTGATAACAGATTTAGGTTCAGAAATATGCCTAGTCATTGTAGAATTTCACACACCATTTTCTTTTAATTCTGCTTTTATTCATTTTGTAGAATTCAGCTCAGTCTCAGTCTGTAGATTTCAATGGAATTGGACCTCAGCATACATATTTATTGAAGTCTTTGTCTTAACAAAGAGAGGCAATACAAAAAGACAACAACAAGGGACTTTCCCATTATCAAGGTCCCTCAAGCAAAGCTGCTTCCCACAGGGATTGCTCTGAGTAATTTTCTTTAGGCAATTCAGAGTCAGATGGAAAATTCAAATTACCACAAGGAGGAGAATTAAGGTTAGAGCTGAGCTACAGGATCCACATCCTGGCTTTGCAATGTTAATGAAGAAACCATCCATGCTATCCTATGAGAGGACCCTCCAAAACTCAGTTGAAGTATGTGATTTTAGCAGCTTTAAATAATGGGATATCAAGAAACTGTTAGGTCAGAAGGGCAAAGCACGATATTGTGGGGGAAGGGGTTGGTAAAAAATAGGTTTCATACAAACTTGCTCTGCCTGACTCCCACCTTAGTGGTTTCTGTGTGTGTACTTACTCTAACTTATGTGTAATCACTTGTTCTGTATGCCCACTGTGTATATACACCTTCTTGTGTACCCACCTTCTCTTTGTTTGCTCACCCTGTCTTTCTCTGTGATTATGCTGTCTTTTGTGTGCTCGTTTTTCCGCTAGGCTCATTCTTTCTTCCCGTGTATACAGTCCCTCTGTACTCAGTCTAACTTCTCTGTGCTGAGTCCATCTTCCTATTAACCCAGTCTGCCTTTCAGTATGCCCACTTGCCCTTCCCCAAGGCTTATGATACTTTAAGAAGGTCTTTATCATATGTGACAGTAAACTGATTAAACTTATATGGTTAATAACTTACTCAGTCTCTGTTCTTCAGTTACAGCAGCTAATATAGGGTTAAGACAATTAACAATAAAATAAAATGCTTATATTGGAGGCTCATTATTAGGTCAACAATTCTATAAAGTGTAGGATCCCATTTTAGGCAGGGTTGTCTGTTCTATTTGATTTATTTATTAATTTATTTTTAATCGGAACTGGGCAATGTATAAGAGAAACAAGTAGTTCCAGATCTTCGTACATCTGAACTGTGATTAAACCTGTTGTCTGCTTCCAATTATGCATTCCCAGTAACTACATCCAATTCATGTTTAAAAGGACCTGGCTATTTTTATGTTGTCCCAAATTGCTTTCAGGTCTATCTCTTCTCAACTCAAGAGAAGTTCTCATTACAAGCTTTTTCCAAGTCCGCAGTCGAGGAAAGGTTTCCTATGTATCTCACTGTTTATTGTTTGAAAAGTTTTCCTCTGGTTCTGATGGTTTAAATTTCACTCATCTCAGATCTTGCTCTTCTAAATTCAGCGAAGCTTATCTAATCCAGTGGAGAAATCTCTTCATCTTCACTCAGTGATCTTCGGACTATGCGTCCCAAAGTATAATTTGCTCTTTCAGATAGGCTTCCTGGAATTCCTACCCAATATTATTTTAGCTTTTTTTTTTTCATACAAAAGGGGAAGTTTGAGGATTGCTTAGAGCTAGTATTAGTGAGGTCTTACTTTGAAATACTATATATTGCTTAAAAATATTTTTATTTTTCCCATTTTGGCAGATGTTACATACCTCAACTGTACATCAGACAATAGCTATGCTATAAGTACTTCTAAAAAAATAAAACAAAACAAAACAAAAAAACGGGATTCAAATTCTTCATCCAGAGCAGGATGACTTTTTTTCTCACAAATTCTTTTCATCTCTCATGACGGTAGTTGTCCTATCAAAAATATCCTTATGAACAGGGACACCATTGTAGCCTTGCATGACAATGCCTCTAAAACAGCATTCAGCAAAATGTAACAACAATATCAACCAACCAGATCCCCCCAGAACTCCCAGGAACTAAACCACCAACCAAAGAGTACATATGGAGGGACCTATGGCTCCTGCTGCATACATAGTAGACGATGGCCTTGTTGCCGCATATGTAGCAGAGGATTGGCATGAGTGGAAGGAGAGGCCCTTGGTCCTAGGAAGGCTTAATGCCCCAATGTAGAGTAATAACTGGGTGAGGAGGTGGGAGTGAATGGGTGGGTGGGGGAACACCCTCATAGAAGCAGAGGAAGGGCGATGGGATAGGAGGCTCTCGGTTGGGGGGGGTAGGTAAAACGGGATGGGATAACATTTGAAATGTAAATAAAGAAAATATCAAAAACAAACAAAAGATAGATAGAAAGAAAGAGAGAGAGAGATAGAAAGAGAGAGAGAGAGAGAAGGAAGGAAGGAAGGAAGGAAGGAAGGAAGGAAGGAAGGAAGGAAGGAAGGAAAGAAAGAAAGAAAGAAAGAAAGAAAGAAAGAAAGAAAGAAAGAAAGAAAGAAAGAAAGAAAGAAAGAAAGAAAGAGAAAGGAAACTGTTCCTTCAGGTAAGAATCTAGGGTAGTTTTAAAGCGGGGCTCTTAAAGATAAATAAGGGTGAGGACAGCCAGGATAGGAAAGCTGAAATAGACAAGAAGCTCAAGTCACTTCTAAAAACAAAGTCATAATAGAAATCATTAAAGATTCTCAATAAATGACATGATATAGAAAATAGAAAGGTAGGAGGGTATTCTCAGTGGCTTAAGAACAGAAATGTTATCCAGGTAAAGAGGAAAATATGCATACATTGTTGTTGTTATTATACTGCTAAACCAGCTGCATTAATATAAGAGTCTTGCCAACTGCTGCACTAAATTGACAGAGACAATCTGGGATCTGTGTTAGCAAGTCCAAGTCTCTTGGACAGACATGATTCTGCTGCAGTTGAACTTGGGCTAATTAAAACCAATAGCTGCCAGCAAATTCATTAATCCTGATCCTGTTTATAGATCTGTTGTGAGGAGTGATCATTTATTATCTTTAGAACCAGTGTCTTCTTGAGTACCATTATTATGTAAAAATATGGACAAAGTGCGCCCGTTGGCAAGAACTGTTAATCCTTTCAATTCACACTCACAGTACTTGTAAGGCCGAAGCACATTATCCCTCATTGAGAAGCAACAATGACAAGTTGGTTTAAACCAAGGAGACCTCTCTATAAATTAACAGATGTTTTAGTTGAAAATAGAAGTGTCAACATGACCTTAATTAATGAATTTGCTAATAGTTGTTCCCAGAATGGGATAATACGCCAAGTCCTAACCTAGATATAATAGAACAAATGGCAGCTTTAATGTTGTGAAGCCTCAGGTTGAAATCCCAGCATGGACCTCATTATCTTCAGGGCCACAAGGAAATCATCCATTAACTTGCTGTAAAGTGAGAGCACTACTCCTGCATTATGTGTGTTGAGCTAGTGTAGGTGTAGCAAATGTTGCCTGATATTGATAATGTCACACCTTTTGATGTTCTCTCTTGGAAAATAAATATAGAAAATTGATATGACTTTCTGTACCATTCCTAGACGTGCTCAAGAGGACATTATAGAGATAAATATTCAATGTTTTATGTACTTCTCTATATGTTCCAAGTGCCTTCTCTGCAATCACTTTAGTACACGTGTTCTCAATAAATCCTTGGATGTTGGAAATGCATCATAGAAAACATGGTGTTTAGTGAATTATATTTTTCCATGTTGATTTTGAGGGGAATTTTGGCCATCTTCTCTCACTACAATCAGAAAGAAAGAGTTTAATGACTTTAAATAAGCTCTCAGATATAAATTATGATTCTTATAACTGTAAAATGAACTATAGCTAATAAGGCCATATATTGATCCCTCATTTAGTTATCTTGGCATAGATTTTGTAACAAATTCATGTGCATATTATCAATAAATCCCACAGTTATACTTTACTGAGACTCTTCTGTAGATAATGTTGACTTCCAAAGAAAAAAGAAAATTCTCAGATTGAAAGTGACAGTCATACAAGATGGCTCAGAATGCTTGGGTTTTTTCCTATGCTTTCCAGTTTTGATGTAATTCCTAATATTTTATGAAAATATCTGATAACTTTGCTCTCTCCTTAATTTACACAGAAGATTGCTATGCCTAATCCCTAGTAAAATTTCCCAAGCTTCTACAGGAGCTAGATCACCATTCATAGCTTCGCTCGGCATCTTCTAGAAATTGTAGATATCAATTTTGGGGTAAAGTTATCACTGTTTTTATACATCAAACTTTTAATTTTGCCTTGAGGTTTCATTGATTTTATCTAAATCCATGATGTAATTTCTGATTATAAAAATTGCTTTGGTCAAAGAAGTGTGTAATGCATGTCACTTTTAAACAGGTTCACTAAAGAGCCAGCAAAAGAGGAATGATGGTTTTTTTCTTCCTGCATTTGGCAGTGATCCATATGGTAGGCAATTCGGATTTATCATACATCACTGATTCTTACTGTGAGTAAAGGGACGGTGGTTGATTTTAGATATTATAATGGAATATATATTTGAGGCCATATCACCACCAAGTTTGTCCTGAGTAACAGGACTCTTTGGTTAAAGCCATGCTGACCTTTACCATTGTACCTGAGTGACTTCAGTTGTATCAGAACTTTTTTTTCTATCAAGCAACACTTTTTACATTGGACTTTGGTCTGTAATGATTCTCCTGGCATATATTAAATGCATATATATCTTCATTAGCAAAGATTCCATAAAGTCATCAATGTGTTAGTTTTTCTGATAATAAACATATAACTTCCCTTTGCAAAACTTAAGAAAAATGAGCTGAACTTTGCCTTTTATGGCATCTTTTCTGGTTGGAAAGCCTTAGAAGCACAAAATTTTGTTTTGATCATATTTTTAAACTTATTTAGTGAGCTACTTAACCTCTTAAACATCTGATAAAATCATGTCTTATTTTTATAAGTTATTTTTGATAGTGTTGTACTTATAAATATCATAAATAATCCTCAAAGCATCTGGTTTCAGTTTTGACATAATCTGACATATCTGCTCTTATTATAGGAAAGGATTCAATTAATTTTCCTATATTCTTCTAATGCTTTGTGGTTTAACCTTCATTACAAATTATTTTGTAATCTGAGCAGTTTTCTTATTGGTTAATCTATATTGATTTTATTTTACAGATATTAAATGTATGGAATATAGATAGATATTTTATTTTTAATACACACATGTCTCTGTATACTTTAAGTTTATTATCTACCTGATATTTTACTCCAATGTTTGCAAGGATGGAAAAACCTATTATTACAATTTGAAGATGGTAAGGTTTTAAGACTATGTCATATGCCTAAAAGGACTTTAAGTAGCAAGGCCAATTTAGTCTTGACAGAATTGCTCAGTGCTTTAAGGTAACAAATTAGAAATTAAAATACTGAAGAACTTTGATTTTTTTCTCACTAGCTCTATTCTCGCATATTTTAATCTGGACTTTATTTCTCTATTAACTATGATTACTGAAAATGACAGAACCCATGGTCATTCGTTGTTCATTCATTATGAACTTTCATTTAAAGTTGAAATGAGTATTTTCTGCAATTATATTTTTAATCATTCCTAATCATTCTTTCTTTTTTATACAAGAAATATTAAGCCTAGAAAAAACTTTTGCAATAAAATCCATTAGATTAGATTAATATACATGGGCTGCTCGGCTATTATTAATTTAGACACTTTCATTTTTTCATTTTGATTATGGATGTCATTAATTTATGATATAAAAATGACTGAGTTATACGATAGAGATTTTTAAATCTTTAAACTTCTTTAATCCTTGAATTCAGATATTGTTTTTCTTTAAACAACAATATTTATGTCCTTTTAAATTGAAAGTATATGCTGTATAATATATTAGTAATATAATATAGTTAAATATTTGTTTGACATTGACAGGGTCCTTATATGTCACTAATATGCTACTGAGGCAACATGGACTACAGCATATCATACATTGTCATATTTATTTATTTATTGTGTACATATAATGTAATTTTCTTTCCTTTTTCATGAGCAAGAGTTGGGAAAGAAGTATTTCCCATTATGCTAAACAAAGGGTTGATAACACTATCAATCCTATTGATTTTTTTTGCTTTGGTAAAGAATATTAGCACAAAGGTTGGTCTAGTTGGTCTGTATTGTTAAGGGATCCACAGTATTCAATTAACACTTGGTCAATCTCCATTGTAATGCCAGACTTTGGCACAACAGTGGGCAAAGCTCTGGCTATAGCTGAGTATTTCTAGGAAGAGTATCCATTTATTCCACAGTATGTCTGGGATGTACTGTGGTAAAGTATGGACACTCAATTATTTTGGAGGCATAGATATTATCAGGAAAAACCTGTTCCATAATTACTGTCTAGAGTGAGAATGCATGAGGGAAAGGTCAGAATATTGACAGATAATATTATTTTTTCTCACAAGTAGATATAAAATATTATATTTTATATCACATCTTATATTGTTTATTGATCATTTATTGATTTTTGTCTTAATGGTAATTCCACGTATTGATTTTATGCTAATATCGGGGCCTCTTAGCCTGATATAAGAGACCCCAAACTCATTCAACATGATGAAAATCTGCTAAGGCTTAAAGAGAAACTGATTTTACCTAGTAGGCGTTAATTAAGGGATCTTAAGTGATGCGAATCTTCTTAACCAATGGTAGATGATAGGACTCAAAGTAACTGAAGATCAGGCTAACAAAGAGGACTGTGTACTCTATCACTAAGTTGATGATTTTCAACATATCCATTAGCTTGAGTTAGATAAATAGAAATCTAATTGTGAAGTCATATGTAAACTGGGGAATGGAGGCCTCAGAATTATCATTGCCACTGGACGTCTTAGGGTGCAAGACTCATAATTCTTTGTAGCATCAATAGGGCAGACTAGCTAGTAATACGTGCTTGGCTTTTCAATGTTGTCCTATTGTTGCTATAATATGGAGACACACAATGGTTACAAGTATAAATGGCTCCTGTGATGGTTTGAATATGCTTGGACCAGGGAGTGGCACTTTTGGGAGGTGTAGCCTTGTTGGAGTAGGTGTGGCCCTTTTGGAGTAGGTGTGCCATTGTGAGTGTGGACTTTAAAATACCCTAGTCCTAGCTGCCTGGCAGCCAGTCTTCTCCTATAAGACTTCAGATGGAGATGTAGAGCTCTCAGCTCTTCTTGCACCATGCCTGATGGACTCTGCCAGTGCTTGAGCCTTAAAGAAATCAGACTGAACTTGTGACTTGGTAAGCCATCTCCAATTAAATGTGGTTCTTAGAAGAGTTGCCTTGGTCATGGTGTCTCTTCACTGCAGTAAAACCCTAACAAAGACACTCCTTTACATTAAATTACACAGAATAAATTTCCTTGTTCAGAAAACTATAAATAGGTGATTTATTCAATTTAACCTCAGAAGACTTCAACATTAAATTTAAAGCTACAACAAATTTCAAGATTTTGAAAATGATCCTGATGTTAATGCAGCTCCTAAGAAACTAATGTTTCTGGTGTGTCTTCTCTTGCTGTCTTGGTTGTAGCTGCTGCTACCAACCCTGTTTAAGTTTATTTTAGTGCAGGTGGCATTCTTAGTAGTATTGGATTTTGAGGTTTGTATTATAAAGAGAAGTAAGATTATATAAATATACATAAATATAAGGTGACAAAATTTCAAGACTCCTTATATTCTTCAAGATTTTCAGTGAAGATAAGTGGACTAGTATTACAATTTCATTATTTCCTATAATCCCTACTTTTTCTACCGAACATTCATCCATTATTAGAATTATTTGAAGAGCTGAGATGTTGCTGTTTTGTAAGAGATTATTTCCTGGGAAGACAGGAAACACAATATCTATTTACTACAGAGAGACGACTTATCAGAGACCAAAGTAACGATTCTACCAAAGTCCAACTAGGTAAACCAATGCATTTTATTGGGATTAATTATAAGAGAATGGATGAGGGAAACTTAAAATAGCAGAAACTACCTGAATATAGCTGAATCGCTAAAAAGCCCACATAAAGTCAACCTGGCTGATGACTCACATATGCTGTAGAAATGGAGCTCTGTATGGTTTACGTGCAAATTAAAGAAGTCCAAGAACCTTTTCTTAGCATCTAGGCTAGGATGAGGTTTCTCTCCAGCTACTGTGTAACATCCTATTTTCCAAGGAAGAGGCCTTCTGAATCCTGTAAGTTTGATCTTTCCAGGAAATGTGGAGTTTAGATTTTCCTGAGTTTTGTGGGCTTCATTCTCTCTCTTGGAATTAATGCTTCAAGTTGGAGGTACATGCTCTACAACTGCCTCTCAGTAAATATATTGGTTGCCTACCATAATATCACAGTTCCAGTCCTCTTCACTACATAAACTAGACATGACTGTGGTGCTACATTCCTGTAATCCCAGTTCTCAAGATGTAGGAACAAGTGGACTAGAAATTCAAGGTTTTCTTTAGTCTACATGGCTTGTTCCTGGCCAGCCTTGGCTATACAAGATTATATCTCAGAAAACTAACCTAAAAGAAAGCAAAAAGAAACTTGCCTGAATTAGAAATGACCTCCTTTTCTAGTTACATCCATTTTCCTTCAAATTTCATAATGCTATCTCCTATAACCAGGAAAAAAAATCTTATAGAAGGATTGGGAAACAACCTAGCCACAAACCTTAGGCCCACAAGTTTCTTCCCATCAAGATGTGTATGGTGAAAAGATGGAGCAGAATTTGAGGGAGGGGACAACCTTGAGACCTATATCATGAGAGAGTTTGCCCCTGACACTATTAATGATATTCTGCTACACTTACAGAAAGAATTCTAGGTTAACTCTCATCCGAGAGACTTCACCCAGCAACTGATAGAAACTGATGCAGAGACCCAGAGCCAAACATTAAATGGAGCTAAGAAATCCTGTGAAAGAGGGGGGAAGAAGGAATGAGGGAGCCAGAAAGGTCAGGGACACAACAAGAAAACCTACAGAACCAGGTAGCATGGGCCAACAGAGGCTCACAGAGAAGGAACTGCCAATATGGGAGCCTGCATGTGATAAACCTAGGCCCCTCTGCACATATGTCACAGTCATGTAGCTGTGTCTTCATGTGAGACCCTTAACAGCAGGAGCAGAGACTGTCTCTGAGCACATTGCCTGCCTTTAGATCTCTACCCTGATTTGCCTTGTCCAGCCTCACTAACCAAGATGCACCTAGTCTTACTGCAACTTGATATGCCAAGGCAGTTTGTGGCCTCAAGTTTCCTAAAGAGGAGAGGAGGAGTGGATTGAAGGGAAGGGAAGGTGACAGACAGGGACTGGAAGAAGAGGAGAGGGGAAGCTGACATTGTGATATAAAGTAAATAAATAACTCAATATTAGTAAAAGAGAAAATGAACTTCTTGTGCTGGATATTGACTGAATCAGAAATCAGGAGACAGGCCTCTAAGCTGTGAGTTAGGGATTATCTGAACTATCATAACTGATGTTGTTAGATTCACCTTAATTGTGGGTAGCCCAATTACCTAGGCATCAGATCTTAGATTTTATTAAGTAGAAAAAGGCAAGCAAATAATGGCAAGTATGTATCTATCATTTTGTGATTCTACTCCTAGAAAGGTTGTAAGGTGCTACTTCTCGACCCTGATTCCTTGATGTTATCATATCAGTGGACAGTACATTGATCTATGACTAAAACTTAAGACATTCTCTTCTAATTTCTTTTTGTCTTTATGTGTTCTCACAAAAACTGGAGTGTAAACTAAGACATAAAATGGATACCTATTCTCTTTTAAAATATTGTCTCCCCAATGGATCATGTGCTTTTAATTGCATATATGAAATATATATTAATTAATCATTATTTTATGTAATTTCATTTCAATTTTGAGAAAATTTTTCTTCCCCAGGTAGGCCTTTTATTTGCAATACTTTCAGGTTCATTTCACTTTATTTATTGCTGAAATTACAAGAATAGGACATCATTCCTGTGACAGCATCTCTTTTTTACAAAATAAAATCACTATAGTTTTTGAAATTTTTCATTGTCTATGAGATTCTCATACTATAATTATTTTATATGCTAAGTATAATTGTATTTATGTGGGTTATTTTTATTTAAAATACTTAAATTCTCAATAAAATACTATTTAATGATTATATATTTTCCAATAGATAACTACAAATTTTAAAACTATTTCCCAACAGGGATTAACTTTTTATTATGTAAAACATCTATCAAGCATCAGTTTCTGAGAAAATGAACTGGAGTATAATTTACATAAGGACAATATTTTCCTGAAATAATGGGCAACAAAATTATCTCTTATTCGTAGTAAGAGTGGGTAAGTGAAACTTCTAAAGAACCAGAGTACACCTTCTCTGGAAAGCTTGGGTCTACATTTTCATAGAAATCTCTTTGTATAATGTCTTAAAATAGTCTTAATTTTTATTTCCATGGTGGCTAAGAATAGTGAACAGTTTAAAAATATTTTGTACCTTTTTCTGCTGCTTCTGAAACTTCAATTTTATAGAACACTTTTAATTAGGTTGCTTGTTTTCCTCCTGTTTAGTTTTCTGCATATCTTGTATATTCTGTACACAATACCTTTGTACAACTTAGGGCTGGCAAAGTATTTTTCCCCTTCTGTAGGCTGCCTCTCAATTTACAGTTATCCTTATAGAATATTTTAATTCCATTAAATCCTACTTGATTTTTGGTCTTATTCCTGGTGAAAAGAATCTTGTTCAGAAAGGGTTATATTGAGATAATCTTGAGTTGTATCCTCAACATTTTCTTTTTGAAAATTCAGTTTTTGGCTCCATTCAGAGTGTCTCTGATTAAAACAGAAATACAGATGCAGGTGAGGATGTTGGGAATAGAGTATCCTCACATACTGTTTTCAGGAATGTAAATGAGTAAAGGCAAGATGGATATCAGTTTATTCTTTCCTCAAAACTCTTGAAAAATTGTATTAGTATAAGTGATTCAGATGTACCATCCCTGGATACATACTCAAAAGACTACAATATATCTTACTATAGAGATACATGCTTACCCACATTCATAGCTGCTCTAGTCACAATATTAAGAGTGTTAAAGTGGAGTATGCTAATCAGAATTATTAATAGAATCTAATTTGGATGAGTAAATGGAGAACAAATTTTTTAAAACATAGTTTATTCAGCTCACAGCTTTGGTGCTCAAGCCTACTATCAGCACTGCTCGGGGGTTGGAGAGAAACAGTAGGATTGCATGTGAAAAAACCAGCACAACC
>CM052702.1:86814765-86827155 GCA_028551405.1 Uromys caudimaculatus
GGGGAGAGAGGGGAGAGAGGGGAGAGAGGGGAGAGAGGGGAGAGAGGGGAGAGAGGGGAGGGGAGGGGAGAGAGGGGAGAGAGGGGAGGGGAGGGGAGAGAGGGGAGAGAGGGGAGGGGAGGGGAGAGGAGGGGAGGGGAGGGGAGGGGAGGAGAAGAGAAGAGACGAGACGAGACGAGAAGAGAAGAGAAGAGAAGAGAAGAGAAGAGAAGAGAAGAGAAGAGAAGAGAAGAGAAGGGAGAAGAGAAGAGAAGGGAGAAGAGAAGAGAAGAGAAGAGAAGAGAAGAGAAGAGAAGAGAAGAGAAGAGAAGAGAAGAGAAGAGAAGAGAAGAGAAGAGAAGAGAAGAGAAGAGAAGAAGAGGAGTGTTGGAATTCCAGATCATCTTCAAGGACATAACTCATATTGGTTGTCACCAACAGCAATTACTTCATCTTAGAAACCAATATTTTTAGCACAGGTGCTTTTGAATATGTTCATAAATCAGACTACAGCAGTAAGAAAGGTTTGTGTTTATTTTCACATCATGATAATAAACTTTGTAATGAAAACAGGATTGTTCCAGTGTTTCTTGGTTTTAATGAAATGTGACAGCTGAAAGCATAACAGTTTTAGTTTTGTTGTTGTTGTTTTGTTTGTGTGATGACATAACTGAAAAGTAAAGAGTATCGGTTAAACTACCACTATTTGAGAGCTGTGACCAGACATATAAAAGTAATTTCGGTGCCACAAAATTCTATATAGCAGTCATATGACCAAGGTATTGAAAATAAAAGACCTGGAATTGGCAATAGGAAGACAAGAAGATATTTACATGGCATATAGAGATAGCAGTGGATGGATGATGGATAAGTATCAATCAAACAAAGAAATAGAATATAATGGAAGAATCCATATGCTAAAATGGAAAAGAACTTTCTATTAGCAGGCAGAGTATGTAGTGAGTACTCAGGGTTTCCTCTTAACTTCCTCAATTTGCAAACAACAATGATGAAAAAAATCATGAATAAGGTAACCAAATGCTACTTCAAGTCAATGCTTATACATACTACACTACACATACACACATACACACACACACACACACACACACACAATGTATCTTTTAGATTAAGAAACCAGAGATCAAGCAGCCAAATAAAGGTTAGTCAAAATTCATGAACTGTTTCTGGTTTTGCTCAAAAATTTTATTTATTGAAAATTTGTCTAGTACATGACTTATAAAACATACTTTAAACCATATATATACGGTTTATATATATATATATATGTATATATATAAAATATGTATATATGGTTTATATATGTATAAAGTATATATATGGTTTAAAGTATGATATATATATAATATATACACAAAATGCATGCAAAACACTTTATATTTACAAATCAAGATGTTAGAGGCAAATAATAATCAGTAGTTTATTCAGTGTGCCAGTGAATTGCTAATTTTAAGACTCTTTGTGTCTAATACCACAGAAGGTATCAGGAGTGATTCATTCAAGAAATGGAAGTCTCCTTGCATGAGTTTATTGCATTCTATGATAGCATTCTTTGAGGTTCATTTTAACCAAAATGGAGGAGCAATAGCAATATCCAATAAAACAAACAAAAAGCAATATCGTAGGGGGGGGAAGTAGTTCAAAAGGTAGCAGTGATTGTGCCAGGGCCGTTAACAGACTAATACAAGGAGTGATGACCTTGTAGAGTCTGTTGGTGATGAGGTCATAAAATGTGACAAAAAGAGATTGCAGTTTTTATTGTTCCATTGATTTCACCTTTTCCTTTTTTGATATGAAGTTGGATAAAATAATTTTTATTTTGTTGCTCACCGAGTCAAGGGATTGTGCAGAGAGAAAGATCTTGCCATCTAATAGGTGCTAACTATGTTTGGAGAAGGCAGGCAGAAGGTGCTCAGAAGACTGACATCAAGTCTGGACTGAGCTGAATCTTGCTGCCTTAAGTAAGTATACATAGTGTAATGAATGTCATGGTATTCAATGAGTTTGGTGGTCAGCAAGCAAAGTGAAATGTAATCAACTTACAGTCAGAAAACTGTCAACTATATAAACCTAAAAACCAATGTAGAATATTATTGGAGTCATGGAAACAATATTCATTTCAGATACTTTTCACATATTGAGATTATATTACAGTTACTTAGGTTTCCAATTCTTAATTTGCAATTAATTCATGTATATTTCCCCAATTATGTATTTTATCTGTGTGACCTAAAAAAGATATAACCATGGACTGTAAGGGGATAGATATTTTTTTAATTCACAAAATGTATTTTGATTCATTAGTAATTTATATAATTTAAGACTCATAACACTTGGTCTTCAGAAATTAAAGAAAAAATATGTGTGTCAATACATTGCTTTTAACTATTAACTTGCAGTCAACAAACAAGATTTATTAAATTGAAATTGGAGAACCTTTGTTAAAAATGTCATGATTGTGCAGAGCACTTTATACAGTCACCAAGTCAGAATCTCACAGCTAATATTATTGATGTTTATTTTTGATTATTTTGATAACATACACCATGCTTTTTTGACACATGATTAACTGACGAGATGATGTTATTTCTATAAAACCTTCAAAGCTAATGGTATAGTTCAATGGTAGGGCAGGTACCTATCAAACAGGAGACCTCAAATTCAACGTCAAGTACTACAAAAATAAAACAAATTAAAACAAAATATCAACAAAATATTAATACATGATGTGATGTGACATTCAAAGAGAAAACAGCGTCTACTACCTTGGTCTTCAGTATCAGTCAATATAGACAACTGAAAAGGTAGTTAAAGCTGGAAGACAATGCTTCAAATCAGATGGGCATGCAGACTGCACATAGAGAAGAGAAATGAGGCTCATCAAGTTTAAATACATTCAAGGTTATAAAACCACTAAGACAGAGGACACAACTGTGAAATTCAATTTATAACACAATTTGTTTGCCATTGGTTTTTTGTTCTAATTTTTCTTCAACAATTCATGTTGAGAATTGTTTAAACAAAAGCATCACTGTTTCTTTGGTACCAGAAACTTCACAGATGATAGATTTACCCTCTGAGAAAACTTCGCAGTAAAGAGATTTATGTCATCAGTACATGGCATACATTGTGTTAATATAAAGCTACATATATGCATGTTTCTCAAAAAAAATAAAATTACAGTGTTTAATATTTGGAATTGAACATAGATAACAAAGTAAAACTTTACCTAAGACCTTACCCATTTTTAAGGTCATCTGACTACTAGAATGTCACCTCTAATTGTAATTTGAATGTAAAATCTCCTATTTGTAAAACTTAATCATTCAAGATCAGAGCTGTGAAATTTCATTTTAGGAAGTGTTAAGAACATTATAATATCTACTGGAATATAGTCTCTGTTCATTATATTGGTTGTCTTGAAGGAAATCAATAAAAAATTTGATGTCTAAATTTGGAAGCTTGCCAAAATGAGAAGAAGAAATACAAAATACTTGCAATATAAGGAAAATTTCTAAATATGTGAAAATGAGGACTTAAGTACGTAGAATCTGGGTTTGAGAAAGCCTTTCCCTTACAGCATTGTTTTGTCCTATAGAAGAACACTCCATAGTAGCCAGACCTGGGCATATTGCCCTGTATACAGGCATGAGACTTGCTCTCCTTACAAGCAGGACCAAATCTTCCCATTGCCATGGGGGAGAATAGACTCTGCCTCTGTTCCTCGCAGCCAATGGGCATGTACACCCTCTGTGAGTATTATACAAATCACTTTTTCTAACTGTGATTTTTCCATTTACACATACACACACACACACACACACACACACACACACACACACACACACAGAGTTTATGTGCAGGTTAATAGTTAAAAAGTCCAGATCTTTTTTGAAGGCACTTTTCCAACTGCACAAATTTTCTGATTTTTATCTCAGTGATGATGGCATTTGTTGCTGGGCCGCAGTTGTTAGCAATCATCCACAATCACAAACGTTCTCTCATTTCTCTTCATTTGTATGGAAGTCCCACTGGTTATAACTTCCTTTATTGTCAGGTCAGTTAACTCCCTTGAGATAAAAATTCTTCATACATAGAAAGGAAATAAGTGGAACAATAAACAAATTTAACGTGATCAAAATTGTGTTCCTATGGCAACAAAAATTCAGAAAGCTAACATTCAAATTAAGACCTTTCTTACATCTAATCCTGTGTGATTTCTTTAATACCTTGCCAGAAATCCATGCTCCTCTGCTGTTTAATTTTATGATATCGATTATCAATTCCAATTTTCTAATTTTCTGGCAGTTTGATTGCTTCTACTGCTACATAGATTCATAGCAATACAAACAACAACAAATCATTGAAAATTCAAGATAACTCTAGGTATGCAGATTCTTTTTTGAAACTGTTACAAATACTGAAAGACATGAGAGGCAAGAAAGTAAGTGGATTAGGATCCCGTCTCCTAGTGTAAAAATGGAACATAAAATCCATTGTGCTTCACAGAGAATTAGTGGTAATGGTTGTTCTAAGATATTAATTATTCCTGGCTGATTATTTACTAGTATTTTCATGGCTATTTTAGTAGAATTAGTGACAATGGCATGATAGGTTGTGATATATGGGGTTCCTGTATATTAGAATAATTTCATGTTATTAATATGGACCACCTCAACATACATTATTCATACATCTTTTAGATTCAGTATTAAGAATAATCCTTCAAATAAACTATAGATAATTCTGATAAAATGCAAACTAGCCCCTGGTACACTTTCATAATTCTGTTCAGGGACATTCTCATCTGTATGTCCTCAGACTTTTATATGAGGACAAAATAATTTATTTTACAGTGGTTATAAGAATATAACTTCACCTGTCTTCTTCTCTACTTCTTTCTTTACCTAAACTTACCAATTCACTTTTTTCTTAATGTCAGGCCTCAGATCTCCTTAAAATTATAACTGCCTGGAACAACCTTTCCCCAGGGAGCCCCCTCCTGTCTGTGTACTCCTGTTGTAAACCTTGAAACTTTATCAATTTTTTAATTATATTATAAAGCTATCTTTCAGTTTCTCATATAACACAGAAATTAGTGAATTAAGTAACATCAATTATACTTATTAATTAATACTAACTGTTTTCTG
The DNA here is from genome assembly GCA_028551405.1 of Uromys caudimaculatus. NCBI lineage: Eukaryota > Metazoa > Chordata > Mammalia > Rodentia > Muridae > Uromys > Uromys caudimaculatus. Next base: position 86,819,916 of record CM052702.1, read on the forward strand.
GACTGTATTTGTCAGTGATTTCTTTCTTTATTACTTCGCATTAGTTTTTACCAGAGATGTTTGTTACTTTTATGTCCAGGGCCTGTTGTTATGCATCATGGATAATGATGGCACATCTAGATGTGGTTCTCAGCGGGCCACAGTTTTATCTCCCCCTACACCAAAAGAGTTGGAAATACATGGATTACATCCTTGTCGATTCCTATCTCTGATTTCCTAATGAAAGGAGTGGGTCAACCTCTACTCTCTGGCCATAGTTACCTTTGTCTTACTGATCCATTCATTTATTAAAACCAATGAATTAAGAGTAGTTTGAAGTTCTTTAAAAGATACTTTAAAGTTTATTTTCTGCATGAGGGTTTTGACTTTTTGAGCCCACAAAACCAGTCAGAGCTGGTGATACAGTAGTAATCCCAGTGAGGAGACAGAGACAAGTGCATCCCTGAGGATATCTGACCAGGTCCAAGCTAGTGAGAAATTCTGTCTCAAATAAAGAAAGGGGGGGTGTTGCCTGAGGAACCACACTGGAGTAATATCCTGTATCCTCCATCATCATGCAAACTTACAATCTATCACACAATGCACATGTATCCACACACCTCCACACACCACCACCACCACCACCGCCATGACCACCACCACACAAGCACTTAACGAATAGTAAATGAGAAACCATTTTAAGTTACATACCTACTTTACATCATTCTGCATGATTTAATTTTCCCTGAGTTAATTTTGAAAAAAATAGCTCATATATTTTGTTGCAAATTTCATTCTCATGTATGTAACACATACATGTGGAACACACATATTTATATAAATTTAGATATAAATATATACATATATACATATATTTACCATCTATCAAGTGCTGCATCTATATTTCTATAGCATGCAAAGCTTTTATTTTGATTAAATTAGACAAAAATTCATTTAAGTTTCTGGTTGTAGTTTATTGTGCTTACAATTCCTGCTGGTTTTTCTGATTGAATTGTTTGCCATTACTTAGCATTTGCTGAGATGAATAGACAGAGAATCAGCAAAAAACATAGCTTTATATGTAAGTCACTGCCTGATACAATGGTAACACGAGTCTAGTAAATAACATAAACAAATTTGGGGGCAATGGAAGTAATTGGAGATGGTTTGCATGTTAGGGATATAGGTAAGAACGTACTTCCAAATACTGATAGTCAGTTCCTCTAGTGCTTACACAATTAAATAATGCAGAATATTGTAAAGCATGTCACCATTCATTAACCTTGCATTTTTTTTAGGATTACAAAGGGGCATGGCAGCCTCTGCAGTTTTAGTTGACATAATTCTCCCAAAGTTCTAGTTTCTTGAGTAGTTCTTGGACAGTAAATAACTGTTAAATCTATATTGAATTAGTAAAGTGGAATAACCGGAATTTATATTTTACACATACATGTATAAATATCTAAAAATGGCCATGTGTTGATGACTTCCTTTCCCATGAGTGTAGAAATTGATAGCAATTTTATGATAGAAAGAAATATCCTCTTAGAACCTGATGGTCAAATTCATAGCTTAAAAAATATTTAAGAAGTATTTGAATCTAAAAGTAGTATGGAAGTTTTTAAGTATAAAATTGGTAATTGGTGGCTAAGAGATGGGTCAGTAATTAGACGAATGCCCACATATACACCACACACACACACACACACACACACACACACACACACACACACACACACACAAATACACACAAAAATAAAATAAAAATTTAAATATAGCAATTCTATATTTACTTACCTGTATTAATTAGGGTTCATCAGAGGAACAGAACTTACAGAATTATTGTATGTAGATAGATAGATAGATAGATAGATAGATAGATAGATAGATAGATAGATAGAGACAGATACTTTATTTATAATATATAGACATAAATTTATGGTAAACTCACTTATACTATATATATAAGTAGAGAGAGGTCTATCTACTTATATGTATATATATTATATATGGTAATTAATCTCATATATATACTATATATATAAGCAAATACCATAGATAGATAGATAGATAGATAGATAGATAGATAGATAGATAGATAGATAGATAGATAGATAGATATGAGATTTGTTATTATGGCTTAGAAGCTGTGGTCCAGCTTGTCCAACAGTGGCTGTGGTCCAAGAGTCCAATAGTTACTTATGTCATGTGGCGGGATATCTCAGCTGGCCTTAAATATGTGTCAGAATTTCAATGAAATAGGCTCTAATGCCAGTGAAGGAATGGGTTTGTCAACAAGAGTAAGCTCAAGCAGGTAAGGGGATCATTCTTTCTTCATTGTTCCTTCTTTAGGATATCAGTACAGGTGTGGCCCTGATTATTGTGATTAAAACTTGCCTTTCCCAAGAACATCCAGCTATATATGGGATGTATTCCCAGGTGTGGCAGTCTCTGGATGGCCTTCCCTTGAGTCTCTGCTCCACACGCTCCTAACCCTGTGCGTATTTTGTTCACCTTTCTAAGAAACACTGAAGCATCCACATTTTGGTCTCCTTCTTCTTACTATTCATATGGTCTGTGAATTGAATCTTGGTTATTCTGAACTTTTGGGCTAATATCCACTTATCTGTGAGTAGTCACACCATGTTTGTTCTTTTGTGACTGAGTTACCTCACTTGGGATGATATTTTCAAGTTCCATCCATTTGCCTGCAAATTTCATTAAGTCATTGTTTTTAATAGCTGAGTAGTACTCCATTGTGTAGATGTACCACATTTTCTGTATCCATTCCTTTGTTGAGGGATATCTCGGTTGTTTCCAGCTTCTGGCTATTATAAATATGGCTGCTATGAACATAGTGGAGCATGTGTTCTTATTACATGTTGGAGCGTCTTCTGGGTATATGCCCAAGAGTGGTATAGCTGGGTCCTCGGGTAGCACTATATCCGATTTTCTGAGGGTCCGCCAAACTCATTTCCAGAGTGGTTGTACCAACTTGCAATCCCACCAGCAATGTAGGAGTGTTCCTCTTTCTTGACATCCTCACCAGCATCTGCTGTCACCTGAGATTTTGATCTTAGCCATTCTGACTGGTGTGAGGTGGAATCTCTGAGTCGTTTTGATTTGCATTTTCCTGATGGCTAAGGATGTTGAGCATTTCTTTAGGTGCTTCTCAGCCCTATGAATTTCCTCAGTTGAGAATTCTCTGTTTAGCTCTGTTCCCCATTTTTAAATAGGTTTATTTGGTTCTCTGAAGTCTAACTTCTTGAGTTCTTTGTATATTTTGGATATAAACCCTTTATTAGAGGAAGGGTGGGTAAAGATCTTTTCCCAATCTGTTGGTTGCTGTTTTATCCTATTGACAGTGTTCTTTGCCTTGCAGAAATTTGCAATTTTATGAGGTCCCATTTGTCAATTCTTGATTTTAGAGCATAAGCCATTGGTGTTCTGTTCAGGAACATTCCCACTGTGCCTGTGTGTTTGAGATTTATCCCCACTTTCTCTTCTATTAGATTCAGTGTATGGTTTTATGTTGAGGTCCTTGATCCACTTAGACTTGAACTTTGTACAGGGAGATAGGAATGGATCAATGGAAGGGCTTGTTGATGGAAGCATGATAAGCTGTCTCCAGAGAGGCTTAGGCAGAGCCCGAGGTAGATGCTCACAGCAAACCACTGGACTGAGCGTGGGTCCCGGTTGGAAGAGTTGGAGAAGGGATAGAAGGAGATGAGGGGGTTTGCAGCCCCATGGAGGGAGCTCCTTGAGACTGGACCACCAACCAAAGAATACACATGGAGGGACCCATGGTGCTGGCCACATATGTGGCAGAGGAGGGCCTCGTTGGCCATCAGTGGGAGGAGAGGCCCTTGGGCCTGAGGGTGTTAGATGCCCCAGTGTAGGGGAATACTAGATAGGGAAGTAGGGAGTGAGTGAGTGGGTGGGTAGGTGGAGGAGCACCCTCATAGAGGCAGGGGAAGGGGGAATGGAATAGGGGTGTTCCAAAGGGGAAAACATTTGAAATGTATATAAAGTAAATATCAAAACAAATTTGTCTTCCCACCTCAAGTGATTTAGTTAAGACAAATTTTCTTACAAGTGTACCCAGACGCTTACATTTTAGTTAGTTCTTGATGTAGTCAAGTTAACAATGAAGAAAAGGCATCCCAAGTCCACCTCCTGTCATGTTAATACACAGTTATATCTCTTAATATTACGCTTAATTTCCAAATAAAGCAATAACTATGTAATGACTATTCCTAATATGATATAACTATCCCATGTACAACTGTAAAAATATTATAAATTTAGAAAAGTGGCAATTTCCACTGAGGGACATTCTTTTGTTATCTCAAGCCCACGTTATTCTCTTAATTTATGTTATATAACATGATAAAGACACAAATGAAAGAAGGCACATTCTTAACAAAAGATATCAAAAAACCACTCTTGTTACTTATAATCTTTGTTTCAGGATCTAGTCACATGGCCTTAGCTGGTATTTATAGCTACCTTCCTCTAATACCTTTCTGTATTTCCTCCACTGGTAGGAAACAACTTGGCAGACCTTGGTTCTTTTCCTGGAGGAGTGACCCATGCTTTCATTCCTCAAGTATACTTGTTTTTTGTCATCCTCCTAGGATTCGGTGGTTGTAGTTTTCCATTAGCTTTAATCACAGAACATGGTAGCAGCAAGAGATGCTTGCTGTAAAGGATCTCCTGCACTCCAGACATAATCTTCCTTACCTCAATTGTAGAGAAACAATCCAATTTCTTCACATTAATCTGGACCAGGCACCCCTCCTAACATTCTATTCCTTTCTTATCCTGTTGATGTAAAGACACCAGAAGCCCAAGCATTCAAGGAGAAGTATGAGCTTATAGTACAATGGAATGTTTGTTGTGACTTCCAGCAGGAATGCTACTCCTTCTGAAACCCAGTCTTCTAAGGCTGTCAGAACCTAAGTGTACGTACGTGTATAGGAACAAAATTTTTCTATCAGGTGACTAGGAGTGATAGTGAATGAAACTCTATCCTTTTCTTCTTCTTGACTGATTCCTGATCTGTGAGTCTTGGATATAGGAGAAACTGTACCATATACTGGACGCTGATTCAAAGAACATACTGCTTTCTGGTGAACCCTGTCCCAGTCCTCCAGGCTGCTGCCATGTAATTGGTGGTGTAACTGTCTTCAAAAGACCATTTTTAATTAAATTGAAATATAGCTACATTTCGTAGAGGCCATCTTTACCCATCATGACCATTCCCTCTACAGTACATTGCCTATTTTCTTTCAACCATTGTTGTTATATATAAACTAATAATCATACAACCTTTTTGTTTTAGTTTAGTGTTGTCTGACTGGCTCACATAGAATTAAATATCTAATTGCATTGCTCATCCTTAAGCCATAGCTAATTATTCCTCTCTCTGCAGCCACTAATTTCTTTTTTTTTTCTTTTCTTTCTTTCTTTTTTTTTTCTTTTTTTTTTTTTTTTAGTTTTTATCTAGGTGTGGGGTCACATGAAACTCTACATAGGGAAATAAACCAGTATTGGACTTTTCAGGTCTCCTTTGGGCTTTCCTATGTTGAGATTTTATGGAGGTAATGCCTTTGTCATAACTTAAAGGCACAATCCAATGGTCAGCTTCCTCGTGCTCTGTTTCCTTCAATCTTTCCCCCCAACTTCTGCAATATTCTGCAAGCTTTGGATGCAGTTGTATTATAGAGTTATCAATTGAGCTTGGAAACACTACAATTAGATCTTATCTCCATTTTGACTCTGTAATAATCTCATTGTAAAAAAAGGGAAAAACAGAAAATTTCTTTGATGAGGTATGAGGTTGACACTGTGAGTATAAGAAAAGGTACTTAGAACAAGTTTAGGACTGTACAATTTTAGGAGAATGGGGAAAGTCGATTCTCCTCTAAGATCCATGAACTTGCTAGGCATGTGTTTTGGGGAAGGTTTACAATACGCCGCATATTTCCCTCCTTTTAAAGAGGCTTTGAGTTCAGTTTAGACAGCTGTTTGTTAAATTAAATATGAATGTCCCAACTGCAAGTTTAGAGAGACCTTACCATTTAGACATTGCTTTAGTTCATAGGCCATAAATGAGAAGGACTATTGATTGTTTTTTCCCTTAGCAACTTGTATTTAGCTTTTACAGTTTTCTTCACTAATTTCCATAATGGTTGGGCTATTTTGCATGGCCATCAACAGTGAAAAAAGTTCCTCTTTTACCACATCCTCAACAGCATTTGTTGTCAGTTTCTTAGTTGATTTCATCCATTACCATTGCAACTGGAGTAAGATGAAATCTCAAAGCTGTTTGAATTTGTATAACTTAATTGGTAAGGACAATGAATTTAAAATATTTCCCTCTAGTTTTTGGTTCTTGCTTTGAAAAGTCCCTATTGAATTCTATAGACCACTTTTGTTAGTGTTGTTTGTCTTCTGAATTTGGTTTTTGAGTTTTTAAATATATTATTGAAATTAATCCTTTGTCAAATGCATAGCTGTTAAAATTATTTCCATTCAGAGTTCCCTCTTCACTTGATTGACCCCCATTACACACAAGCTTTTTTGTTTTATAAATTTCTCACTTGTCAGAGTTAGCTTTAATCCCTGAACAAATGGTTCCTATTCTGATAGTCCATATATATATATATATATATATATATATATATATTTGTAATGTGCTGCTTATATTTTACTCTGGCATTTTCACATTGAGTCCCTAGATCCATGTGGACTTAATTTTTACAGAGTGAAAGATAGGCTGTGTTTTGTTGCTAGTAATCTATGTTTAGCATTTGGAGAAATACTATTATATGAGTTCTGACCACAATAAATTTAGAAGGATCATTCACCTGTCATTGGCCACATAACACATGCCCTGAATCTCAAATACTATCCTGCTCAGTTCCATCAAAATCCTAAATATTCACTTCCTTCACCTTTATGTTTTATGAAAAATTTCTAAGTAAAATCTATTCTTTTAGGAAAGGAAGATTATCATACTCCAATATGCTACATTATAACTGTCAAATACACAACTTTATCATGAAGCAAAAATTATTTTAATCACTTTATAGTTGTTAAGAAAGTGATATCCTCAGGTAGTATTATGTCCATTTTTCTGAGGGTCCGCCATACTGATTTCCAGAGTGGTTGTACCAACTTGCAATCCCACCAACAATGGAGGAGTGTTCCTCTTTCTCCACATCCTCGCCAGCATCTGCTGTCACCTGAGTTTTTG
>CM052702.1:86827655-86853856 GCA_028551405.1 Uromys caudimaculatus
AAAAAAAAAAAAAAAAAAAAAGAAAGTGATATCCTTGCTGCTTTTTTGTGTCTGGTTGAAAAGAAAGGAAATATTATCTTGGCTCCAAATAGAAAGCAGGCTGTAGTTGGTAGAATCCTCAAAGACTACACTATGTATTGACATTAGTTTCTTATGCTACAATGAGAAAATCGGGAGTCAGATATTTTGAGAAGGTAACAGCGATTTTATACCAACACAATACCCTAGATCCTAGGGAAATTTGATCTTGTTCATTTCTCTTACTCAGTCACGCTGCTACTAGGCAGTGAAGCATATTATATTTAGGCCAACATTAAATGATTATTGTTATCCTATATGCTTAGATATAATAATGGTTGTTGTATCATAAATATACAAAGGTAAGGGTCACTTATCTGAAAAAATGATTTTTCCTCTTAATGTTAACTGATAACATTAGCATTCATGATATACGTATTTTACTATATTATTGATGAGCATAATTTATTTATTTGTTGACTGCTAGAATCTGGAAAACACAAATTTCCTTATCTATTGTATAAATAATATACAGAAATAATGATCTAGATAAATGTACTGAAGAGTAAATATTTGATATGCCTTAAGGTTGGAACTCGAAATTATGTCTTAATTACATGGCATTGAATTCTTTTCTAAGCTAGAGACAATCTGTTATAAACCTGGCAGAGTATTCTAGGCCACTAAGAAACTATTCTGCAATTCAATATAATGCCACAGTCCACTGAGTGTCTAGGCCACCCAGAAATAATGTACAGCTTATTGCTTATTAAAGTATATTGCCATTTACTTTGACCCTTGAGAAACTCTATTCTTCAAGGTTTTCTCTTTGCCTTTCTTTTCCCCTCTTGACAGGTAATGATTTTAAAAGATCTATTAGACATTATATGCATAATGAAAGTACAAAGCTTCCTGTCTGGTGCAATAGACTGCATTTTTATTTGAAGCCTCAAAGTTATACTGTGTCATAGGTACCCGGAAGGTCAGTGAGGACAGTGATTGTTTCCTGTCTCATTTCTCTAGCAGATATTAGCAAAGCTACTTGGTTAATACATAATAGTTTTCCTTTCATTTTCTCTCTTTATCTTGAAGGTCAGAATCTTCTTCCATAAGCATTAGGTCAATGATGTTCTGTATTCTAATGGGTTCCATTCTCCTCATTATCATGCATTTTGTAAGCTTGCAGTAATAGAGAATAATAAAAATTGGCTCATTAATTCTTTTCTTTGTAAAAAGACATCATGTTAAAGACAAACTCTCAAAAGATGATGATTTTTAAACAGCTGCCCTGAGTATATACCTATTTTAAGTTTTGTAAAGTCTCTTCCATACACATATCTTTTAAGTAGTAATCACCACAAAGTAGACACCATTTTCTTTATTTCTTTTATTGTGATGAAATTTTTCCTTTAAAGTTATGAATAGTAATCATATTTATTCTTGTAATGTCTATGGGTAATTTTGCCACACCAGTGATGTACCAATCTGTTTGATGCACCAATCTGTTCTAACATGTTACCTAAAGTTTAGTTTTCCTACAGAGGACAAAGATAAAGCAATTATTTTCATGCATATTATTTTAAATGTTAATGAATTATTTTCTTAGTATAAAATTCTGGAATAAAAATGACAAAAAGAAAAGTAATACATAATTGTAAACATTTTATGTAAGTTCTCCCAAAGTATATACAACATAATAGCATTACCAACTCTAAATAAAACTGTCAATTTGTAATCATTGCCAGTACTCAGTAGTTAGAGCCAAAGACATGATTTATATCTCTGGATCACACAAGGCAGCAGGAGATAACCAAATGCTGAGGGCTGTCCACTGACCACTACACATACACCATGGCACTTGCATTCTGACTTTCACACACACAAGGACATGCTCACACAAAATAAATTTTAAAAAAGTAGTCTAATAGAACCTGTTTCTACTCAGTTTGAAACTTTATACTTTATATTTTGCTGTGAGCTATTTACTGGTTTGCCAGGCTTCCTCCCTGTTAGTTCTCTGTTATTTCTTATAAAGATGTTGCCCAAGATTTTGCTCGCCTACTTCCATTGCGTCCTGTAAATATTCCCCACAAATTTGTATAGATATTTGATGAACTGTTCATTTTTCTCCTGTATTGCTTTATGTATATTTATTTTTCTAATTTAATTTTATTCTTTTCTGATTTTAAGGTAAATATTAATAATTTATTAAAAATAGATTTATATTATATATTATATGTATTTAAGTATATTAAGTATATTATATATACTGATATATATATTTACATATATGTAAATATATATATATATAACCTATTCAGTCTGTATAATATTACAAATATATATATTTTTGAGGGCTTACCATATAGTATGCATATTCTCTTCTTGGGGAAGAAACTTTCTTCCACTATCAACATTCCTAAGTTACCTAAAGATTTTGTGTAGGGTTGAGGCCTTGTGATCTATCCCCTGTACACTTTATCATATCTATTTTATTAACACCATTCAACTTATGTTTGTTCACACATGTTGATCAGAGGTCTTCTAACTGATGAATGAAAAATCACAGTTTTGTGTGTGTGTGTGTGTGTGTGTGTGTGTGTGTGTATATATATATATATATATATATTATGAAATACTAGTCTGTATAGAAAAATTGAAATCATAAAATTTTCAGGTAAATGGTTAACACTGACAAATATCTGGTAATTTATACATAGAAACACACACATTTCCTATTCTCTCTTACATGAGGCCCTAGCTCCAAATATTCATATGTGAGTATACATAATGCAGCAACTGAATAAACCAGTAAAGTAAAAAGTGACCACTTGGGAGGACTGGGAGGGGCATAATTGATCTCATAGTGAAATTGTTTAAACTGAATGGTCTCTAACTAGATATAAGGAAGGAGATAATTATAAAAGAAAGGAGAAAGGTAAAATACAGTAAGGTTTCTCAAATAATCATAATGAATATTATTATTACATGTTTACATAAAATTACCTATAATATACATATATCAGTATATAATAATACATAGTTTAAGTAAAATTTTTTCATTTGAGATAGTAATGGTTTTCTAAGACCCAAAGGCCATCTAACGACAACAAAAAAAATATCCCACAAAAGTCATGTGAAACTCTATTTGGAGTTGATGGTCAGGGTTGTTTAAGATGTTTCTTAAAACATTGCAGACTACTGCTTTATTGCCTTTGGTTGTAATCAAGAGTTAAAAGATAATCCCCTGCTGCTAAAGACACCATGTGCTTAAGACACAAGGACCATAGCCTTCTGGGCTTGAATTTAACTGACTGTATCTTCCCTGAGAACTACCTTCCATTCTTCACTGCCCTTGGGTATCATCTCTTGGTGAAGACACTAAATTAACTCCATACATTCCAGTATCTGAGGACTTGGCTTTCCAGGTAGTGGCTCTAAAATCATCCACATGGTCTGCCTTGAGGACCATGTTTGTAGTCCCTGCTTTGTTTTCTCCCTTCTGTCTTACCTTTGGTCAGGGACCCCAGACTTGTGCCACCATTTATAATCCACTTATTTACAATATGTTTCTCACCTTCTCTCTCTAGACAGATATCTTAGATTCTTTCCAGCAAGTCCATCAATCCACACAGAACAAGGAACACAACTCAACCCACCTCCTTGATCTGATTATGGACAATATGTCTGTGCTTACCTTCTATTTACTCCCTCCAAACATATCAGGTAGAGATCTCAGACTCATATTATAAACAATGCCAGGTCCATTTGCCTGAGGAATATCATAAGAATCATCCACAAACTTCTGAAGTTTGGGTTTGAGAGTCTTCTAACTCTAAATTCCAGGCCTTAGAAACCTCACTTAGTTTGAACTAAGTCAGGACTGCATTTTATACACCATTTGGACAACAACCCTAAATTACACCAAAGTTGAACTTTAATGTGTCACTTTGTTGTTAGTTTGAGCTCCATACATGAAGGAGACATGAACAATAACTAGAATTTATTCTGCTGAATAATAAGTTAAATTAATTCCAAAGCATGAAATCACATAAAATTTGCAAGGTATTTTGTAATGCAGTTTATAAGAAATTTAAATTTAAGGTTGGAAAAAATTTATCAATATTATTATTTTTGTCATAATATAAATTTTAAAAGCAAGAGTTCTGGTATGTCATTCACAACTATAAAAATCTCCATGAAAGGTGGAATTAACATTAAGTCAATAGTTTAAAAAAGATTAGAAAAGTGGAATATTGAAGGCTAAAAAACCAATAATTATTCAGAAATATTTATTTTACAAAGTAGATTACAAGTACATATATAAAATCCATAGCTTTTTTACTATCTTCTGGCTCTTCTTTTACTATCTTTCACCACTTCTTCAGCAATGTTTAGTGAATGTTTAAAGAAATGATATCTATGTCTTGTTTAGGGTCAAGCATTCATTTGTCACATAATTTCAAAGTCCTACTTAAACATAAGCCTCTATTTTATTGCAGTTTTTCAGAAAGATCAGCTCTTCTTATATAGGCTAAGTAGCAATTTTCTGTGGATCTAAATACATGTACTTAGGAGGCAGTTAGAAAGTAGAACCAGTTTATGTGTACATTAACTGATATATGAATATTGAAAGATAATGAAAATGTGATATGTGTGTACAATACAATATTATATATCCTTCAGAAAAATGAAGTAATGGCACTTTCAGGTATTTGAAGAAAGCTAGAAAATACACTGAATGATATAACTCAAATAAAATACAAGGAAAAAGCTAGTGTTAATAGTCTCTCTTTAAACTTCCTGATCAAAGACTTGAAGGGAGGTGCTCCCTGCCTAGCACAGTTGTTATTTTTGTTGATTTTTTAAAAGGTAGTCCATGGATACCAGGATTATCATTATTATCCCAAGTAGGTCAACTATCTTTAGATTTTATGTATTTATAAACTCAGATAATGGATTAATATGTATTTCAAGTAAGTTTATGTCATTCAAGCTTATGGAATTTAAACTTATAAACTAATGTTTTCCTATGGCCTTTTAAAGCATCCTTGGTGCTATTTATTCATCCCCCTCTCCGTCTCACTGTGTTACCCTACTTTCTCCTTCCTCATTATGTTCCCTCCCCCCATTATTTTCCCTTTCTCCCTTTATTACATATGTGTACTTAATGAAAATGACTTGCAAGTATGTAATCACCAACACCAATGATGACTGAAAGAAAGGCATAGCAAATAACTCTTAATCAGAGATCTCTGTGTTAGAGAGTTATTTCTGTTTTGTAATCACTGTGAGAGCTATTTATTAAATACTAATATTGCATATGCAGTAAGAATGTGGAAAATGACACAGGAAATAACAGTTTATAATTAATTTATATAGCATTTTTTTACTTATAGAATCCAGTTATTTGTCCAAATATCAGTGTAGATCTTGAGAATAGAGCAATCATTTAGGTAAGTATCACTTAAATACTTAGGCATTGGGTAAAGCAATTAGTGTACATACTGAGGCTAGATCTCATATAATCAAATAAAGACCTTAAAACCAAAATGCAGACACTCCAAACTATTGATTTAATTTCAAAATTAACATTGAAATATTACATGAATTTCCTGCATTTAGGTTTTGTATCAAATCTTGAATAGTTAATCCATTCCTGAATTCTAGATTCCTGGATGTTCAACACATTTTTAATCCACTCAAGGGTAAGGTTTTTAGAGTTTTGATATGAATATATCTTTTTTTGGCTATAATTATAGTCTTATATAGTCATATTTTGGTAAATGGAGACAACTACATGAGAGTTCTGATTTTTGGGTGACCTCCCAAATAGTAGCCTTCAATGAAGCCACCCTTAAGGCAAATAGGCAATAGATACTGTGCAGCAAATAGAACCAAATCCAGTTGGCAATCCATTATCTGTATTTAGTATTACAGTAATGCAGTGGTGTCTACCATATTATATAACTTGTATTATTAAGCTGCCATAGTTCATATTGTGTGAAAGAGCTAAACATTATTAATCACCAGAGAACTATACCCAGATGTCAAAAACTCATGTATCATAGAGAACCAAAATCTAGTACAGGGGAAGTTTTTTCCAAAAAAATTGAAAGTTTAACATATACCAAATTTGGGATGACTATACAGATAATAGAAATACAATAATTATCAATAAGGAAGAATAAGGAAGCTAAGATAGCTAATCTTCAGAGAAAATAATTGTCATCAGCTTTAAGTAATGTGAATATTCTATTATAATCACTGCTTCCCTAGTAAGAACTAAGGAAAAGAGAATGCAATAGACATGTGTAGGGAGAGTACCATTCACTCGTACTTTCTTCCCAGAGGAGAAAAAGAGTAGCAACACTATGTTTTGCCATAACTGATTACTGGAGACTCTTCTATATTTTGTTCTTGGTATCTGAGCTGTCAGGGAAGCAGTGACATTATCAAATACCAGATGGAATTCTGGTTCAATTACAATGAAAAGAAATGGGACAAAGTTAGTTTTATGCAAATGAATGGCTTTCCTAAGGCTAGGAGACTCCAGCATGTGAGGTGGGGCAATTTGCATTCAGGCTTTTCTCATTTGCACCAAGTATATGAAATATTATATCAGTTTAGAGTTTGAAATGCTAGAATACCAGGTCACAGCTGATGTTTATAAATCCATAGGTTTATGCATAATAAAGTAATGTTCACTATGCATATTTCTCAGTTTTACTTTACTCTAATAAAATACTTGTGATAATTATTTATATAGAACAAAATATATCTTTTCCCAGGTTTGGAGGTTTCTCTTTAGGATTTCATTGGACTCTTCACTGGAAGGATAACTTGTATACATCATGTTGAGAAGAAAACTGTTGACTTCATGTATAAAAATAACTTTTATTTGCCTGATGTAATTGTTATCTCAGAGTATTACTGTTGAATAAACTCACCCTTTTTAGTTTTTTCTGACCTTTGGCTGTCTGGTTCAACTCAGCGTTCTAGCCAAACTCCTCATCATACTAACTGACTCAAACTACCTTTTCTTGGCTTTGACGGAATTGCTTTTCCTGGCCTCAAACTTACTCTGGCAATATGTTTTAAACTTCTGGCTCTTTCTCATTCTGTGGCTCATTCTGTCATCACTTGCAACCTGCATTTGTATACCTGCGCTGGTAAAACTGACTTTGTCTATGTCTCTGTCTCTGTCTCTTGCTCTTTGTTTCTGTTTCTGTCTCTCTCTCTCTATCTGTCTCTGTGTGTGTATGTGTGTGTGTGTGTGTGTGTGTGTGTGTGTATGTAAGTATAGACCTGTGTGTGTTATATATATGTGAGATATATATGTACATATGTATATATATACATATATATACATATATACACACATATATATATACATATATACATATATACATATGTACATATATATACATATATCCCCCATCAACACTTGTGGAGGCCTACTCTTGCTGATTTTGTTCCAGGGGTGGGTAACCTTGCCACACTCTCCCTTCCAGGACATTCAGGACTTGGCACTTGATGAAAGAGAGTAACCATCATTGAAGTAAATGATGTACAAATGAACAAGCAGACACAATCAAACTATCCTTCTTTTGTTGGTCTATCAGATTATATATATCTTTTGATTACTAGAACTGTTAAACTATATTCTAAGACATAGTTAAACATATTTTGTTTGAAAAATTTTATAAAATTTGTACTTGGAAAAGTAAGTGCATTGTCATTATAAGATGTGGAGAAACTTTAATCCAACAATATGGTCCTTCTGTCAAGGGATCACATCCATAGATAAGATCTGGCCACAGTGCAGACATGCCGTGGATTACCGTATGATCTGGCTGGAATACAGATATATCCTTAGTACACATCTTCAATTTCTAACAATGAAGGTATGGTTAGTTTGTAGGAGGAAGCAGCCATGTTTGAAAATTATGTCTGACCGAGGGGCAAACAAAGTGAGAAATCAAAGAATGATTTGACAGATAGAATATGAGCAACTCACATAAGAACAGCAGAAAATAGAGGCTACTTATGAGCAGTGAGCAGAGAAAGAAAAAAGGAAGACAGTATGGCATGTGGTGCATGGTGTATGTATGGTAGCTTTACCCAGCAGTTTTAAAGAGAGAGCAAGCTAGACACAGGCAAAGACAGACAGGGCTAGCCAGAGAATGAGGAGGAACCAGAGTATTAGAACATATTGTCAAAGTTACTATGAGCCAGCCAGAGTAATTTAGTTTAGAAGCTAAGAAAACCCAGATTGAGTCGGTCAGCTTGGAAGATTAGATTTTATGGAACGTAGAAGCTTCCATGTCTAGGCATAGGGACAGTTAGAAGAGAGAAAGAAAGGCTTTAGCCCAAGCTTTGTATTTGCACAGCCAGGGCATAGCTCTCATCTCATCACTTCATCTGAGAAAATAAAGGCAACAATTACAATAAGATAAATCCTACTAGAAACATTTCTGATATCTCATGAAAAAGTCCAGAAAAGGTGTCTTTAAAAATTCAGATAATCTAAAATTATAAAAAAGTAAAAACTTTAAGAAGAGTGAAAGTAAGACTGAATCTTCCTTATTATTCAGGGATCACAGTTAAAAATAATAGAATTATTATAGAGTACACATGGAGGGCCCCATGTCTCCAGCTGCATATGTAGCAGAGGATGGCCTTATCTGGCATCAATGGGAGGAGAGGCCCTTGATCCTCTGAAGACTCGATGCCCCAGTGTAGAATGCCAAGGCAGTGAGGTAGGAGTGGGTAGGTAGGTGGGGGAGCACCCTCTTAGATCAGGGGGAGGATGAATAGATAGAGAATTTGTGGGGAGGAAACTGGAAAAGGAGATAACATTTGAAATGTGTAAATAAATAAAATATCCAATAAAAAAATGAAAAAAATATACTGAGCAAGCCATGATGAACAAAGCAAGCAGCGTTCCTCCATGGTTACTGCTCTGACTTCGCTTAGTAATGGAATGTATAACCTGAGAGTTGTAAGATGAAGTAAAACCCCTCCTCCCCATCCTCAAAAAAAAGGAATTGAATTCATGCTGGAAAGGGGGAAACATTGGAAATGTAAATAAAGTATCAAAAAATAAATAAATAATTTTTAAAAACTAATTATACAAAACCCACATAAATATGTGTAACTCTTACAGATACATTGAACAAGTTCATTAAGCACACAATGAATACTATGAGAACTTATTAATTGAAAAGAAGTGCGTGTGTATGATCTAAAAATCTCAGTAATATTTGTTGAACAGTAGAGGAAATCTCAGCCATTTCCACAAGCCCAATCCATACGTTTTAGTAAATTCATTCCAAAATACATACTGAAATATAAGAGACAGAGAAAATCAGTATAATGTTGAGAAAAGTTACAGCAGGATTTATAAAACTTGATTAACACTTTTCATACATATAAAATAATTACACTATGGAAAGGCTGGGAAAATATTTCAAGGGTAGCTTTGTAACCAACTGGATAAAAACAGCAAATGAAGCCTATAAATGTTTTTTAAAAAAAAAAAGCATCACATTTGAAAAAAGATAAAATTATAACATGGAAAATTCCTGTATTCATCATAAAAAGGAAAAGTTTTCTTAGACAAGACCAAACATAGCAAATAGCTCAACATATTAAAACCAAAATAGAAAGGAGGACTCATTAATGAATAAAGACTTTCTGTTTGCAAAAGATTTTCTGAAGAAATGAATGGTAAGCACAGAGTACAAGAATATTAAATGTATAATCTCATACATGAGAAACACGTTATGAAAATCTGAAATGTTAAAATAAAGGCACCATGAAATGAATTATTTTAGCAATTCAAAATTCATAGACACAATTATAAGTGAGAATTACTTAAAAAGTGTCATCATTATTTACACAAAATTATGATTTTAAATCAAAGTGGCACAGCATTAAATATCCATTAGAATTGTTAACACTGTGAGTAACGTCAGTACCATATGTCAGTGATGAGCTTTCCTAATGATGAAAATAAAAACGGAGTCTAACAACTTCAAAAATATATCAGCTGATTGTTACAAAGTTAAATAGATGCTTACTATACAATCAGTCAAATTCTCTCTTGTCAGTTTACAGAAGTGATTTAAAAATATAAGTCCAAGAAAATGTTTGTTTGTTACATGTAGTACATCTACAAACAGGTAATGGCTTTAAACTAGGAAATAATCTACATCTACTTAACAGCTTGGAATAAAGGAGTGATGTGTGACAAGGGATAGTGTAAACCAACCCTGGAACCACAAAACACGATGAATATGAAAGTAGTTAGGTTTATATGACTCTAGTATCTGAGACTCAAGAGCAATAGCATAGTTTAGCAAGTTAGAAAATGAGTTTGTTCTCATTAGGACTATGGTCAGTCTGACAGCATTCATGGGTGAGGCTTTAGGAGTGAATCATACTTCAGATACTCAGTACGTTTAATAATGTATAAATTAAATGTATATATTTGTTAATAAAAATCCATAAACTACAATTTGCAAATATGTTGTACTGCCTAATTTATACTTGGATTGCTTGGTTGGAAAGTGTTTTGTCTCTATAGAATGAGAGAAAAAAATGTAATGGAACGAGCACACACACAACTTCTTATGGGATGATGCTTAAAATTTTCTTAACTAGGATTAAAAACTAATACGGGGTCATGTAACAATAGTTTAGAGAGTTTTGTCTGGTGGTTGGTCTCAGTTGAAATTTTCAGAGAATAATGACGGATCAATGTCTCCAACTGTGGTTGTTTTCTCAGCATGAGAATAAAGTTTTGCTCCTTTGGTTGCAATGTATCACAGAGTGACCAAATTTAATGAAGCCTGAAAATGTTTATTACATCTCTGTGTGGCATCATAAATGGGTTATTTGCTAATCATTATTTTATTTTCTGTCATTATACATTGTCAAGCATTTCATGTCTTCACAGGAAAATGGCCATTAGCAGTTTTAAGAATATATTAGCCCAAGGAAAATTATGGATCTCTTAAGGAAAATCTATGACTGGCAATTGTTATTATTGTTTCTCCAAAAAACAGATAATAAGCTATCATCAGGTTTACAAAGTACTTCATAAAAATTATGAGATATTATTGATATTTTGAGCAATGAATCAAGACAAACTACTTTAATTTCACAAGAAGAATTATTAGAAATTTTTAACAATGTATTTACTAGAAATATTTCATAACGTGAATAGATATTGGTTTTATGTCCCCAGTAAGGAATTCCTTAAGAAATTAAAATATTGTACACCAAAAGCTTCAACTGATCAACCTAGGAAAATAAATGATAATTATGCAGGTTTAGAAAATCAGGATAGATTTTGAGTTTGGGTGAATTAGTTCTTCTGTGTTCAAGAGAAAATAATCTTTTAAGACACTAGAACAGTTTAAGGCTTCACTTCAACTTTGAGAGTAGGTCTTACTGAAATCCTTCAGTACATGATCAAAAAAAAAAAAAAAATCAGGGTCCCAACATATTTTTAATTCCACCAAAGAAGGTAGATCTCCATAGTTTAAGAAGATAAATTAAAATACCATGGAATGTGATAAATTACCAGATCATAAAACAGCCCAGATGACAATTAGCTCAAGGTATGTGCTGTGTGTAAGGCACATTGATTTTCAAGGTTATTATTATTATTTCAAACAGGGACCAGGGTTGGAGTAGTCATTGGCTTTTGTAAGGCAACTGACATCAGAGATTTTATTTTCTTTCAGTTAAAACGCTCCCTCTGGTTGCTAATTCCGGCTCCATGTATAACTAATGCTTACCATGCTTTCAGATACTGATTACCTTGCAAGCCTCCCCTCAAAGTCATGTCAAGCAAAATTACAGTGGCAATGTAGCAAATCTAATTAGGCCACACTGACCTTAACAGTGGGCAGTCCTCATCTATCTCAGCCCAAGCTTGTTAGAAGGCTGAAAAATGAAAACAAAGAAGATATTTCATTTTTATTTATCACTAGCCCTTTTAATAAACCCATTTGCTTCAAAAGTTTAGGAAGTTTACAAAACTTCTATCAGCAGTCACATTCATAATAAAATAAAAGGGCAATCTTTTGAGGCCTGTTTTAAATTACGTATCTATCCTGAATTCGAATGTGTATGTTGTACCTAAAAGCATTTATCTTAGCCAGGGTTTCTATTCCTGCACAAACATCAGGACCAAAATGCAAGTTGGGGAGGAAAGGGTTCATTCAGCTTATACTTCCACACTGCTGTTCATCACCAAAGGAAGTCAGGACTGAAACTCAAGCAGGTCAGGAAGCAGGAGCTGATGCAGAGACCATGGAGAGATGTTCCTTAGTGGCTTACTGCCCCTGACTTGCTCAGCTTGCTTTCTTATAGAACCCAATACTAACAGTCCAGGGATGGTACCACCCACCATGGTCCCTTTCCCCTTGATCACTAATTGAGAAAATGCCCTACAGCTGAATCTCACAGAGGCATTTCCTCACCTGATGCTCCTTTCTTTGTGATAACTCCAGCTTGTGTCAAGTTGACACACAAAACCAGCCAGTACAGTATTTAATCCAATTTCATATAAATATTCTTTTAAGGGACCAATTGAAAATACAATATAGTAAAATGACATGGAGTCTCTATTTAAATGATTTGTAATTATGGATTTTGACTTCACATTTTCTAGTGTTGCATTTTATGAGAAGAAGAAATTCAAGGTTTGCTTCAAAGCAAACATTGTTATCTTTATAAGTGGGTGAAGGACTCTCCCTCACCACACCACTGGTATTTCTGAGAGACATTCATGCAGGTGGATTGCAGCTAGTTATACTGGGTAGTATTTTTGTTTTCTAATGTGTTGTGTAATACACTTATTTTTGAATTCACTGTTATCTTTGCTCTACTCCCTAAAAGCAGATTCATGAATTTTTGGGTGATTTGTTGACGTTCTTAATGAGACAAATTGCTAGTTCACATCTCATCCATAACTGCATAGATTTCACAACAGGAATACAAGAATTAAATTACTATAAAATTTGTATCACTAAAGGCATCATATATATATATATATATATGTATATATATATAATTGCTTTAATGTAATAATTTATAGTAGATGCATATCACCTAATATGACCAAATTCATACTATTTTTTGCACTGTACAATTCCATTCTTCTATGATTCTATCTTTTCTTTTCTCTCCTATCATATGATCAACTGAGTAATACTTTAATATAAAATATCAATATTATAAACTGATATTTTTACTCTACGGTTTGCTTAGACTTTTCAAGACTTACTCTTAAATAGGGTTTTCAAATGCT
The DNA here is from genome assembly GCA_028551405.1 of Uromys caudimaculatus. Taxonomy (NCBI): domain Eukaryota; kingdom Metazoa; phylum Chordata; class Mammalia; order Rodentia; family Muridae; genus Uromys; species Uromys caudimaculatus. The sequence goes on from CM052702.1 coordinate 86,841,001, forward strand.
TCACCCCCACTTTTAGCCTACCATCCAAAGGTAGCTGAGAAAAGATGGTAAATAGGAGAAGGAGATATAAACCCGTTTGGAAGTAATTCTTTGGTGCAATTCCAATTTCTGTTGTCAGGATATCAGCAGTTCATTTCAGCAGTGTCAACATATCAAACATAAATCATCAGTGGTTGCATGATCCAGCAGAAATAGCCATTCCTCTGTCGAATTGATATCAGTCAGAGGGAGTGACCAGAACCAGTGGGGAGGCCAGGAGGAGTTCTCTGCAGTATCTCTCTCAATGAAGTGAAGATCAGTAAAGACAGGAAACCAACAAAGAGTTGCACAGATAGAAACGCAAATGCCCCATCACTGTCTGTTGAGTCCTATTTATATTCTTGCCAAACATCACGTGTAATCTCACAAGTGTTGCCTCAGGAAAACATCACAAGGCTCTTTATCACTTGACATATCCACAGACTTCCAGTTCACTCTGACAGCATCTCAGCATGTAGGTCACAGCTTCTAACAATCACACTTCCAAATGGTTGACATACAACTGCATACACAACACTTAACACACAATAGTACCACAGAGTCTGTGGTGTTTAACCCCAGGAGAAGGCTATTTAGCTTTTATGAAAGTTTAGAATCTTAGGACCACTGAAATCCAAGAAAAAGGTTTTTCTTTGCACGCAATTATCCAGATGTTAAAGTTGATTCTTTTCTATGCTGTCAGTCTATTTTGGAGTCCGTAGTTAGTTCTTTCTCTTCAGTCATTCCTAGTTATCTGAAATCTCTGATGATAGCTTTCTATTCTCCTAAAGTCAGGAAAATCTTACAAGAGGGAGTTTACCCCTTCTACTCAAACTTTGTATTTTGAGGTCTTGCCATAAAGGAGGACCTGCATGGCCAGGAGAAACATCATCAATATTCCCCTTTTTTCTCTCAGTCTTTAGTATCATAAAGAGAATTGCTCTTTCTAAGTCTATGAAGAATTGAGTTGGAATTTTGATCGGGATTGCATTGAATCTGTAGATTCCTTCGGCAGGATGGCCATTTTTACTATATTAATCCTGCCAATCCATGAGCATGGGAAATCATTCCATTTTCTGAGGTCTTCTTCGATTTCTTTCTTCAGAGACTTGAAGTTCTTGTCATACAGATCTTTCACTTGTTTAGTGAAACACCAAGATACTTTATATTGTTTGTGACTATTGTGAAGGGTGTCATTTACCTAATTTCTTTCTCAGCCTGTTTATTCTTTGAGTATAGGAAGGCTACTGATTTGTTTGAGTTAGTTTTATATCCAGCCACTTTGCTGAAGTTGTTTATCAGCTGTAGCAGTTCTCTGATGGAGTCTTTTGGGTCACTTAAGTATATGATCATATCATCTGCAAATAGTGATGTTTTGATTTCTTCCTTTCCAATTTGTATCCCTTTCACTTCCTGTTGTTTTCTAATTTTTCCAGCTAGAACTACAAGTACTATATTGAATATATAGGGAGAGAGGGCAGCCTTGTCTAGTCTCTGATTTTAGTGGGATTGCTTCAAGTTTCTCTCCATTTAGTTTGATGTTGGCTACTGGTTTGCTGTATATTGCTTTTACTATGTTTAGGTATAGGCTTTGAATTCCTGATCTTTTCAAGACTTTTATCAAGAAGGGAAGCATTTGTCAAATGCTTTTTCAGCATCTAATGAAATGACAATGTGGTTTTTTTTTTCTTTGAGTTTGTTTATGTAGTGGATTACATTGATGGATTTTCAGGTATTGAACTATCCCTGCATCCCTGGGATGAAGCCTACCTAATCGTGGTGAATGATTGTTTGGATATGTTCTTGGATTTGGTTTTTGAGAATTATACTGAGTGTTTTGCATCCATATTCATAAGGGAAATTGGTCTGTAATTTTCTTTCTTCGTTGGATCTTTGTGAAGTTTTGGTATCAGTGTAATTTTGGCCTCATATCATTAATTGAGTAGTGTTCCTTCTGTTTCTATTTTGTTGAATACTTTGAAGAGTATTGGTATTAGGTTTTCTTTGAAGGTCTGCTAGAATTTCTCACTAAACCCATCTGATCCTGGGCTTTTTAAGGTCGGGAGACTTCTAACGACTGCCTCTATTTCTTTAGGGGTTATGGGACAGTTTAGATGATTTATCTGATCCTGACTTAACTTTGGTATTTGGTATCTGTCTGGAAAATTGTTCATTTCATCAGATTTTCCAATTTTGTTGAGTACAGGCATTTGTAGTAGGATATGATTATTTTTTTTAATTTCCTCAGATTATGTTGTTATATCTCCCTTTCATTTCTGATTTTGTTAATTTGGATACTGTCTGTGTGCCCTCTGGTTAGTCTGGCTAAGGGTTTATCTATCTTGTTGATTTTCTCAAAGAGCCAGCTCCTGGTTTGTTGATTCTTTGTATTGTTCTTTTTGTTTCTACTTGGTTGATTTCAGCCCTGAGTTTGTTTATTTCCTGCCTTCTACTCCCCTTGTGCTTATTAGCTTCTTTTTTGTTCTAGAGCTTTCAAGTGTGCTGTTAAACTGCTAGTGTATGCTCTCTCCAGTTTCTTTTTGAAGGCACTCAGAGCTATGTGTTTTCCTCTTAACACTGCTTTCATTGTGCCCCATAAGTTTGAGTATCTTGTACTTTCATTTTGATTAAATTCTAGGAAGTCTTTAATTTATTCCTTGACCAAGTTATCATTGAGTAGAACATTGTTCAGCTTCCATGTTTATATGGGCTTTCTGTTGTTTTTGTTGCCACTGAAGACCACTCTTAATCCTTAGTTATCTGATAGGAGGCATGGGATTATTTTAATCTTCTTATATCTGATGAGTTTTGTTTTGTGACCAATTATATTGTCAGTTTTGGGGAAGGTACCATGAGGTGCTGAGAAGGTGTATTCTTTTGATTTAGAATCAAATATTCTATAGATATCTGTTAAATCCATTTGGTCCATAACTTCTGTTAGTTTCACTGTGTCTCTGTTTAGTTTGTGTTTCCAAGATCGGTTCATTGATAAGAGCGGGGTGTTGAAGTCTCCCACTATTATTGTGTGAGGTGTAATGTGTGCTTTGAGCTTTAGTAAATTTTCTTTTATGAATGTGGATGCCTTTACATTTGGAGCATAGATGTTCAGAATTGAGAGTTCTTATTTGTAGATTTTTCTTTAATGAGTATTAAGTGTTCTTCCTTATCTTTTTAATGACTTTGTTTGAAAGTCAATTTTATCCAATATTAGAATGGCCACTCCAGGCTGTTTCTTTGGATCATTTGCCTGGAAAATTGTTTTCCAGCTCTTTACTCTGAGGTATTGTTTGTCTTTATCCCGGAGGTGAGTTTCTTGTATTCAGCACAATGCTGGGCCCTGTTTATGTATCCAGTCTGTTAGTCTATAGCTCTTTATTGGGGAATTGAGTCCGGTGATGTTAAGAGATATTAATGAATAGTGATTGTTGCTTCCTATTATTTTCGATGTTATTTTTATGTTTGTGTGGCTATCTTCTTTTGAGTTTATTGAAAGATTACTTTCTTTCTTTTTCTAGGCTGTAGTTTCTCTCCTTGTGTTGGTGTTTGCCATCTATTATCCTTTGTTGGGTTGAGTTTGTGGAAAGATATTGTGTAAATTTTGTTTTGTCGTGGAATATCTTGGTTTCATCATCTATGGTAATTGAGAGTTTTGTTGGGTATAGCAGCCTGGGATGGCTGTTGTGTTCTCTTAGTGTCTGTATTAGATCTGCCCAGGATCTTCTAGCTTTCATAGACTCTGGTGAGAAGCCAGGTGTAATTCTGATAGGTGTGCCTTTATATGTTACTTGAACATTTTCCCTTACTGCTTTTCATATTCTTTCCTTGTTTTGTGCATTTGGTGTTTTGACAATTATGTGACGGGAGGAATTTCTTTTCTGGTCCAATTTATTTGGAATTCTGTAGGCTTCTTGAATGTTTATGCTCATCTCTTTCTTTAGGTTAGGGAAATTTTCTTCTATAATTTTGTTGAAGATATTTACTAGCCCTTTAAGTTGGGAATCTTTACTCTCTTCTATACCTATTTTCCTTAGGTTCTGTCTTCTCATTGTGTCCTGGATTTCCTGGATGTTTTGGGTAGGAGCTTTTTGCATTTTGCATTTTCTTTGACTGTTGTGTCAGTGTTTTCTATGGTATCTTCTGCACCTGAGAATCTCTCTTCTATATCTTGTATTCTGTTGGTAATGCTTGCATCTATGACTCCTGATCTCTTTCCTAGGGTTTCTATCTCCAGAGTTGTCTCCCTTTGTGATTTCTTTATTGTGTCTATTTCTGCTTTTAGATCTTGGATTATTTTGTTCATTTCCTTCACCTGTTTGATTGTGTCTTCCTGTAATTCTTTAAGGGATTATTGTGTTTTCTCTTTAAGGGCTTCTAGCTGTTTATCTGTATTCTCTTGTATTTCTTTAAGGGAGTTATTTATTTCCTTCTTAAAGTCTTCTATTCTCATTGTGAGAAGTGGTGTTAAATCTGAGATTTGCTTTTCTGGTGTGTTGGGATATCCAGGGCTTGCTCTGGTGGGAGAACTGGGTTCTGATGATGCCAAGTTGCCTTGGTTTCTGTTCCTTATGTTCTTGCCCTTCCTTTGACCATCTGGTTACCTCTGGTGTTAGTTGGTCTTGCTCTCTCTGACTGTTGCTTCTCCCTCCTGCAAGCCTTTATGTCAGTACTCCTTGGAGACCAGTTCTTTCTGAGAGATATTTGGGTTTGGAGAGTTGTGGAATGGGCTCAGCTCTGGGGTGCAGGCAGAAATGAGAATGATCTTGTCCCCAGCTGTTCCTTGGTTCCTGTGTCCTGATGGCTCGGCGAGGGTCTCTCTTGATCGAGAAATTTGAACAGAAGTGGTGGTCTTGCCTGTGCTAAGAGGTGTGCTGGCATTCCTGGGAGAACAGCTGTCTCCTGGCACTATTTGTGTATGGAATCCTGTGTCACAGGATCAGCTCCCAGGCCGCAGAAGGAACCAGAAGGCCATTCCTCAGTCCCTGTGTCCTGAGGGTTCTGGGTGGGTCTCTCTGAGCAGAGGTGCTGGCCTTACCCCTGATCATAGGCTTGTCCACACTCCTGTGAGGGTAGCTCTTTCCCTGTGCTATTCGAGTATGGAGTCATGTGGCACAGGCCACAGGCGTAAACTGGAAGGCTCCTGTCCCAGGTCAGTCCCTGTGTCCTGAGTGCTCCAGTTGGGTCTTGCTGAGCAGTGGTGCTTGTCTTACCACTGCTCGCAGGCTTGTACACACTCCTAGGAGGCTAGCTTTCTCCCAGCGCTATTTGGCTATGGAGCCCTGTGGCACAGACTCATACTGAGGTCCCAGGCCACAGATGGAAATTGGAAGGCTCCTGTATTCAGTTCTTTATACAAGAATGTATAAGGGGTTTCCTTCAATAGTTTTAAATATATTAGCACTGTAAATCTAATGCTCAAATATCAATATTTAAGTTTGATCATTGTACTCTATTCCAAAATTTAAGTTGTTACCAAATTCTTCAATATATAGTCCTAAATAAAGACCATTTTATAACCATGCAAGAAAAATTAAGACTAATAGTTTTAAGAAAATATTTGCCAGTTATATTAAAAAACTATGTAACGTAGAAAACTGGAACAACACAGGGTTCAGTGGAGCACTATGAAACTGTAACTAAGGATTCAGAATGGTGAGCAATGGGAAGCACATCAAGATGATTCATTAAGCTATTTCTCACAGAACAAACCTGAAAAATTCTGTGGAACAGGTCTAATTATATTATGCCAGTGATGGATTCCATCTCAGTACTTTGATCTTCACTCATTCTATTGTTGCTGTAACAACTTTTCACTCTATATCTCAAATAACCTGAGTTTGCAATGACCCTGGAATTCTAGGCCTTTTTATTTTTCTTTGCTTTGTCTAAAATATGAATATGACTATATCACAACTCACAATATTTCAGTCATAAAGAAAATGTGACAATCTGGTGGAGTTTGGTGTGATGACCCTATGTGATTTTCATGTTTCTTTCATTCCTTTGTCTCTCTAAAGAATTTTGTATTGTCTACTGTTCCGTACTAGTTACATTCGTACTCTATTTCTTTGACTTCTTACTGCATTCCTTACCTTACTCTTTTTTACTCTGCTTTCAATCTTGACTAAAAAAGCAAAGGTCAACACTGGGGTATTTGTTATATTCACTCTACTGTTCCAGGATTATAATTGTATTTCCCACATAAGTAGATAAGTAAGAATATGAGAACTGAAATGTAGAAATGAAAACAAAACAAAGCAAAAACATGATGTTGAATAACAGAAGGAATAAGAATAAATAGGAAGAAAAAAGGAAAGTGACAGCATAAGAAAGGAACAGAAGGCAAAAGAATGGAAGGAGAGGTAGTGTAGGGTAAAAGAATCCTAAGAGCAGAGGTTCTGCAGTTATATTTAGTAGGTTGAAAATTTTAGTTCTCTGCTTACTGTAAGTTTTCTTAAGCTATATATAATATGAGCATCAATTCCATAACGTTGTTTTGATAAATTTTTAGGTCTAACCTCATCAAATTGCTTAAATATTAAAGTTAGTTAACAGATATAACTACTTAAAATTGAGAGATTTGACCTCTTAATGAATGGTTTATTACATACATCGAATGAGCTTCAATACATTAATGAAGGATAACAATGTAAGAGGATTTAATGACTATGGTGGTGGTGAAAGAATGGACAATATATCAATAGGCTATTATAGATTTCTTAGAAAGAGCCAAAAACCCACAGCTAACTGATCTTTGACAAAGGTGCAAGGAAATAATAAGTAGAAAATGAACATCTTCTCAAAACTGCATTAACATGCAATAAAAAAATAAATTTATCTCTGAATACCTAAGTACACAAGGAAAAATCGAAGAGCTAGAAGATGGCATAGCAGAATATTTAAATGACACACAAACAAAACTGCATAGCACTTGAACTGAGCATAGACATATCAATAGATATGCCAAAATGGACAGTGGAAAGACAACAAGGCCTAAACTTTACACAAAGAACTACAGGCAACTAGGAAGGACGATAGTGAAAGAGGTGAGGTCAGAAGAGCATATCAATTGATTATCCAATAAAAAGTAATCAGTCATGAAACCATGCACATAAGTAACATCATACAGACAGAGCATGTTACACACACACACACACACACATACACACACACACACACACACACACACACACACACGCACACCACAGAGATTGAATGTCACAGAAAATGAAAGAATTAATTTAATATATATTTCTTAACTTCAGAGTGAAAGTTTTCTTTTTTTAAGTTATTTTATTTATTTACATTCAAGTCATTGCCCTACCTTATTCTACCTTCCCACAGTTCCTTATACCATTCCTCCTCACCCTTACCTCCTCGAGTGTGCTCCCTCAAGTCTGTCCAGGAATAAGCACATCTTCTTCCACTGTGGTCAGACCAGTCAGACCTCTGCTCTATATGTGCCAGGGGCCTTGATTGGCACACATGTATACTCCTGCTTGGTGGCTCAGTCTCTGGGACCGGGTTAATTAAGTCTGCTGTTCTTCCTATGGGGTTGCACTCCCTTTCAGCTTCTTCAATCTGCCTCATTCAACCTGAGGGGTCCCTTAGTTCAGTACAATGTTGGATGAAAATATCTGCCTCTAACTCAGTAGGCTTCTGGTAGGGCTTCTCAGAGGACAGCCATGCCAGGCTCCACTCTGTAAGCACATCATAGAATCAGTAATTGTATCAGGGCTTGGTGATGCCCTATGAGATAGATCCCAAGTTGGGCTGGTCATTGGACCATCTTTCCTTCAGTCTTTTTACCATTTTTGTCCCTGCAGTTCTTTTAGACAGGACAATTCTGGGTCAGAAAATTTGACTATGGGTTAGTAACCCTGTCCCTCCCCCTTGAGGCCCTGTCTATCTACTGGAGGTAGACTCTTCAAATTCCCTCTCCCCAATTTTGAGCATTTTGACTAAAGTTACCCTCAATGAGTCCTGAGAGTCTCTCACCTCCCAGGATTCTGGTAATCTAGGGGGTACCCACAGCTCCCACTCCCAGGCTGTTTATTTCTATTCATTCTCTTTGCCCTTTAGGCTTCTCACCTGCCCACCCCCACCATATCTGATCCTGTTCCCCCTTTCTCCTCCCACTCCACTCTCCCACACAGGTCCCTTGATCCCTCTGACTCTTTTGATTATTTCTTTTTCTTTTCTAAGTGTGATTGAAGCAGCCTTACTTGGGCCTTTCTGCTTATTACACTTCTTACAGGTCTGTAGGTTGTAATCTAGGTATTCAGTACATTTTGGCAAATATCCACTTATCAATGAATACATACCATGCCTGTCCTTTTGAGTCTGAGATACCTCACTCAGGATGATATTTTCTAGTTCCATCCATCTGCAAAATTCATGATGTCCTCAATTTTAGTAACTGAATAATATTCCTTGTGTAAACGAACCACATTTTCTGCATCCATTCTTTGGTTGAGCGACATCTGAGTTGTTTCCAGTTTCTGGCTATGACAAAGAAGACTGCTTTGAACATGATGGAGCATGTGTCTTGGTGGTGTGGTTGGGCATCTTTTGGGTATATGCCCAAGAGTGATATAACTGAGTCTTCAGGTAGAATTATTTCAAAATTTCTGAGGAAACACCAGACCATTTGTCCAGAGTGGTTGTACCAGTTAGCAATCTCAGCACCAATGGAGTAATGTTCCTCTTTCTCTACATCCTTGCCAATATGTGCTGTCACTTGTGTTTTTGATCTTGGCCATTCTGATTGTTGTGAGGTAGAAAGAATCTCAGGGTCATTTTGATTTGCTTTTCTCTGATTACTAAGGACTTTGATTTCTTCAAGTGCTTCATGGCCATTTGCGATTCTTCTGTTGTGAATTCCCTGTTTAGCTCTGTACTCCATTTTTTATTGGGTTATTTGGTTTTGGAGAGATTAACTTCTTGAGTTCCTCATAAATTTTGGATATTAGCCCTGCTGCATGCAGGGTTAGAAAAGATATTTTTTCCAAATATGTAGGTTGCTGATTTGTCCTATGGACTGTGTCCTTTGCCTTACAGAAGATTTTCAGTGTCATGAGTTCCCATTTGTCAACTGTTGATCTCAGAGGCTAAGGCACTGTGTTCTGGTCAGGAGATTTCCTCCTGTGCCAATGAGTTTGAGGCTCTTTTTATTCTTCTCTTCTATAAGATGCAGTGTATCTGGTTTTATGTGGGGGTTCTTGATATGCTTAGACTTGAGTTTTGTTCAAAGGGATAAATGTGGGTCAATTTGCATTCTTTTTCATGCAGATCACCATTTAGACAGGTACCATTTATGGACAATGTTTTCTTTTTTCCACTGCTTGTTTTTGGCTTCTTTGGCAAAGATTAAGTGTTCATAGGTTTAATTTTGAGCCTTAGATTCTATTCCATTGATCAACATGTCCCTTTCTGTACCAATAACATGTGATTTTTATTGCTATTTCTTTGTAGTACAGCTTGATGTCAAGGAGGGTGGTTTCCCCAGAAGTTCTTCTATTGTTGTGAATTGTTTTGGTTATCCTGGGTTTTTGCTTTTCTATATAAAGTTGAGAATTGCTTCTTCCATGTCTGTGAATAATTGTGTTGGAATTTTGATGGAGATTGCATTGAATCTATAGATTGCTTTTGGTCTAAGATTGCCATTTTCATTATGGTAATCTTCCAGCCCGTGAGCATGGGAGATCTTTCCATCTTCTGAGGTCTTCTTTGATTTCTTTTTTCAAGGATGTGATATTTGTGTCTTACAGATCTTTTACTTGCTTGGTAAGAGTTACACCAAGCTATTTTATAATATTTGTGCTATTGTGAAGGATGTTATTTCCCTAATTTTGGTTTCAACCTGTTTATCATTTGTATAAAAGAAGGCTACTGATTTGTTTGAGTTAATTTTATATCCTGCCACTTTGTGAAGTTGTTGATCAGCTATAGTAATTCTTTAGTGAATTTTTGTAGGTGACTTATGTATACTATCACATCATCTACAAATATTGTTACTTTGCTGTTTTCCTTTCCAATTTGCATCCTGTTGATCTCCTTGCTCTAGCTAAAACTTCAAGTACTATATTAAATAGATAGGGAGAGAATGGCCAACCTTGTATTGTCCTGGATTTTAGTGGGGTTGGTTCTAGATTCTCTCAATATAAATTGATGTTGGCTGTTAGTTTGTTGTATATTGCTTTTTTTATATATTTAAATTTTTTATTTTTTTATTTTTTTATTTTTTTGATACTTTATTTAAATTTCCAATGTTTCCCCTTTTCCAGGTCTCCTCTTTGGAAACCCCCATCTCCTCCCCTCCCCCACTTCTATGAGGGTATTCCCCCTCCCACCCACCCGCCCACCCACTCCCTTATTCCTACCTTGACATTCCCCTTTACTGGGGCCTCTAACACTCTCAGGCCCAAGAGCCTCTCCTCACCCTGATGGCCAACAAGGCCCTCCTCTGCCACATATGTGGTCTGAGCCATGGGTTCCTCAATGTGTATTCTTTGGTTGGTGGTCCAGGCTCCAGGAGCACCAGGGGGGTTAGGCCAATTGACACTGCTGCTCCCTCCATGGGACTGCGACTCCCTCAGTTCCTTCAGTCCCTTTTCCAACTCCTCCAACTGGGACCTCACTCTCAGTCCAGCAGTTACTGTAAAGTGAAACTTAGGTATTCCAAACTTTTGGGCTAATATCCACTTATCAGTGAATACATACCATGTTCGTTCTTTTGTGACTGAGTTACCTCATTCAGGATGATATTTTCAAGCTCAATCCATTTGCCTGCGAATTTCATAAAGTCTTTGTTTTTAATAGCTGAGTAGTACTCCATTGTGTAAATGTACCACATTTTCTGTATCCATATTTCTGCTGAGGGACATCTGGGTTGTTCCAGGTTCTGGCTATTATAAATATGGCTGCTATGAACATAGTGGGGCATGTGTCTTTATTACATGTTGGAGCATTTTCTGGGTATATGCCCAGGAGAGGTATAGCTGGGCCTATAGGTAGTATTATGTCTACTTTTGTGAGGTTCCGTCAAACTGATTTCCAGAGTGGTTGTACCAGTTTGCAATCCCACCAACAATGGAGGAGTGTTCCTCTTTCTCCACATCCTCGCCAACATCTGCTGTCACCTGAGTTTTTGATCTTAGCCATTCTGACTGGTGTGAGGTGGAATCTCAGAGTTGTTTTGATTTGCTTTTCCCTGATGACTAAGAATGTTGAGCATTTCTTTAGGTACTACACAGCCCTACGAATTTTCTCAGTTGAGAATTCTCTGTTTAGCTCTGTTTCCCATTTTTTGACAGGGTTATTTGGTTTTCTGGAGTCTAACTTCTTGAGTTCTTTATATATATTGGATATTAGCCCTCTATCATATGTAGGATTAGTAAAGATCTTTTTCCAATCTGTTGGTTGCCATTTGGTCCTATTGACAGTGTCCTTTGCCTTACAGAAGCTTTGCAATTTCACAAGGTCCCATATGTCGATTCTTGATCTTAGAGCATAAGGCATTGGTGTTCTGTTCAGGAACTTTCCTCCTGCACCCATGTGTTCAAGGCTTTTCCCCACTTTCTCTTCTATTAGATTCAGTGTATCTGGTTTTATGTAGAGGTCCTTGATCCACTTGGACTTGAGCTTTGTACAAGGAGATAGGAATGGATCAATTTGCATTCTTCTACATGTAGACCGCCAGTTGAATCTGCACCATTTGTTGAAAATGCTCTCTTTTTTCCACTGGGTGCTTTTAGCTCCTTAGTCGAAATCAAGTGATCGTAGTTGTGTGGGTTCATTTCTGGTTCTTTAATTCTATTCCATTGATCTACCTGCCTGTCACTGTACCAATACCATGCAGTTTTTATCATTATTGCTCTGCAGTAGAGCTTGAGGGCAGGGATGCTGATTCCCCCAGAAGTTCTTTTGTTGTTGAGAATAGCTTTTTCTATCCTGGGTTTTTTGTTGTTCCAAATGAATTTGAGAATTGCCCTTTCTACGTCTATGAAGAATTGAGTTGGAATTTTGAAATGGATTGCATTGAATCTGTATATTGCTTTTGGCGGGATGGCCATTTTTACTATATTAATCCTGCCAATCCATAAACATGGGAGATCTCTCCACCTTCTTAGGTCTTCTTCAATTTCTTTCTTCACAGACTTGAAGTTCTTATCATAAGGATCTTTCACTAGTTTAGTTAAAGTCAAACCAAGATACTTTATATTGTTTGTGACAATTGTGAAGGGTGTCATTTCCCTAATTTCTTTCTCAGCCTGTTTATCCTTCAAGTATAGGAAGGCTACTGATTTGTTTGAGTTAATTTTATATCTGGCCACTTTGCTGAAGTTTTTTACCAGCTGCAGCAGTTCTCTGGTGGAGTTTTTAGGGTCACTTAAGTATACAATCATATCATCTGCAAAGAGTGATATTTTGATTTCTTCCTTTCCAATTTGCATCCCTTTGACTTCCTTTTGTTGTCTAATTGCTCTAGCTAGAACTTCAATTACTATACTGAATATATAGGGAGAGAGTGGACAGCATTGTCTAGTCCCTGATTTTAGTGGGATTGCTTTGAGTTTCTTTCCATTTAGTTTGATGCTGGCTACTGCTTTGCTGTATATTGCTTTTACTATGTTTAGGTATGGGCCTTGAATTCCTGATATATCCAGGACTTTTATCATAAAGGGATGTTGAATTTTTTCAAATGTTTTTTCAGCATCTAATGAAATGACCATGTGGTTTTTTTCTTTGAGTTTGTTTATGTAGTGGATTACATTGATGGATTTCCGGGTATTGAACCATCCCTGCAACCCTGGGATAAAGCCTACTTGATCATGATGAA
>CM052702.1:86854356-86879637 GCA_028551405.1 Uromys caudimaculatus
TTTGTCTGTTTGTTTATGTTTTCCTGTAATTCTGCCTGTTTGATTGTGTTTTCCTATAAATCTTTAATGGATTTTTGTCTTTCCTCCTTACAGGCTTCTACTTGTTTACCTCTGTTCTCTTGTATTTCTTTAAGGGCGTTATTTCTTTCTTTCTTTTTTTTTTTTTTTTTTTTGGTTTTTTTCGAGACAGGGTTTCTCTGTGTAGCCCTGGCTGTCCTGGAACTCACTCGGTAGACCAGGCTGGCCTCGAACTCAGAAATCCACCTGCCTCTGCCTCCCAAGTGCTGGGATTAAAGGCGTGCGCCACCACTGCCCGGCTATTTCTTTCTTTCTTAAAGTCTTCTGTCATCACCATGAGAAATGATTTTAAATCTGAGTCTTACTTTTCTGGTGTGTTGGGGTATCCAGGGCTTGCTGTGGTGGGAGAGCTGGGTTCTTATGATGCCATGTAGCCTTGGTTTCTGTTCCTTATGTTCTTACCCTTGCCTTTTGCCATCTTGTTAACTCTGATGTTAGCTGGGCTTACTCTGTCTGGCTGTGGCTTGTCCCTCCTGTAGGCCTCTATATCAATACTCCTTGAAGACCAGCTCTCTCTGAGAGGTATTTGGGTTTGGAGAGCTGTGGCACAGGGTCAGCTCTGTGGTGGAGACAGAAATGAGAAGGGTCTTGTCCCCAGCTGTCCCTTGATTCCTGTGCCCTGATGGCTCTGCAAGGGTCCCTCTTGATCCAGTGTGTATGAACAGAAGTGGTGGTTATGCCTGTGCTGGAAGGACTTTTTTTATATTTAGGTATGTGCCATGAATTACTGATCTCTCTAGGTCTTTTAACAGGAAGAGGGGGTGCATTTTGTGGAAGGCATTTTCAGCATCTTATGAGATGATCATGATTTTTTTTCCTTCAGTTTGTTTATAGAGTATATTATGTTGATGGATTTTTTTATATTGTACCATCCCTGCATCCTGAGGTTGAAGCCTACTTGATTGCAGTGAATGATCATTTTAACGTATTCTTGGATTCAGTTTGCAAGTATTTTATTGAGTAATTTTGTATGAATATTCATAAGCAAGATTATTCTGAAGTTCCATTTCTTTATTGTGTTTTTGTGTGACTTAAGTCTCAGAGTAATTTTGGCTTCATAGAATTATTATGTAGTGTTCTTTCTGTTTCAATATTCTGGAGTAGTTTGAGGAGTATTATTATTAGCTCTTCTTTGAAGATCTGGTAGAATTTTGCACTAAAACCATCTGATCTTGGGATATTTTTGGTTGGGAGTTTTTTGATGATTATTTCTATTTCCTAAGAGGGTATGGGACTGTTTAGATAGTTTACCTGATATTGATTTAACTTCGGTACTTGGTATCTGTCTAGAACATTTTCCATTTCATCTAGATTTTCCAGTTTTGTAGAATATAGTCCTTTGTAGTAGGTTCTGATGATTTTTGAATTTCCTCATTTTCTGTTGTTGTGTCCCAATTTTTATTTCTGATTTTGTTAATTTGGATACTACTCTGTAGGTAATTCATCTAAGGGTTTATTTATCTTATTGCTTTTCTCAAACCAGTTCTTGGTTTTGTTGATTCTTTTTATGTTTCTCTTTATTTCTAAATGGTTGATGTCAGCCCTGAGCTTGACTATTTCCTGTCATCTACTCCTCTTGGTTGTTTTTGCTTCCTTTTGTTCTAGAGCTTTCAGGTGTGCTTTAAGTTGCTTGTATTGGATTTCTCCAATTTATTTATGAAGGCCATTAGTGTTATGAATTTTCTTCTTTACTCTGTTTCATTGTGTTTCATAAATTTGAGTATGATGTGTTTTCATTCTCATTGAATTCTATAAATTCTTTAATTTTTCTCTTTATTTCTTCCCTAACCAAGTTATCATTTCCATAAGTACATGAACTTTCTGTTGTTTTAATTATTGAAGTCGAGCCTTAGTCCATGATGATCTGATATAATGCATGGGATTACTATGATCTTCTCGTAACTATGGAGGCTTGTTTATGTCTGATTATATGGTCAATTTTGGAGAAGATTCCATGAGCTGTTGAGAAGAAGGTGTATTCTCTTGATTTAGGGTGTAATGTTCTGTAGATATTTGTTAAATCCTTTTGGTTTATAACTTCTGTTAATTTCACTGCATCTCTGTTTAGTTTCTGTTTCAATGAGCTTTCTATTGGTGAGCATAGGGTGTTGAAGTCTCCCACTATTTTTGTGTAAAGTTCAATGTGTATCATGAGCTTTCTTTAATGAATGTGGGTGCCCTCACATTTGGCTTACAGATGTTCAGAGTTGATACTTCCTCTTGTTGCATTTTTCCTTTGATGAATAAGAAGTTTCCTTCCCTATCTTATTTGCTAACTCTTTGTTAAAAGTCTATATTATTAGATGTTATAATGGTAACTCCAACTTGTTTCTTGGGCACATTTGCTTGGAAAATGTTTTTTCAGATTTTACTCTGAGGTAGTGTTTGTCTTTGTCAGTGACATGTGTTTCTAATGTAGCAAAATGCTGAATCTTATTTGCATATCCAGTCTGCTCGCCTGTGATTCTTTTATTGAGGAATTGAGTCCATTGATGCTGAGAGATATTAAAGCCAGATAATTGTTAGTTCCTGTTATTTTTTATTGCTTGAAGTGGTATTGTGTGTGTATGATTCTCTTCTTTTTTTCTTTTTGTGAAATATTTTGTTTCTTATGTTCTCTGGGGTGTAGTTACCCTCCTTGTGTTGTAGATTTCATTCTAGTATCCTCTGTAAGGCTGGATTAGTAGAAAGATATTGTTTACATTTGATTTTGTCATTAATTATCTTGGTTTCTCCATATACGATGACTGAGAGTTTTGCTGGATATAATATCGTGGGCTGGCATTTGTGTTCTTTTAGAGTCTAGATGATATCTGTCTAGGATCTTCTGGCTTTTAGAGTCTCTGCTGAAAAATCTGGCATAATATTTATAGGTCTGCCTTATATGTTACTTGGTCTTTTCCGTTTCAGCTTTTAATATTCTTTCTTTGTTCTGTGCATTTAGTGTTTTGATTATTATGTGACAAGAGGATTTTCATTTCTGGTCCAATCTATTTGGTGTTCTGTAGATTTCTTGTATATTTATGGCCATCTCTTTCTTTAGGTTTGGGAAATTTTTTGCTGTGTTTTTGTTGAAGATATTTTCTGGCTGTTTGAGCTGGGATTCTTCATCCTCTTCTATTTCTATGATTCTTAGGTTTTATCTTTTCATTGTGTTCTTAATTTCTTTGATATTTTGGGGTAGGAGCTTTTTACACTTTGTATTTTCTTCAACTGATGTGTTAATATCTTCTATGGTATCTTCTATACCTGAGATTGTTTCTTCTATCTCTTGTATTCTGTTGGTGATGGTTGCATCTGTAGCTTCTGGTCTCTTTCTTAAGTTGTCCATCTCCAGGGTTGTTTTTCTTTGTGTTTTCTTTACTGTTTCTATTTCCATTTATAGTTCTTGGATCATTTGATCCAATTTCTTTACTTACTTGATTGTATTTTCCTGTATTTCTTTAAAGGATTTATTTGTTTCTTCTTTAAGACCATCTACCCGTTTAGTGGTAGGGGTGGTGGAGGTAGTTCCCATGTCAGATGTGCCCAGTGCTTGTCCCACTGGCATGGTTATTTAGGTGAGATTATCACCTGTGTCTTTGGTTTCTGCGGATCTCCTGGGAGACAAGCAGGCTGTAGTGTTTGAGTAGGTATTGGCCCACTGAACTTGAAAGCTTTCTTTAGCTATTACTATATGTTCCTGTGAAGAATATAGTGATCAGTAGAAACAATAAGTACAAAAAAATAGTATTACCTATCTTGATTTTTCTTCAGACTGTATTATGTTTTGACATTATTCACCATGTAATATAGTTAGCTTCAAACCTTTGAAAAATTGCATTGGATATTCACTATGAACATATAACTAAATTTTCAATATTTAGGCATTGTTTAGAACACAAATAAATACTTTAGAATTAATCCTTGTTTTCTACAAATTATAGATATTACCTCAACATTTAGAGATGCATTTCTAAACTTATTTATGATTTAATTTTAATTTCTTTATTATATTTACTGTTATATTTGTCTTTGATATTTCTGCAAATAATATATCTCATTAGTTCTTTATGTTATTAAAAAGGCAAAAATTTCAAATATATATTTACTGCATTCTGGGCACCAGATGAATATTTTAAGAACTTTTTTTGACATAATATTACAGTGTCAATATATAATTTAATAAGCACTTCAACGATTACAGCAATAGAATTCTATGAATTCTTGATCATATGTTCATACATCAGCACTAGTTGTAAGGGTTTTACATATTTGTATTTTTACAGGTTTTATGAGTTTAGTACCAGAAATGCCATTCAATTACATAAAAAGGTGAAGACCTGTGAATTGTTCTGAAGGAAATAAGTTTAAAAACTGCAACCATTACCTACACTTCAGCAAAATGGATTTTTAAAATAGAATCATGATAAATTATTTTAATTAGAAAATGTAATATAATTTTCACAGGTTTTATATTCATGAGATAGTTGCAGTAATAGGAAGATGGTTAAGAAAGATGTAGAATTATAAATGACAGATATCTAATTTCAAAATATACACTAATTATTTTGAGTATAAGATAAAATTAAAATTTCCTTATACTGTCCTGAGAGTGAGGCCCCAGATATAAATTTATGCTATTATGTTCTGGAAGAGTTTCTTTTCAAATAGAGTTCTGTGACCCAAACTTAGGTAAGTGCTTTATTGAGCAAGTTTAAATCATTATAAAAGAGCTTTATTGATAGCTAGAATTTTAAACATTTTGGATGAAAGAATCTTCAATAGGAAACATTAATTTACAGCAGATTTCGATGTTTTTGTTACAGGACATTTTTCTCTCTGGGACATTAATATGGGGCTTATATTTGCAGATGTTGCTACAATAATTAAATGCAATTTTAATTTACAAATGAAAGAGGCAACACAATACTGAAAGGAGCAATATATCTGAGGAACTAGTAATTTGATAATTGGAGCTCAGTGGAGGGGAGTTTAGAAAACAATTCTGATAACCCTATACAACTGAGCTTCTCTTAGTGAGGAGGAGACTCTCAAGATATTTTTCCCCAGAAAATGTTCACTCTTTGTGGAGTTCTTGACAGTCAGAACAGAAAACTCAATTTCACACTTATTTTGCTTTCTCTTTGTAAATATGAGATGGAATTCTGTCTTTCTTATGAAATAAAATTTCTTTCTTTCTTGTTTTAAATAAAGATAAGTAATGTGCTCTGTATACCAAATACTGAAAGATCCAACTGTTGCACATGGTTTTGCCACGATCATTATTTCCTTCATGTATTTTTGTAGGTATACTTTTGAGAATCCATTTTCAGTTCATTGGGTAGCTTTTCCATACCTTTGCTAATAATTCACAAGTCCAATTTTCAAAGTTGTTAATTCAAGTCCATCTGACTTAATCATCTTCAAAATGATATAAAAATAATTATCACTTTTTCCTTGTTTAGTCATCAAAACCAAATCGGTTAATTTATATGGCAACCAAAATATTATTATGATACTGACAGTTTTAATTACTCAAAAAGTATATTTTCTTTAATATCTTTCAATAAAACTTTGTTCTGCATAATTATCTTACATACCTTTTGTAAGATACAAATTTCTACTTTGGCATATAAATATTCATGTTATCTGGTATATAAGTCAAGTTTTTAATAGAATTGTAAAAGCTTATAAAATTATTTGTTAATGTAAATTATTGGGTTACTTGAATTTATGCCATAAATATATTATATAATTAACAATTAATAATAAAATACTTAATATTTTATAACTATAATTATAATTTAAGATGCCACTTTTATTAAGATATAATTATTTCATTCAGTATTGTTTGAGAATGACTGTATCTGAATATTAGTTCTGTTGTTATGCGTATCATTTTCTATTTCAGGTTATTATAAGCAAGTTAAATTGTCTTCTAAGACAAAGAAAACTTGTATTCTTAAATAAATTTGATCTGTCATAATATATTTAGACATTTCCTAATTATATTTGCTATAATTTAAAAGATTTAAGCTTATGACTATGAGCAAGAAATATAAATATTTTTGATATATGTTAATTGAAAACAAGAACATGAAATTTTTATTAATCATTTATTTGTTTATATTTCAAATGGTATCCCCCTTCCTGGTTTCCCCTCCACAAACCCCCTCCATCCCCCCCTCTCCTTTGCCTCTATGACGGTGCTCCTCCACCAACTCACCCACTTTTGCCTCAGTTCTCTAGCATCCCCTAATGCTGAGGCATCAAGCCTTCATAGAATCAAGGACCTCACCTCTCATTAATTCCAGATAAGGCTATCTCTGCTAAATATGTAGCTGGAGCTATGGCTCACTCTATGTATAATCTTTGGTTGGTGGTTTAGTCCCTGGGAGCTCTGGGTGGTCCAATTAATTGATATTGTTCCTCTGATGGGGTTGCAATCTCCTTCAGTTCCTTCAGTCCTTACCCTTGATCTTCCATTGGGTTTCCCAGGCTCAATGCAATGGTTAGATGTGAGTATCTGCATTAGTCTTAGTCAAGTGCTGACAGAGCCTCTTAGGGGACTGCTATACCAGGCTCCTGTCATCAATCACTTGTTGGCATCAGCAATAGTGATTGGGTTTGGTGTCTTTAGATGGGATAGATTCCTAAGTAGGGCAGTCTCTGGATGGCCTTTCCTTCCGTCTCTGCTCCATTTTATTTTGTCCCTGCATTTTCTTTAGACAGGAACAATTCTGGGTTAAAATTTTTGAGATGGGTCGGTGACCCCATCCCTCAACTGGGGGCCGTGCCTATCTACTGGAGGTGGTCTCTACAGGCTCCATCTCCTGTTTGTTGGGTATTTCAGCTAATCATCCCAGTTGGGTCCTGGGAACCTCTTGCTTCCCTGGCATCTCAGACTTTCTAGTAGCTTCTCGCCGTTCCCCATTTCCTACTGCTACATATTTCTATTCATTTACCTGACCCTGTAGTTCAATCTTACATTGGAGGGGAACAAAATAATCACAGGTGGTAGAGGGATGGAGGGACCTCAGAAGAAGGGAGGAGGGAGAGGGAAAGGGAGCAGGATTACTTTTTTTTAACTTGATATCTGTCTATCTTGGTTGGGTGGCTTTTCCATTTTTGATGTCTGTCTTCCTTTCTGGTACTTAGGGAGTATAATGGCTGACTGGAAGGTCCCAGTCATTTGAGGCCACTAGAGGGTCTAGATAGAAAGTGTTTGAGGTTTTGGGACACTAAGGACTATAGATGTTCTAGAAAGGCAAGAGGGGTGTGTGTAGGTAGGTGATGTTACAGGTGGCTGAGAGGATCCATAGGATGAAGGAAAGCTGGGCATTGCTATGTAGAAGCCTGGGAAAGGGGGCATGGGGAAGGAGAGGCCACAAAAGGTGGTCTGCTACAAAGCTGGGGGTTAGACTCTGGAATTGGAAAGAGAGGATGGGGCATGGTGGCGTTTGGGGGATAGAATGAAGACAGTCTACCTGAATAACTGACCTTCCAGGCCAACAGGATTAGCTATGTTTCTAGGGAATAAGACTAGAAAATTAGAATGGGAGGTAAGGAGCAGAATGAAGACAGACTACCTGGTTCCCTGGCCTACAAGCAGGATTTCCAGAGAGTGTGTCCTGGACTTGGCAGCTGAGAAAAAATGATCATTATGATGAATTATAATAAATCTAAAATCTGGAATTAATACTGTGGAGTTTTAAAACATTACTAGAAATCTTCCAGGAAAAGAATATGGATATATTGGAACAGAGAAAAAACAGGTCTTAGATATATATTTATTTTCCATAGTTAAAATGGCTCCATTTTAAGACAAACTTTCTGGTACCCTATCCATGATGTCGATTTTAAGCCCTGGTATTTATTTACCTAAAGAATTTCATTGAGATTACTGTCACTGCTGATTATACAACTATTTGTTAGTCAGCTGCATGCTGAGCTCAATCATACTGTTGTCTGCAGATACTTACTGCTGTAATTATGCATCTCAGCATCTTCATGGCTAAAAGTGGGTACTATTTTATACCCACTGTAGGAGCCAGTCATTAGACCAGCACAGACTTTAGAAAGATATAGCAAGAAAAGAAGAACTCACAATAATAGTTCTGATAGACCTGGTGGAAACTAATGAAATGGTGATTGGAATAGAGTATAGTTTGTGTTTGATACTAAAATTATCAGCTAGAAACATGCAACATCTTACACACTGGCAGGGTGAAGAAAATCTCAAAATACTCCAAGGTGTGGTAAAAAGCTATAAGTAATGCCATCAGAAGAAACCTGGACTATTCTTAGTTGAATTTAGAACAATAATGTGAACAGGCAAAGACCTGAAATAATCAAGACGTTAATGGAACTCTGCGTGTTCCTACAATGATCTTATGCTCTAGATTACATAACATATGAGCTTAAATCTGCTTTGTTAAAGATTAGTGCTTACTTTTCTATCACTTTTCTGTATTAGTTAATTGTTTTCCTGCTGTATCCAAATGTCCAAGAAAAAACTCAATTAAGAGGAAAGCTCATATAGTCCGTCATGTCTATAACAACATGGCAAGATCCAGCAAAGAGGAATGCTTGCTAATACTTCCTATTTCTGATGTTATACAGTCCATTGTCCCAGCTTTAGAATGTGTAGATGTTCCATATTTTTGATATTGTAATTAAACTACAATTTTCTCCTATTTCTGCTTTCCCAAGCCTCCCATTTTCCTTCAAATTCATCTCTTTTTTCTTTTCATTGTTATTGTATCATTATATGTATCAGAATATATATATTTTTTCTACATAGAAGCATTTAAATCTATATAATGTTGCTTGTATGTATATTCTCAGGGCCCTGAACTAACAATTGCTGTGTTCTCCATCACACTTTCATAAAGAATATATTGTTCAGTGAGAGTCCAGCAAGTATAGATTTATGTAAGAATTGTATTATATTTTTTTAGAAAATATAGGCAAAACTAAAATTTTAAAGTTACAAAATATAGCAATATTATTGTAGTGGAGAAAGGATTAGATTATCTTCCTCAAAAAAAACCAGAATAACCAGGGAATAAATGTTAATTTATGGTCAATGAATTATGAAATGTGAATCAGCTTCTGTATTTCCTGTAGTTGAATAGTTGCGATATAAGACAGACACCATTGATATGAGGAATAGGCTACCAAATAGGAAGAGCATTCATGATTCTTCTGAGGTAGGTGAAGATCTAAGAATGTAACTGTGGACTTTTCTTCTTTTCTAACTTCATTATACACATGCAATCCATCAAGGCTGGTCCATGGATTGTTTTTTTCTAAGTATCTGCTGGCTACTTTGATATTCTGCCAGTCCTCAAAGCCCTCAGAACCAGTGTGTATATAAACACCCAGTAATTTTCTGAGATTATAGGGATTTTTATATAAGCTGTAGGTGGTTAGGGGAAATGATAACTTTACAACACCCATTCTTTTTATCCGGTACACAATACCTATTTTGGGAATTTTTATCCTCACTGATGTTTCATGCTATTTCCAATTTTCATTTTCATTAATTTCTGATCACATGGGGTTTTTTTAAATCTTTCGTTTAAAAAAAAAAAAAGATTTATTTCATGTGTATCTGAGTCCTCAATCTGAATGTTCATTTGCATGCCAGAAGAGGGCATCAGATCACATTATAGATGGTTATGAGCCACCATGTGTTTGCTGGAAATTGAACTCAAGACCTCTAGGACATCAGCCAGTGCTCTTAACTAATGAGGCATCTCTACAGCCCCATCATTTTTTTCTAAAATATTCTTTGTTTCCATGTACTTTAATCTGATCTGTTCTTCTAACTTCCTACGTATAAGAAAGCTTACATATGACTTCACACTTTTTATTTCTCATATATATATATACATATATATATATATATTTAAAGTTTATATTTCCCTCTCAGCATTGCACTATCTCATTCCACAGATTTGATGCTCTGTTTTCATTTTCATTTGTTCAAAGTATTTTCTAGTTGCCTTGGTTTTTCTCATTCTATGTGCATTTAAAGTGTATTGGTTTTGGCCACAAAATTTGGATTACCCAAAGAGACTTAATTACTGATTTTGAGTTTAATTTCAGATTGTATTGTATTATTTCTCATTTTTTAAATATTTAAGTTTTATTTTATTGCCTAGGTGAATGTTTCCTATTATTTAAGGGGAGTGACTGTTCAGTCATCTCTTAAGGTAGGCTGAGAAGCACATCATATCAAATGGACTGATAGTGTTTTTGAATTCGATTATATTATCCCCAAATTTCTATCTCACACCTCTGTTCATTTGTGACAGAGAAATATTGAAGTCTACAGCTTTAGCAATGGCTTTGTCAGTTTCTTCCTGAAATCCTATTAACTTTTGTCTCTGTGTTTTGATGGTCAATTGTTGGGTACACGTACATGAAGATTTGTTGTATCAGCTTGTTAAATTGATCTTTTTGTCATGTGACCTATTCAATAACCTGTTCAATAATGAATAATTTCCTTATTTTGAATGATCGATCTTCTGATATTAATGTAAATAGTTACTCTCACTGGATGTCTTATCTTTACAATTTTATATTTAAAGTACATTGCCATACACAAACTCTAGCTTGACATTCCAATTTTTTCCATTCTGACAATTGATTTGTATAGAGCACTATCGTTCAAAACAATTATAGATCTTCTTGAGATAGAATCTACCACAGTCTCTTTCCTGTTTTCTCTGTATTGCTGCTGTTCTTTTCCTACTTTTCAAACTCCTTTGTTTTTCTGAGTTTTTGCAAGTTTAATTAAATTTAGAGAATCCAATTTCTTCCTCCTTTTAATCCAAATTATCATTGATATTTCTATTATTATTTGAAGTGTATCCTCTAGAGTTTGCAATATACATTTTAACATAGCAATATATCACTTTGTAGCTGTGTGAATACATTTAATTATAAAATAATTATAATTCCTCCTTCTTGCATTATTATTATTAATCATTTCTCTTATGTATACACAGATGACTGAACATCCTCTCTATTATTGTGAACAACCGTTATTCCTTAAACCAACTTTAAATGGAATTTCAAGCTTTTCCTTTGCTTCACTATTCGTTCTTCAATATTGTACCTTTACTAATGTAAAGAATGGGGTTTGTCTGATGTGATTACCTTCTATCAGAACAAAATAAAACTTTTGTTTCCTGTGTGGTGGTATAATCTTATAGACCTTAAGCTTTTCTGTGATACACAGGGAAACCTTTTCTCAAAAACAAGCACAAACCCGAAACAACAGCTCTGTAGTTTCTGTAATATCTTCTCCTTTCCCTCTTCCCTCCATATTTCTCATATGTTAATTTGGCAGTACAGAGGAAGAATTTTGAATTGGGCTTTTGCCTTCTACCAAGTGAGTTGGGCTCTAAAAAACTGCTGCAGCCTAGGGTTCAGCACTTTCTTCTCAGGCACACCTTCTTAATAACACAGCATTCTGAAGAACTTCAGAGTAATACTTTATCTTTTCCCCTTTGTGGAAACATAGAGATAATTTCCTGAGGCTCTCACAGTGAAAGCATGGAGGAACTCCAAAGAGGATTAACTTGAAAGAATACAGTTCCTGATGACCTTTTCCCTTGTACCTTCATTTCTTGGGTTTCGACACACTGAAGCTCCCAAATATTTGATTATAGTCTGGGTCTCCTCTCCAATGCCAGTTCCCAATTCCCTTCTATGTCTGCTCCTTTCCCCTGCTCTTTCTACCTGACTGTTAATCTGTGTTAGAACAGTGCTACCCCTGTGACTTCAGTTCCCTCACACACCTAAGATGAAGCATTTAGATTTTACCTCATCCACTGATTAAGTTCTTATTAGAAAAGGGAGGGGGTGTACACACTTGTTACTAGACTGAGCATTTGTTTTGATTTTACTTTTATTTCTTCTAGAGATTATTTTTCCATTTGTTGTCAAGAACTTTCTAAAGTGAGCCATAAACTACATTGTTTTCTAGACTATAGTAGAATTTTTATACTAGCAAAATCTTAATGAGGCGGTTGTGTTATCTCTTACTTAGTGCTAGGTACTCAAGTTGCTCCTTGTCCAAAGCAGTACACACTCTTGCTCATTGAGCCCTAGAGTAATATCCTTTGTTTGAAAATGCTAGCATTCTAAAGCATTGTTTGTTGTCTTATATTGTCAATTTAAATTCCTTATTACTAAATATTTTTTCCTATTTCTATTTATAGTTCTACAGTATTTGCTTGATATATTTAAGTGTGAAATGTTAAGTATATAAAAATTCAGTGATGTAGAGCCTTTGCCATTTCATGTTAACTTTTTTACGTAGAACTGTACCCCTTTGGATTATGTTGTCTGATGTTAATAAAGCTTATAACATTGAGCTTGTTTTGTATTTTCTCAGCACACTAGTTATATACTTTGGAGTAAAACTGATGATTTACTGAATATTGTCTTCATTCAACCCTATCTTCACCAGTATTTCTTCAAGACTCTCTCCTTTATTTCTGAGCTCAGAAGCTTCTAAGATCACTCTGATTTCTTGTCCTCTGACCCCTGCACATCACATACTTCCTCTTGTGCCACAGCTACAAACTTTCTCCACAGCAAGTGAGATGATAACATTTGCTATGTTTTTTCTGTCTCTCAAGGCTCATGGCCTGATGTCTTGCTTCATTCACAGTTTGCAATAATATTTGTTGATTCAGCTAAAGTGGGACTCTATTATCTTATTTTTCCCATGTCCCTGAGCTTCTAATATTTTATTTTCATGCTTGAAAGGATTTTTTTTTGATTTTCTGCTCTTTAATCTGATAACCAATTCTTAATTTTCATTTAATATGTTTTCCGCTTATTTTAAGAACTATACTTAATGCTGCGTCTTTTATATAATTTTAGTATTCCTTCTCATATATTTTGACACACTAAAACACTCTTTTAGATTTTAATCTGGGGTTGGGGATTTAGCTCAGTGGTAGAGTGCTTGCCTAGCAAGTGCAAGGCCCTGGGTTTGGTCCTCAGCTCCGAAAAAAAAAAAAAAAAAAAAAAGACAAAAATAACAAAAAGACCAAAAAAATAAATAAATTTATAAAAAGGTAACTAGATTTTAATCTGTTTGTTTGAAAAAATAATGTTTCAGACATTTACTTTTCTCAGGAGGAATTATTTATAAGAAATATATAGAAAGAATTTTATCAAATTTATGTTGATAACTCAGTTTATACGCCCCTGGCCAAATCAAATTCATCTCTGGCATAGCTGTTGAGATGTTCAGTAGTGTATTCTTCCAAAATAATTACCTTCATTGGTTAAAGGCTCTCTCCAGTACCACTGAGCCCAGCTGGGACTTAAGCAGGTACACTCAGGAATGAGGTAAAGGTAATGGGTCTGACAGAGCAGTTATATCACAGTGGGAATGAGAGTTGGTATTTTGATCCTATACTGTGATTTCCCTCATTAAGATGGTATATAGGCATCTTCTGTCACTGCTTTGGTTAAGCCCCATTACTCAAAATTTTATTATCTTTTATTAAATTATTTCATTTATTTACATTTCAAAGGTTTCCCTCCTTTTTGGTCCCCCATCCCCGAGTTCTTCACCCCATCTCCCTCTTCTTTACTTCTAAGAGGGTGCACCCATTCACCCACCCACCTACTCCCACCTCACCCCTCCAGCATCCTCCTTCCCTGGGGCTTAAAGATTCTACAGGATTAGGCACATCCTTTCCAACTGAGGCCAGACAAGGCAGTCCTCTGCTACATATGTGTGGGGTGCCATGTCCATCCCATGTATGTTCTTTCATTGGTAGGTTAGTCTCTGGGACATCTGAGATGTTTGGGTTAGTTGATACTGTTGGTCTTCCTATGGGGTTGCCATCCCTTTCAGCTCTTTCAATCCTGTCCCTAAATCTTCCAGAAGGGTTCACAACTTCAGTCTAATGGTTGGTTGTGATTATCTGTATCTGTCTCAGTCAGGTGCAGGTAGAGCCTCTCAGAGGACAGCCATGCCAGGTTCCAGTCTGTAAGTACATCACAGCATCAGTAATAGTGTCATGCCTTGTTGTCCCAACTCCCATGAGATGGATCCAAAGTTGGATAGGTCACTTGATGGCCTTTCCTTCAGTCTCTGCTCCATTATTGTTCCTGCATTCCCTTTAGACAAGAACAATTCTGGCTCAAAAATTTTGAAGATGGGTAAGAGACCCCATGCATCAACTTGGGCCCTGTCTATCTACTGGAGGTGGTCTCTTCAGGTTCCATCTTCCCACTATTGAGCATTTTGGCTAAGGCCATCCCCATTGAGTTCTGGGATCATCTCACATTCCAGGCCTCTGGAACTTTCTAGAGGTTCCTCTGCCCCCACAAGCCCCCTGCTACATATTTCCATTCATTCTCCTTGGCTTCTGGTCTTTGATCCTGTCCTCCCATACCCGATCCTGTCCCCTCTTTACCCTCCCTCTCCCCTCTCCCACCCAGATCCATCACTTCCCCTACGTCTCCTGATTGTTTTGTTCCCCCTTTCTAAGTTGGATTGAAGTATCCACACTTGTACTTTCCTTCTTGCTAAGATTCATACATTCTGTGAGTTAAAACCACTTTCTTTTTTTTTCTTCCCTGATTCACTTGTTCATTTTTATCTCTTCATCACTTGTCCTTTCCCAGGAACAGCTTCCAATAATACGATTTGTTTTGTTTTTCTTTCAAGTCTTCATTTTTCATTTCTTGGTCCATGACCAAACCCATATGCATATGGAATTGGAACAGCTCATTGTAGAGGCTATAAAGTCTTATGAAATATCATTTGTAACTGAAGAACAGGAGATTCAATAGTGTAGTTCTCACTAGAATCCTAAGGCTTGAAAACCAAGGAAAATAGTCTATTCTAGCCAGAATATAGAAAATAAGAAAATGCCAGCTCAGATCACAATAAATGCTCCCTCATTTAGACATAGTCCTCATTAGCTTTCCACAGGGAAGAAATTTCCTGTCCATCTAGGAAGGTCAATCTGCTTTCTTCAGTCAGTGGGTTCACATACACTTACCCAGAAATATTCCTAAAGGACAACCAAGAAAAATATGTTTCACTAATTAACCAGATAGCTTGTAAGTCATTAAATTAGACAAATTAATTTCTTCCTCAGAATTAAGGAATGACTACATGGTATTTTCTTCCCTTGGGATCCTGGTAAATGTACATTTATGTTATACATTGTACATTTATAGTAAGTGTAGAATATGTAAATATGTCTTATTTAACACTATATATGTTCTCTTTAACTCCTGGTTTGAATGAAATAAGACCCTTCTGTTAACCTTCCAAACTCCAAAGAACATGAAACTTAAACATTAGATTTATTATGATCTTAATGGATTGGCTGTTTAAAAATGTTTTACATTCTGAATTTTCTTATTCACTTATTTGTGTGTGTGTGTATCATTTTATACTTCCCAATTCAGAAATTCATTTGATAAGTATGTGTGTACATGTGTGCATCATTCACTAATAACACCATTTAATACAAAATATGACATACTGTGAACATAAGTGATTATAACTTTTTATATAAAAAAAATATTGTCTTCCTAAAACCTATTTGGATGTACTAGCTCACATCTTTTTAAAAAAAAAATTACCTAAAATATACTGTATGGAAATTTTAAATGTTAAATTGCAGATAACAGAAAATTCTTTGAAGAAGAAAGACTGTGTTTTCAGCAGGATTTACATATATATGATCTTTATGGTTGATATCCTGGAGAGATTGCATTAGTCCTTGGTTCCTGTTGTTACTTTATCATGCAGAAAAGTAGCATTTGGAAGTTATTGGAGTAGTAATTTGAAATTCACCATGTAACAACTTTTTAAAAACATATAAATGGATAAAATCGGTCAATTTCATATTTAAATATACACAATATGCGATTTATTTAGACTACATTCATTTTATTGGACAAATTTTATACCTTGGGTTATATTTGTGAAGTCGGAAATATATAAATATGTGCCTCATCAACATGTGTTTCAGATTGCTTACTTTTGATTTTATCTGCTACATTAGATGCCAATTCCTCCAATATATATAGCATACCAATGATATCACTTAGAATTATTTGAAAAGTCCTCATGATTTATTTTCAAACTCAAGTGAAAAACAACCACTCCATTTGATAATAATGAGTTGTGAAATGCTTTATGTTTCACAGTTAGACTGTGGAGTTTTATTAATTAATTTGGTAATTTATTGCTTCATCCAAAAATACATCTGTTTACATAATTGAATAAATCTCTCTTTCTCTCTCTCTCTCTCTCTCTCTCTCTCTCTCTCTCTCTCTCTCTCTCTCTCTCTCTGTCTCTCTCTCTCTCTGTCTCTCTCTCTCTGTGTGTGTGTGTGTGTGTGTGTGTGTGTGTGTGTGTGTGTGTGTGTGATTTATCATTAAGGAAAAAGTGATAAAAGAAGTAGTTGCTGTATTTTTGAAGATTACACTCCAATATATAAGAATACTATATTAGTTCTTTCGGTCGACACCTTCTGCACCTCTGAAGACACCACAGTTTCAAGGCCTCCAGGAGGTCTGCTGCACGCAGGTCAACTGTTCTACTGCACCCAGGGCAACAGACCCCATAGTCTGAAGGGCTCCCAGGAGAACAGCTACATGTAGGGCAACAGCTTGGCTGCTCCTCTGAAGAACCAATTGTCTGATGGCCTCCCAAGAGATCTGCAGCAACCAGGGCAACAAATCAGCAGCTTGACTGCCCCTTTGAAGATGCCACATTTTGAAAGCCTCAAAAGAGGTCTGCTACAACCAGGGCTACAGGCCTACCAGGTGACTGTAGCAAAACAAGGGTACAAGAGGTAGGCACCAGGCAGAGACCAGCTAACACTAGGGATAACCAGATGGTGAGACTCAAGTACAAGAACATAAGCAATAGACGCCAATACACTTTGGCACCATCATAACCCCATTCTACCATCACAGCAAGTTCTGGTAACACTAAGACACCTGAAAATCGGGAAGCTAATCTAAAATCCTATCTCATGAAGATAGTAGAAATAAGAGGATGTAAATAACTCACTGAAAGAAATACAGGAAAACAAAGTTAAACAGGTAGGAGCCTTTAAAGACAAAACAAAGAAATCTCTTAAAGAAATAGAGGAAAACACAATGAAACAGGTGAAGGAATTGAACAAAACAGTGTAAGACTTAAAAGTAGAAGTAGAAAAAATAAAGAAAACACGAATGGAGGCAGCCATGGAAATAGAAAACCTAGAAAAGTGGTAAGGAATAATAGATGTAAGCATCACCAATAGAATATAACAGATAGATGAGAAAATCTCAGGTGTAGAAGATACCTTAGAAGATATTGACACAACTGTCAAAGAAAATTAAAAACAGAAAAAACTCTTAACTTAAAACATCCAGGAAACCCAGGACATAATGAAAAGACCAAATCTAAGAATAATAGGAATAGAGGAGAGCAAAGATTCCCAGCTCAAAGGACCTGAAAACATCTTCAACAAAATTATAGAGGAAAACTTCCCCAACCTAAAGAATGAAATGGCTATAAACATACAAGAAGCCTATAGACCAACAAATAGACTGTACCAGAAAAGAAAATCCTCTCCTTGTATAATAATCAAAACACTAAATGCACAGAACAAAGAAAGAATATTAAAGGCTGCAAGGGAAAAAAGTCAAGTTACATATAAAGGTGGACTTAACAGAATTATACCAGACTTCTCAATAAAGACACTAAAATTCAGAAGAGCCTGGACAGAGGTCATTCAGACCCTAAGAAAACATAAATGCCAGCCCAGGCTACTATACCCAGCAAAACTCTCAATCAACAGAGATGAAGAAACCAAGATATTCCATGACAAAACAAAACTCAAAAAATATCTATCTACCAATCAAGCCCTACAGTGGATACTAAATGGAAAACTCCAACACAAGGAGGGAACCTACACCAAAGAGCAAACAGGGTATTAATCATCTCACAACAAAACCAAAAGGAGAGAATCACATGCACATAACGGCTCCTAAAACACAAAAATAACAGGAACTAACAATCATCTGTCTTTAATATTTCTCAATATCAAGAAACTCAGTTCCCCTAGAAAAAGAGATCAGCTAACACAGACTGGATACACAAACAGGATCCAGCATTTTGCTACATATAAGAAACACACCTCAATAACAAATACAGTCACTATGTAAGAGTAAAAAGTTGGAAAGTAGTCTTCCAAGCAAATTGTCCCAAGAGACAAGCTGGAGTTGCCATCCTAATATCTAACAATAGACTTTCAAACCAAAGTTACTAAGTGAGATGAGGAAGGACACTTCATGTACATCAAAAGAAAAATCCACCAAGAGTAATTCTCAATGTAGAGCATCTATGCCCCAAATGCAAGGGCAACCACATTCATAAAACAAACTTTACTAAAGCTCAAAACATATATTAAACCCCAAATGATAATAGTGGTAGACTTCACCACCCACACTCACTAATGGGCAGATCATTGACACAGAATCTAAACAGAGACACTGTGAAACTAATAGAGATTATGATCTAAATGGATTTAAAAGACATCTACAGAACATTTTATTGATATACACCTTTTTCTCAGTACTTCATGGTACCTTCTCCAAAACTGACCATATAATCAGTCACAAAACAATAGTCACCCAATAAAGGAGATTGAAATAATCCCATGCATTTTATCACATCGCCATGGACAAAGGCTGGTCTTCAATAACAACAAAAACAACAGAAAACCACAACCCATGGAAACTGAACAACTCTCTACTTAATGATAACATGATCAGGGAAGAAATAAAAAGAGAAATTAAAGACTTTCTGGAATTCAATGAAAATGAAGATACACCATACCCAAACTTATGAACAAAATGAAAACAGTAACAAGAGGAAAATTATTAGCACTAAGTAACCTTGTGAAGAGATTGGAGAGATCCTACACTAGCAACTTGACAGCACAATTGAGAGCTCTCAAATAAAATGAAGCAAAGAAACCCAAGGGGAATAGAAGGCTGGAAATAATCAAATTCAGAGTTGAAATCAACCAAATTAAAAAGAGAGAGAAACTATACAAAGAATCAACAAAACCAAAAGCTGTTTTATTGTTGTTGTTGTTGTTGTTGTTGTTGTTGTTGTTGTTGTTGTTTTGAGAAAACCAACAAGATAAATAAACCCCTCACAAAACTAACTAAAGGGCCAAGAAACAGTACCAAAATCAACAAAATCATAAATTAAAAGGGATACATATATAACAACAGAAACTGAGGAAATTCAAATAATCATCAGATGCTACTATAAAAACCTATACTCAATAAAACTGGAAAATCTAGATGAAATGGATGGGTTTCAAAATAGATACAATGTACCAAGTTAAGTAAAGAGCAGGTAAACTAAGCAGACTCATATCCCCTAAGGAAATAGAAGACATTAAAAACCTCTCAACCAAAAGGAAAAACAAAACAAAAAATGCCCAGGACCAGATGGTTTTACTGCATAATTCTGTCAGATTTTTAAAGAAGAGTAATACCAATATTCCTCAAATTATTCCATAAAATAGAAACAGAAGGAACACTACCAAATTCATTCTATGAATCTATAATTACTTTGATACCTTAAAGTATTAAAGGACCCAACAAAAAAGAAAACCTCAGACCAAATTCACTTGTGAATATCAAGACAAAAATAGTCAATAAAATTCTCACAAACTGAATCCAAGAATACATCAAAAATATGATCCACTATGATCAAGTAGGCTTCATCCGAGGGATTCAACGTTGGCTCAATATATGAAAATCCATTAATGCAATCCACTATATAAACAAAGTCAAAGAAAAAATCACATGATCATCTACTTAGATGCTTAAAAAGCATTTGACAAAATACAACAGCTCTTTATTTTAAAAGTATTGGAGAGATCAGGAATTCAAAGTCTATATGCAAACATAATAAAAGCAATATACATCAAACCAGCAGCCAATATCAAATTAAATGGAGAGATACTTCAAGCAAACCCACTAAAATCATGGACAAGGCAAGGATGCCCACTCTCCTCATATCTATTCAATATAGTACTCAAAATTCTAGTTAGAGCAATAAGACAAGAAATGGAGTTCAGGGGGATACAAACTGGCAAAAAAGAAGCCGAGGTATCACTATTTGCAGATGATATGATAATATACATAAGCAACCCCAATAATTCTACCAGAGAACTGCTACAGCTGATAAACAATTTCTGCAAAGTAACTCTATATAAAATTAGCTCAAATAAATCAGTAGCCTTCCTTTATACAAATGATAAACTGACTGAGAAAGAAATTAGAGAAACAACAACCTTCACAATAGTCACAATTAATTCAAGATTTCTTGGAGTAATTCAAACAAACAAGTGAAAATACATATGAAAAGAACATTAAGTCACTCATGAAAGAAATTGAAGAAGACCTCAGAATATGGAGATTTCCCATGCTCATGGATTAGCTAAAATGCAGTAAAAATGGCCATCCTACCAAAAGCAATATGCTGATTCAACACAATCCCCATCAAAATCCCAACTCAAGATATGGAAAGAGCAATTCTCAAATCCATCTGGAAAAACAGGAAAAAAAAAAAAAAAAAAAAAACAAGAGAGTAATGAAAACTATTCTTAACAATAAAAGAACTTCCGGAAAATCAGTATCTCTGACCTCAAGCTACACTACAGAGCAATAGTAATAAAATCAGCATGGTTTTGGTACAGAGCCAGACAGTTGATCAATGGAATAAAATTGAAGATCCAGAAATAAAACCACACTCTTACAGACAATTGATCTTTGACAAAGAAGCAAAAAAAAAATATATATATACAATGAAAAAGAAAGCATCTTCAATAAATGGTGGTGGTCTAACTGAGAGTCTATATGTAGAAAAATGAAAATAGATACATATTGTTACCTTGCCCAAAAACTTCAGTCCAAGTGGACCAAGGACCTCAGTATAAAACCAGATACACTGAATATAATAGAAAAGAAAGTGTGAAAGACCCTTGAATTCATTGGCATGGGAGAATTTCCTAAACAGAACTCTAATGTCTCAGGCTCTAAGATGAAGAATTGATAAATGGTAATTTATGAAACTAGAAAGCTTCTGTAAGACAAAGGACATAAGGACAGAGTCAATAGGACAAATGACAACCTACAGATAGGGAAAAAATCTTCACTAAACTCACATCTGATAGAGTGCTAATATACAAAATATATAAAGAACTCACATCACTAACCACCAAAAATCAAACAACCCTATAAAAAATGGGGTATAGAACTAAACATAGAATTCACAACAGAGGAAAGTCCAAGGACTGATAAGCGATTAAAGAAATGTTCAAAGTCCTTAGTGATAGGAAAATGGAAATTAAAACGGCCCTGAGATTCAACCTTACACCAATTAGATGGCTATGATCAAAAACTCAAGTTACAGCACATGCTCGTGAGGATGTGGACAAAGAGGAACATGCCTCCATTGCTTGTGGGATTGCAAACTGGTACAACCACTTTGGAAATCAATCTGGAGTTTCCTCAGAAAATTGGAAATAGATCTACCTGAACAACCAGCAATACAACTCTTGGAAATATACCCAAATGATGCCCACCATGCCACAGGGGCACATATTCCATTATGTTCATAGGGGCCTTATTTGTGATAGTCAGAAGCTAGAAACAACCCAGATGCTCCACAATGGCAGAATGGATAGAGAAAATGTGGCTCATTTACACAGTGCAATACTACTCAGCTATTGAGAACGAGGATATCATGAGTTTTGCAGGCAAATGGAAGGAAGTAGAAATTATCATCCTGAGTGAGGTAACAAAGACTCCAAAGGACATGCATAATTTATACTCACTAATAAGTGGATATTAGCCAAAAATGTATAGAATACTCAGAACACAACCCACAGTACTCAAGAATGTTAACCAGCTGAAGGACCCAAGTGAGGATGCCTCAATCCCACTTGGGAAGGAGAAGAAAGCAATCACAAGGGCAGAGGGAGGAAGAGGATTGGGTGGGAGAGGGGACAGGGAGAGGAAGGAGGGAACATGATCAGATAGGTGCACAGGACTGAATCCCTGAGTGCCACCAAAATAATGGAAATAGACAACCTTGGGAGGTAGTCAGTGGGAGGGGGTGCATCTTGAATGTACAGGAGACTCTCAAGAATCAAAGTGAAGGACTATAGATGAAGTGCTCTACAGTGGGGAGGGGGAACTTGTGGAGCTCTCCTCCAGTGGCGGGACATGACAGCAAGTGGAGGGATGGGGTTGCCATCCCACAGTCAAAAGCTCTGACCCAGAATTGTTCCTGTCTGAAGGAATTGTAGGGACAATAAAGGAGAAGATCCTGAGAGAATGGAGGTCCAGTGACAGACCCAAACTGGGATTCAGCTCAAAGGGAGTCCAGGGGCCATGACATTGCTATGATGCTGTGGTGTGCATACAGACAGGAGCCTAGCATGCCTGCCTTCTGAGAGGCCCAATAAGCAGCTGAAATAGATGCAGATACTAGCAACCAACTAATGGACAGAAGTGGTTGAATTGGGGAAAAGATGGAAGAAACTGAGGAAGAGTGTGGATCCCATAGGAAGTCCAGCAGTCTCAACTGATTTGGACCCCCAAGATCTTTCAGATAACTGAGACCCCAACCAGACAGCATACACCAGCTGATATGTGGCCCCCCAACACACATACAGCAGAGGATCGCCTTGTCTGGCCTCAGTGAGGGAAGATGCAATTAACCCTTGAGAGACTTGAGGCCCCATTTATGGGGAGGTATGGTACATTGGAGTAGGGGGGGGTCATTCTCTTGGATACATGGTGGGAGAAGTTATGGAATGGGGAGGAGTTGGGGGGCAGACCAGGAGACAGATAAAGACTGGACTGCAAAAAATGATTGAAGAATAAAAATGGAATAAACTTTAAAAAGAAAAGAAAAGAAATATTATCTTAAAAAATAAACCTAACAGTAAATAATTCATTATTTTGATAATTTTAATGTAAGAATATTAATTATCCTATACATGTCAGAGAAAAAACAAAACAAAAAACAAAAAAAACCAAATCAACAACAACCAAAAAACAAACAAACTTTAATTAAAGTGGGACTGCAAGCTGGTAAAACCACTTTGAAAATCAATCTGGTGGTTCCTCAGAAAATTGAAAATAGTTCTACCTGAAGACCCAACTATTCCACTACTAGGCATATATCCAAAAGATGCTCCTATGTATAACAAGGACACATGCTCCCCTATGTTTATAGCAGCCTTATTTATAATAGCCAGAAGGTGGAAACAACCCAGATATCCCTCAACAGAAGAATGCATACAGAAAATGTGGTACATTTACACAATGGAGTACTACTCAGCTATCAAAAACAATGACTTCATGAAGACAACTCTTAGTGATATATTGGTATACCCATAGATCAGCTTATCTCTCAACCCAACCAGAGAAGCTTGTTCATGTAGTAGTTGGTAATTTTTTGTAATTTTATTGTAATTTTACTGTATGTAAGTGACTCTCTCTCTTAAATAGTACAGGGATAAATTTGTAACAACTCTGATAAAAATTTGGTTCCCTAAAGAAATATATTAAATATGTTTACTTTTCTAAAGCGATATATAATAGGGTCACTATGTATTTATTAATTTGTAAATTTTGGTCATAATAAGGATCCCACTAATATTTTCTTCCACGATAAAAATGGGAAAAAGATAGACAATAACCCTACTATTATATATAGTTAAATATTCAAGACTATAAATATATTTTGACAATGTAGAAAACAAATATAAATCTTTCTAACTAGAGTTTTAAGACATGAGAAAATTTACCATTTATATTTGACTTCCAGTGAAAGGAAACGTTTTTAGAGGGTCTTCAGTTCAAACGGATACTAAAAATACTGCTTTGGCATGGCTTGGGGCTACATTACATCTCTGTCTCTAGAGGTGCCTCTTCCACAGCATAAAAGACTATTGTTCTGAAATACCATGTTGTGTAATATCCCCCAAATCTTCACTTTATATTTCTCTGAAAATTGTGAGAGTTTTAAAAAATATTTCTAAAGATCAAAGACTATTCATTCTCCAAAAAATCTTCAATAGATCATGAAAGATCTTCCCCGTAGTTTTTTACTTTATATTTGTTTTTCACCACAACTGTTTTAGTTGAAAGTTTTATGTCTCAAACCAAGCAACGTGAAAATTATATACTATTCAGACTTGCAGAACATGGCTACATATCACATTGTCAGGCTGGACTTCTAAATCTGTTATGGTATAATCTTGTAATTCTTGGTAAGGTTGGGGAAATGATAGCTTGTTTAATTGAATAGAAAATTCATTTTGTTTTAACTGGAAAAATAAATTAATTAATTCTGTGAGACTCATGCTTTACATTGCTGATTGTGGCTTTTGCTACCATATTTTGTTCTTGTATTTTTCCTTATTATCTATTACTGATTCATTATTAGAAATATGCCTGCAAAGAAGTAAGAGAAGAATTCATGGAGCAGTATATTCAACATATATTCAAATTCCATACTGCTGCTTATTTAACTTAACAGTGAGTTTTTTTCTGCTGATGCCATAGAGGGACATATCCCATGTTTGATGCACTTTATTGGTCTAGTTTCCTGTATTATACTAGTTTAGGTAGTATAATTCTACTGATTTATTTACAGCTATAAGATCTTAATAGAAACAATGAAATAAGCTTTAAGAAAATTAATTATAATTATAAGTGTCATACGTGTGAATCATCATCTGATTGGTGAACTATAATGGTAGAAAATATTCTACAGATGAATTCGTATAGGTAGTTTAGGCAGGGTAGCAGATGATGTGATAATATCAGGATTTTTGCAGGATAATCTTCAGACAGATTTGGTTCCAAGCTCTTGTTCAAGTTTGGTCATGAAAGAATTATTTTAATACAATTTTTTTCCTCCTTTTTTATTTTTGATACTTTATGTACATTTCCAATGTTTCCCCTTTTCTGAGTCTCCTCTTTGGATACCCCCCATCCCCTCCCCAACCCGCCTCTAGGAGGGAATTCCACCTCCCCCCCCCCCCCGTCCACCCATCCCCATATTCCCGCCTTGACCTTCCCCTTTACTGAGGCCTCTAACATCCTCAGGCCCAAGGGCCT
>CM052702.1:86886619-86905071 GCA_028551405.1 Uromys caudimaculatus
ATTTGCATTTCCCCGATGACTAAGGATTTTGAGCATTTCTTTAGGTGCTTCTCAGCCCTGCGAATTTCCTCAGTTGAGAATTCTCTGTTTAGCTCTGTTCCCCATTTTTTGATAGGATTATTTAGTTCTCTGGAGTCTAACTTCTTGAGTTCTTTGTATATATTGGATATTAGCCCTCTATCGGACGTAGGATTGGTTAAGATCTTTTCCCAATTTGTTGGTTGCCATTTTGTCCTATTGACAGTGTCCTTTGCCTTACAGAAGCTTTGCAATTTCATGAGGTCCCATTTGTTGATTCTTGATCTTAGCGCATAAGCCATTGGTGTTCTGTTCATGAACTTTTCCCCTGTACCCAAGGATGTGGTTTTAAACACAAGGATATATAATGAATGTTGTCTAAAGAATCATACTGTGTTTCCAATTTTGATACAATTTGTTTACTTTGTAACTGAGTTACTTTGTTCTTCATTTTTATGTATAATAGACAGTATGCCTACATACAGCATACTTATTGATGTTAGAGATGACACTTTAATAACTTCTAGGTTGGAGCTATTATGAGCAACGTTATTGTTTCTGTGAACATGGTTACTCTTACTATTAACCATTCATTAACTTCTCAAACATATAATAGAATTACAAAATACAGAACATATGTATATTGAAATTAACTTACTAGGCCTCCACTGTCTTTCAAAAGAATTTACCAGTTTACTTCTTGTGTTGATCAATCTTATTTTTGGATTGATGGATTTAGGCTCACCATGAAATTGTTGACTTGGGTTTTGCAGAAAGATTTTTGTAACTATTTTGTAAACATATACCATACATCGTTTTTAATGATTAAAAACAAACTCCATTTTCCTGGAAGCAAACTACATAGGCATTTTCAGCAACATTCTTATTTCACATTCAATGACTAAATATTTTATTTTTCTAATAAAAATAGGAGAAAAATCAGTCATTTCTGTTTTACTTTACATAAAGCTATGATAATATTTAGAGTGTTTACAAATCATCCAATTGCATTGTGACTGACAACATTTTCTTTTTCTAACAGTGGAAAAAATCTAAGGGGAACCCTTTCTAACATGGCTTGAACGATCCATACCAGGACACAGGAGCATGGGTATACAAGCCCCACATTGATTAGCTCAGCTTGGGGCAACAGAACAGGGCTGACTTGCAGCTCTTCCTCCTTTATTCTCAGCATCTGCTAGTTTCCTGGACAAGAAGTCTGATGATTCTCCTTTTGTTACATTGTTTTCTGTGAGGTCAGCCAAACCACCCTGCTGTCACAATCTCTATTGTAACTCCAGGACCAAAACAAGAGAAATAGACATCTTTGAACATGAAGGCTGTGTGTTTACAGAAACACCACATTGTTGACTGGTGGGTTTATTTACTATATGGAAGAGAAAGTGAAGTATAGAAAAAATGATTTGAAAGGAAGGTATTTATCTATTGGCAAGTCCCAAGGACACTAATATACCTTCTTCACACAGTGATGAACTCAGTAAATTCAAAGAGAAACTTCTAGATTCTTAGAAATACATTTTTTCTTTAGCCCCTAGTGTTTCTATCTAAGAAATAAATGGTGAGAGCATTTTCACACTGTATGGTTCTAGAAGACTTTTCCCTCCTTATCTAATTATTTGGAGCTTTTAAATAGGCACCTTTTGAAGGAATAAGGAGCTTATGTCTGGCTTCTATACACCTGCCCTTCATGAGTGTATTCTTTCCTCTGACAGCATAAAAATCATATGAATTTCTTCACCTGGTAAGTGGCTTGGTTCAACTTTTCACATGCAAGAATACAAAATCTAAAATTATAAAATTGTTCAGAATTATTTTGAGTAAGTCATTCTTCATCTAATAATAATTTAAGTGATATTAAATATTTGACTGCTTGAATGGCAGCAATATCAACACTGTTGCAATTTCTTAGTCAAAGGATGAGCTAATTTATGTGGTTTGATTCACTCTCATGTTTTCAGAGAAATTCCCGTTTAGAAGATTCTGTTCCAATAAACTTGATAACTTATTGTTCCATTGTTCATCAAACTTGTATTATGCATATTTAAACATGTGCACACGCATTGTTTTCTTTGCTTACTTCAAATGCCTCAAGCTGCATTATAGAAACTGTCTTCTCTGTACATGTATCCTCAACCTAAACTCTCTTCTGTAGCTATTTGGAAGATGAATGACAACACAGTCATGACTTTTGGAATAAAATCATAAGCAAACCACCATAATAGAAGGAGAATATCTTTCTTGGTGTTTCTGAGATTTTTCTCATGGAAGGTCATGGTTTTGGTGTTGTGAAGGACAAGTGAAGACTGAATAAAGACTCACTGTGATTCTTCACAGTGTTAATAATGTTGAGTTTAGATTGTTCTGCCTGCCGGAGGAAAAGGAAGGTAAAGAGAAGGTAGGTATAAAGTGGAACAGGCCCATAGACCTTAGCCACATTACTCCAACTTTAGAATTCTTCAAGGACTGATCATTTTTTATTTAATTTTATTATTATTTTATTATTATTATTTTCTTTTTTATTGGATATTTTATTTATTTTCACTTCAAATGTCATCCCCTTTCCCAGTTTCCCCTCTGGAAACCCCCATCCCATTCCCTGCTTCTATGAGGGTGCTCCCCGACTCACTCACCCATTCCTGCTTCCCTGTCCTGGCATTCCCCTACAGTGGGGCATTGTGCCTTTCCAGGACCAAGGGCCCATTGATATCCGACAAGGCCATCCTCTGCTACATATGCGTCTGGAGCCATGGGTCTCTTCATGTGTACTCTGGTTGGGGGTTTAGTCCCTGGGAGCTCTGTGAGGGTCTGGTTGGTTGATATTGTTGTTCCTCCTATGGGGTTGCAACCCCCTTCAGCTCTTTCAGTTCTTTCTCTAACTCCTCCATTGAGTACCCCATGCTCATTCCAATGGTTAGCTGCTTGCATCCGCCTCTGTGTTTGTCAGGCTCTGGCATAGCCATCTTGGCATCCAAAATAGTCTCTGTGTTTAGAATCTGTATATGGGATGTATCTCCAGATAGGGCAATCTCTGGGTGGCCTTTGCATCAGTCTCTGCTCCACACTTTGTCTGTGTATTTCTTCCCTTGAGTATTTTGTTCCCCCTTCTAAGAAGGACTGAAGCATCCACACTTTGGCCTTCCTTTTAGAGTTCATGTGATCTGTGCATTATATCTTGTATATTCAGAACTTATCAGTGAGTGCATATCATGTGTGTTCCTTTGTGACTAGGTTACCTCACTCAGGATAAAACTGGAAAGAACCCAGATGTCCTTCAACAGAGGAATCAATACAGAAAATGTGGCACATTTACACAATGGAGTACTACTCAACTATTAAAACCAATGACTTCCTGAATTTTTTCTTTTTTTTTTACACTCCAGATTTTATCCCCAACCCCAGGTCCACCCTATGACTGTTTCACATCCCATACCTCCTCACTGACCTCTGTTTCCATGAGGATGTCCCTATCCCAAACCCTCTCCAGACCTCTAAACTCCCTGGGGCCTCCAGTCTCTTGAGGGTTAGGTGCATTTTCTCTGACTGAACCCAGACCAGGCAGTCCTCTGCTGTATATGTGTTGGGGGCCTCATATCAGCTGGTGTATGCTGCCTGGTTGGTGGTTCAGTGCCTGAGAGATCTCGAGGGTCCAGGTTAGTTAAGACTGCTGGTCCTCCTACAGGGTCACCCTCCTCCTCAGCTTCTTTCAGATTTTTACTAATTCAACAACAGGGTTCAGCAGCTTCTGATCATTGGTTGGGTGCAACTATCTACATCTGACTCTTTCAGCTGCTTGTTGGGTCTTTTGGAGGGCAGTCATGCTAGGTCCCTTTTTGTGAGGGTTCCATAGCCTCAGTAATAGTATCAGATCTTGGAGCCTCCCCTCGAGATGGATCCCACTTTGGGCCTGTCCCTGGACCTTCTTTTCCTCAGACATTTTGACAAAGATATTCTGAATGTAGAAGACATAGAATTTTAGAATTATCTGCCAGGGCTGACATCATCTAACTCTCCACGAGAAACTCTATGGGAAGAACAATGAAGAGATAAGACAGAGCAGGATACTTACATTGACAATATCCTCATTCAGAATGAAGAGAGAGAGGGGGGAAAGGGAGAGGGAGAGGGAAAGAGAGAGGGAGAGGGAGAGGGAGAGGGAGAGGGAGAGAGAGAGAGAGAGAGAGAGAGAGAGAGAGAGAGAGAGAGAGAGAGAGAGAGATTGATTCTATAAAAATAATCAGGTGTGGAAGATTCACCCCAGAAACAGAAGAAGGCGGTTATATGAAACTGAGGACCAGGTCACCTGCCTTGTGGCATGACATAGAGTAAAATACATGGGTAATTAACATATGAAACAGAGCCAAAGCCATTAGTCTCAGCATTTATTCACATATAAGAATTCTCAGAGTTGATATTTTTGGGAATAAATTGGACAGGTGGAAAAACATAAGGTTACAGATAGATTTTACTGCAAAACTCAAAATTCTAGAGAAGAAGTTGAATTATGTCTATACCAAAGAAGATGTGGATGAAACAAAATGTTACTGTGAAGAACAAAGAGACTTTTACTTTCAAAGGCTTAGTGTTCCTTTTCCAGAATGGAACTTTAAATTTGCATGACAACAGCTGTAATTGGAAGCCTAACTTGCAAATAAGAGCTCCCTTCCTGCTTAATGTCCATGAAAACCAAGATCAGTCTGTGGAAAGAAAACTCAGTGGAGATGTCTTAAAATGTATGCAAGCGAGTTAGTGTTACAAAACTTTTGTGCATGGTTTGTAAAATATTCATGAAAAGAAAATGACACATGCTAAGGTGCTTGTAAAGTTAAGAGTACTTTCCCCAGTGAATCATGAACTGTTGTAGTTGGAAGGAATTGAAAAAGCAAAAAATTCTATACCTCTTGTTAGTAAGAGGAGACACAGAGAGAGCACTGGTTTAAGCTTAAGGGTGAGGTGAAGTGTTGAATTCAGATAAAAATGAGGACCACAGTGCTCATGACTTCTGACTAATGGGTATCTCCTCCAGTTACCGGGACAAGTGCCAAGGCAAATTGCATATTGAGTGGTACCTAAGGCCTGGACATTTTTACCCAGAGCTCTCCTTATAATCCCTTTGCCACATTTTTTTTCTTTTGCATAAACTACTAAATATAACTCTTCCCTTCCTGTAAGATACTTGCGAGAATCAGTTATAGGATTTAATGGGAGAAGAGGGCTCATTTCAGAATTAGAGGAGTCCTAGATGAGTCGTGGCTCCAAGATAACTGACAAATTAAGTCTGTCCCCTTCTACATGTAAACAAATAGAAAAGGTACCTATGGAAGTCAGGAAAGATGTTTTATAGCTAAATCAGGAAGATAAGGAGATTAGTGTCTTCAGAAGTATAGACTTGAGCTCTGCCAACGCTAAAACTATTGCTCTCTGTTGAATTAATTAATATAAATCCAGGTGGCATCTTCTGCTACCCACCCCAACGGTCTATGTTTCCAAATGAAAGAGGTACACACAGCCTTTATATTGATATGCCTTAAACAACACAGTAACTGCGCTGTTTCCTAACCTCAACTGGGTTAATCCACCACCTGCCAGTAATCTCGAGTCCTTCCT
Organism: Uromys caudimaculatus; assembly: GCA_028551405.1. Classification (NCBI taxonomy): domain Eukaryota; kingdom Metazoa; phylum Chordata; class Mammalia; order Rodentia; family Muridae; genus Uromys; species Uromys caudimaculatus. The sequence goes on from CM052702.1 coordinate 86,892,263, forward strand.
TATTAAACTCTATTTTCTGTCTTGGCTGCTCTGGACCCAGAGGGCTTCGAACTAGGCCTCGCTCTGGGCCATGCTTTCCTAGTTCCTTCACAAGGCAGTCATGCCTCTCTGTCCTGTATCGTGCTCAGGCATGTCCTCTCCTTTCCTCCACACTTTCTGGTATCTCCCCTCCTCTGCATCTCCTCCACACTCTTCTGGATTGCCCCTTCTCTCTCCTCTTTCCAGGTCCCATTCCAAAACCCAGCTCTGTCTGTCCTTCCCAGCTATTGACTGTTGGCATTTTATTTACCAAACAGAAACTACTGGGGGTAGGTTCTCAGAAGCTACATGCAAACACTCATGTAAGTATTTGGGGAGGGGGCAAATTAACATTAGAATATAAGCAGCAGTAGGTCAAACCTATTGCATCTCTCATCTTAATGGGAATAAAATTTTTTTTCTAGAGACAGTTTTTACTTATCATATGGTAACCCTTAGGCCTTCTTGATGCCCTCATTTGTTACTGAATAGTGACAAAGAAGCTTTATCAATTTATGAATTAATTCCTAAGCTTTAACCTATGCTTATTTCCAAGCAGCTAGTTATAAAATCACACATTTATAGTAACCTAAGTTCTGATACATGGCCAGTTGCCTCTCTTCAGTTTCATATGTCCAACTTCCTCTGTCTCAGTGGTGAATCTCTCACCCATGACTCTTTCCCAGAGTCTCTCTCTCTCTCTCTCTCTCTCTCTCTCTCTCTCTCTCTCTCTCTCTCTCTCTCTTTCTCTCTCTCTCTCTCTCCAGGATGTCCTACCTTCAATTGTACCTTTTCCATAGGGTTTCCATAGGCCATAGGATTTTTATTTATTTTTATTATGATGCTTTTATATAGTGCAAAAGAGATTATTCCTACATCTTGTTCTTGAAATAGAGATTTGTTTACTTCAAATTCCATGTTCCATAAAATTTTAGTTTTATAGAACAAATAAATCACAAGGCAAGGAAAATACATTGATCAGTATATCAGGGAGGGATTTACAGCAAGGTGAGGAAGACCTTTCTATAGATCTAAGATGTTATCTGATGTCATTGTTAGCTTTTGTGTTGGTGACATCAATGGATCTGATAGGTCAATAGATTCTAAAAGTTTTAGTTATTAGTCACTAGGTATTAACCTGACACAGGGATAGACAAGAAATGATTGTCCCTGAGGTTCAAACTATCTCAAGATAGGGTCATTAGCCTCTAAGTCTCCAATGTCTCCACAATATTGAACTTCTATTCAGTTAATCGGTCTCTGCAGATATAGCTTCCTTTTGGGAGTTTTCACTCACAGTCCCTAGGTTAAGATAAGAATGGAGAGATGTGTGCGTGGGAGGGTGGTGCTTGGATCACTAATAATCTTGTTTATGTTGTGGTCTCCTTGAGATTATGTAAAATTATTTAAGCAAGGAGGATTATGGAACAAGAATGTTGGTAACTTAGAGGCAGTGTTGACTGGGCTCACAAGATCTCTATCCTTCTTTAGAATCCAATGTGTATATAAAGGAGACAAGATAAGTGTAAACAAAGGCAAGGGTGCCATGATTTGTGCCTGTCTTTTAGTTACTCACCGGTCATTTTCAGGCCCAAGTGAAGAGTCACTGTTTCTAGCAAAAGCAGCTTCTAGGTTCTCATTACACTTATGTTGTGCATTTTAAGAGGTGTTCAGTCTGTGTTTACTTCTTCCTTTATACATATTAAATTTTCTTCTCTCCCAGGACACAAATAATATTCAAATAAGAAAACTAAAGTCAAGAGTAATTAATTCTCAACCAAAGGACTGAATCGGAGAAGATGAAGGAAATGAAAACAGCAGAGAAGACATTATTATGAAGACTTTGCTATATGTAGAGAAACTGACCAGACAGGCAAAATGACAAAGCTTAAGGGACTTCCTGGCTCTTGTCTTTTGTTATAATGAATGATGGCTGAATAGCTTTGTAGAGAATACTGCAAAATATAGGAGAAATTGATTCACAAGTGAAATTGCCCATCCAATCTCCTTGGTGGTTTTATTTATTTATTTTTATTGTGTTGTGCTAGTCTGTTTTATGAACCTAAATACACTAAGGTCATATGAGAAGAGAAGACCTCAACTGAGAAAATTTTTCTATAATTAGACTGTAGGCAAGTCTGTAGGATATTTTCTTGACTAATGCTTGATTTTGGAATGCTTTGTCCACTATGTGTGATACCCTCCCTAGGAAAGTGACCTTAGGTTGTAATGGAAAGCAAAACAAGTAAGCCATTGGAAGAAAGCCAGTAAGTAGTGTTTGTTCATAGTTCCCGCATTTGTTACTGTTTTAGCTCCTGCACTGACTTGAGAGACTGTGATCTGTCGATGAAAATCAAAGAAACCCCTTTTGTGTTTGTTTATAAAGTTTTATCACAGCCAAAGAAGCCAAACTAGGACACATTTTTTTTCCCTGTAAGGAGTTTAAAATGTGTTCTGAGTAAATATAGTTCTCAGAATCATCAGAAGATCTATGTAAAGTTGTAATCATTTTATTAATTTTCTAATTAAATTAGAAAATAAAATCAATAGCAAGCTTAAATGTACTGTGATATGCATGGGAACCCTGACAGTATTCACTCAGTCTTTAATGTGGAGTTCGCTTGGGAGAAAATATGTGATACAGACATAGTTGATATTGAAGAATGTGCAGATTTTATTCATATATATCATATGCATGTAAAATATACATATATGTATAAATATACATGTATATAGCAACAGTTAATAAAAACAGGGATCATGAACTTGAAAGAGAGCAAGTGTGTGAGTACATTGTAGGGTTTAGATTGAGAAAAGAGAAGGAAAGGTTGCAGTTATATTACAATGTCAAAAATAAAACAGATTTACAAAAGAATATATCATAAGGAATATATGAGACCCAATGTCTCCTTTGCTTTATACTCCTAGTATGCTCCAAACATTCTCCAGACACCTTTGCCCTCCAACTGTCTCTATCCTTTGTGACTATGGACAGCTGGCATTAGCATCAGTAACTTCTTTTGTATTTATAGGAGCAGAAGAGTTGAACATAGATGTGTTTGGGCAATTATTACAAAATTAGATTAGAAATCATTTTATTATGTCCTGTACCTTTCTATTGTTTTTTAAATTTTCAAAATTTAAAATGTGCACTTACACTCCACATTATAAAGCAAGCATAAAGTTAGATGTAAAGAGACTAGCTCCTCACCCAAGCACAAAGCTATTGGGAATATTGTCATTCCTTAAACAAAAGACAGAAAGAATGATCACACTAGAAAAAATTTACGGTAGACAAATGTCTTCACTTTTAACCAATCATAGTCCTAGGAAGTTGTGTTAGAAGAATGTAATGCTTCTGTTCAGAAGAAAAGTTGGAGTTTCTTCCAGGTTTGGAGAATGAGTCTAACTGATGATGCTTTGGCTGAGATTTTAGCAGTGCACAGTCTGAGCCACTGGACCTGTTTTCTTCTATCAAACAGTTCTAGTTCTTTCTATCCTGTTTAAAAAATATTCATTATCTGCCTTGAGAAAAGAAAAAAATAGAAAGAGATTTAATTATAAATGTTTCTTTAAAATAATAAAATTATAAAGAAACGCACAGAAAGTAAGTTTTATCTGAATGTGATGAAATTCTGTGTGGTGATTTCCTATATTCTCAGAAACTTGGGCACCTGATCCAAACCTGGCAAAATTAATAGAAGTCTAGGTGATGTGGCTTTGATGGAGGAAATGTCACTCAGAGTAGGTTCAGAGGTTTCAAAGCCCTCAATCATTCTCTTTTTTTCTTTCTTTCTGTGCCTCATGCTTTTATTTCAAGAGGTGAACACATAGATTCCTGCATCCATGGATTTCATCACATAACACAGATTCTAATCCCCTGGAACATAATCTGAATTAACTCTTCCATCTGTAATTTGCTTTGGTCATGATGTTCTTTCACAGTTAAAGAAGGACAACTAATATATTAATAGTAATGGTTAGTGTTGCCTGTCAATTTGAAAAATGTAAAATTATCAAAGACAAGAGTCTCAATGAGGAATTTGCCTATGGGTATGTCTGGGAGGATTTTTAAAATTGGTTTAATAAAGGTGGAAAGACCCATCTGTAATGTGTGTAATATAATTCCATAGGCTGGACTCTAGATTAAATGAAAAGAGATAGTAAATTGAGTCTGTAACGTGTATACATTCAATTTTGTTTTTTGTCTGCTGTTCAATATAGATGCGACTAATTACTTTGTGTTCCGGCCGTGACTTGCCTTCAATGAGAGCCCCTAACCTAGAATTGTAAATCAAATAAACCCTAAATCATTAAGATTCTTTTTGTTAGAATATTTTATCAAAGTAACAGAACCATACCTAAAACACTGAAGCATTTCAGTAAATAAAGGTTTAGAGATCAGATCCATGGACTGAGGTCATGCTTTAGAGAATCCCAGCCCACAAGGTCCACCAGAAATCCTGTGATTTTCTTCCAGCTCTCTGCTTTCTGTTTTATTATTTTTTTCTAGTTTTCTAGAGTTTATCCACCTGTCAATACAACTATGTTTTATTTAATGTGACATAGTGAAATAAAGACTAGTTCCTTGGTGTACTTCACCATAACTAAACAAATTTAATAATTCGCATTACAATCATCTCTTTTAGAATGACAATGGTTTATTGGGGAAGGAGGTATGATTGGTGTACCCTGTGATTGCCTAAGACAGAACAAAGACTTCAAAATGCAACTTTTGTTGTAATATTTATGTACAAATTGATAGGAAATATAGATTTTACTCATCTTAACACCTTAGTTATATGAATTAGAAAATAAAAAAACAATTGCTCTAAAATTTAATACACTTTATCATGACTAACTTTATTACCTTGTGTAGATTGGAGAATAGCTGAGAGAGTTATATGACACATTTCTATGTGTACCTGTGAGGGTATTTCTTGGGACAGAGTTAATAGGATCAACTAATGCATGGTTTAATCCATTGGTAGAATCAAAGTTTGAATGGACATTAAAGAAGTGGTGAAATTGAGAAAAATTAAGGCTAGTAAGAGGGATCAAACACTGGCTTGTGTCCAGGGATGCTATCTTGTCCAGAATTCTTTTTACTACAGCTTTGATCACTGTTTTATGTTTGCCATTATTTAATAGCCCCTTTCTCCAATTCTCCTATTGCTACTATGTTTGGCCCAGAAACACAGGGCCAACTGAGCATTGACTAAAGACAATAAAACTATAAGAGAAGTCTGTCTTTTCTCCTTGGAATAGTTTCCCTGCTGAGAATCGTGATTGCCCTCTAGCTTGCCATTTTTTTTGAATTATAATTAATAACTGCTTCTAGGAATAACAATGTAAGATATGGGAATACGTATTCTAGGACATGAAGTATAAAATGCATAAATGATATTCAAAATTGAAATGAAATAGAAGGCATGTGTGCTTTAATTGCTGGGATGGGCTGGCAAATTTCTCCTGATTGGTAGGGTACTGGTTAATATTATTCAGCCTTTTCTGGTTGTTAATGACCACTTACTGACATTAGACACATACTCTATCAAAATTACTGGAAAGAAAGGGCACTGTTTTTCTGATTGTATTCCAAAGGGCTGGCTCCAGGTCCTGAGGAGCATGCTCTTAGTTTTCAAAGAATGTGTAAATCAAATGAGCACAAAAATAATCTAAAATCATATACTTTCCTAAGTCAGTTCTCTACATGCATAGCAGAGGATGCAGTAAGGAAGAAGTATGTCTAAAAGTTGGTTATATGCAGAGTAATATAAGGCTATTCTTGTTTGTCTAAGTTGAACCCTTAAGATCTTCCCAAGAATGATACTTGATAGTAGAAAATAAAACTCTCAAGAGTGGTATTCCTTTTAAGAAAAGGGGTCATAACGTAGACTAGATATGAACTTTAAGATGAGAGTTGGCAAACTGTGGACACTGGAAAAGTATTGATCAGCATTTACTCTGAGTTGGGGGTGTTACAAATTGTACCTCCAAAGAAGGGGAACTCACTCCTATGTATTCAGAAATATATGAACCCAGCCAGGAGATTCAACAGCCCCATGATACCATTTTATATGCAGACTAAATTTTTAAAATATCCATTTAAACAAAACCCAGTTTTCTATAATTCTTCAAGAATATCTATACTATATAATTTCATTAATTTGTTTGCTTGTAGACAAAGTCTTATTCCATATTTTAAATGGGCCTTCAATTTACAATTCTCAGTCTTCTGAATGCTGACATTAGAGCATGCACCTAGATACCTGGCTTTAATGGTTGTTTCTTTTTGTTTGGTTGATTTCTTTTGTTTTAAGCTTTCATCATGATTCAGTCAAACATAAGAAACTGATTTGTGATGGTTGTCAAGGATAGAGAACTGTGGCATCAAGTTTCAGCAAGAGAAAAGATACTTGTTTTTAAAACAATAACATATTTTAATCTTTGATTTTTAAACTATATGTATTTTTTATATCTTTCATTAAAAATATTAAGGTAAAAAATATTTCAGTCAGTGAATACTCATTACATTTGAATATCGGATGTATTTCTGATGTCCTTTAATTTAGAATGTTACTTCCTTATACAGTCCAGGTCAAATACTATATAGAATATTTTGTAACCTAGATTTTTCTTTCACTCTCCGGTAGATTTCAGTACTACCTATCACATGTTTTTAATGACTAAAGATTTATCGTACACATGTGTTATATATTGTTAGTTTTTGTTTTCCCTACTACATTTACTATTTATGAAACTAAGGGGTTTCTACAGAGGTTTCATGGCCTAAAAATTCTAAAATATTCTGTTTGCCACTTTACAAATAGGTCAAAGGCCCCAATTTAAGAATTTCATCTCTAATAGGACAGAGGGACATTTTAAAAATAATTCATAATAGATTTTTAACTTCAGTGAGGTGCTAAGTCCCTTTGAGCTTTTCTGTAGGTTTATCTGTATTAGACCCTCTCATTTCCTCTCTCCCTCCTCATTCCTTCCCTGTCTCTCCTTCCCTCCTTCTCTTCCCCTCTCCTCTCTCTCTTCTCTCTCTTCCTTCCTCCATCCTCATTCTCTACCCCTCTCTCCTTCCCTCACCCCCTTTTCTGGCAAGTGAGCGCGTGTGTGTGCACGTGTGTGTGCATGTGTGTGTGTGTGTGTGTGTGTGTGTGTGTGTGTGTCTAGGTGTAACTGAGTATGTATGTGCATCCAGCATGTGTTACATTTTCTCTAATAGGAAAGTTTAATAGGATGTTTTAAAGCCTGTGCCTGGTGTGTTATATGCTTATATGCTCCACTGTTTATTGAATAGTGCTGCTTTCTATCTTGATTTGTTTTTTCATTGTAGCTCTTCCTTTGGTTAAGGGAATTCCTTACTTTTTCTCAGAGATAGGATTGAGTTCTTGAAGCTCCAAGAAATTAGCCTTTACTGTCCTAAACTCATTAGGATATTCATTCTTCTCTTCATACCATAACAGATTGATATTTAAAGATGTAAAAACCTGAGTTATTGATGGCATGATTGAACTAGCTAACAAAACTAAGTCTTTGTCACAAGATTTCTAACATGACATGATAAAAATTCCTATTTGTTTATTTATATTACTTATCTTCTACATTTAGACTCTAGAAAGAAAACATTGCTGAAAGCTTATTAAAGAAAATAAAGCATGATTATTTGTTTCTAATGATCATTTTGCATCTCATTCCTCTGTCACCCATTTTACAAATGGAAAATAGACATGTTACCTTTTCATTGCTTTATGTTTGTCTGTTTAAGCTATGCTGCCAACCATCTTGGAATTATTCCCTTTGTTTTACTTGACTGGGAGTTTCATACTGAAGCCCAATGCATAGAGAATGCACAAATACCTCAGTGACATGTTGCCAGGGATGAGTTTACAATGGTGTTGTTTAAGCTCCTCCCAGTACAAAGTATAAATGTGTAGAAGCATGTCTAGGATCTGTCCCCACACACTCAGCTACTGCTGCCAGGTTCTACTCTACATAGCACTATTCCTTAGCTCTGACATTGTAGTTTGATTTTTCTTCTCCTTGTGGAATTAAAAATTTCTGAAAAATTCTTTTGTACGTGATTTTCTGAACTATAAATTTTCTATGTGTATCAAGAATATATTCCTTTACTTCATTTTTTTGTGTTAGATGTGGGTGTACCATCATACTTTTTAGATATTTTGGGCATTTTCATTGCTCTCTTTGGGGGTTGATAAACAATTTTCATGCTATAAACATTCACATAGATGTATATTTGGAATATTTGTATGCATTTCTAGTAAAGTATGCTTAGTAGTGAAATTGAAATACATTTGTAATTTGGGTTTTAGTATGACTTCCATTTGCAAAATAGTTATACTAACTTAAACTCTTATACCTAGTGCATATAACAGTATTTGAAAGAGGAAGATTATTGTTCTACACTTCACCATCATATAATACTATCTCATAGTGGTTTTAATTTATATTGTCAAATAAATAATCATATGGAGTGCCTTTTTACTCATTAATTCAGAATTAGGACACATGTTGTAGTATCTTTCAAACCTATCCATTATTTTTAATTTTCCTTTGTTATTGAATTGTGTGAACATTTCATATATTTTGAAATTCAGTATTTTTATATATATGCTAATCTCCATTCTGAGTTTTATCAATCTCATTGTCTGCTCTACAAATAAAGGTTATTAATATTTAGAAGGCAAATCAATAGTTTTCTTTACTTTTAGATGTTATGTCCTACTAAAGTGTTCTTGATTATCATATGTCTAGAAGATGTCTTGCTATTTTATTTTATATAAACTTTATCATTTGAACTTTACTTTTTTTAACTCTAGTCTTACTGGAAGTCTCATGTGAGATTTATTTGTCTCCATGTGAGATTGAGACTTTATGCATGTTTGTATGAAGAGACTATACATCCAGTTTCATAATCAGCCTTATAGCTAACTAGCTTCATAGTAGAGAAAGTTGCTTCTATTCCACTATTAAAGAAATTCAAATACAGATAGTTTTTAAATTTATACTTCAGCTGCTTTACTGGCCACTCTGACAAACTGCATGATGGAAGGCATCCCAAAGATGATGGACTTACTCGGACTCATGGACTTAATGTAAGTTGAACATGATGGGGAATGGCACAGTGGCAAGAACAGCATTTAGCTGTGACAGTAGGAGCTTGGAACTGCTTCTTCACATCCCCATGGTTCGCAAAGCAAAAGGTGGAATGAAAGTGAAGTAAGGTTTTGAACGTCAAACCTACCCTCCAGGACTCTCTTTCTCCTGTTAGGTCTTAAAGCCAGATATTCTACAACCTCTTAAACAGTGTCACCAGTTGAGACTCAAGCTCAGGATCTTTGGGAGTATACCACAGCCAAACTATTATATAAAATCACCAATTTTCTTCAGGCAATGATTTAGTTTCTGTGAGGCAATGTTTAGTTTGTTTAGGTACTAAACTTTACTCATTCAGCTACTGACTAAGTTAGGATAGCTGAAGCTTGTTCCAAATATGTCACAACCTAAATTTATGCTTCAAAATTATTTCTGGCCCTATACATACATCTTTGTCCTTGTTTTATGAAGATTTTTTTTCTTTTTTGTAAAAGAGATGTTTTTCCCTATTGTATAGACAATATGGATTTTGTGAATAATTATCTTTTCAATGTTTTCTAATAAATGGCAAAGCATGGCCATATCTGAGCCTTCCTTCTGAGCTGCTGATAAGATTAATGTCATGACTGACACTTTGTGAGTTGGGTAGGAGTCAAAATGACTACATTTGGCAAAGCTCATCTCATTTGCTGACATCTTCATTAACATCTCTGATAAGGAAGCCATTTCATAATATAAATTTCTCAAGGCTGGAGCTGTTATCGCCCAGTCCCCTAACAGCGCTCACTCCAAGTATGAGGCAGGCGTTTTCAGTTGTGCCCGTTGTCTCCTGATGCTTTGTCCTTTGCTTTTTCCTGTTTAAAGATTGACAAAGGAAACAGATTACTTCATAGTTAGAAGATGAACAGATTTTTCAAAAGAACATTTTATATTTTTAGACTAGAAAGAAAGAATGAAGAATGAAGAGAAGTTTCATAATTGATAGAAAACAACTGGCTGAAAATCTGGGCAGAGCAGGTCATCAGGCTGGGACTTGAGTTTCATCAAACTGTAAAAATAACTTGCTAAAGTTTTCTTTCTAGGTGCCTGCATCTTTTACTTTTTTAACCTCGATTTCCTGACCGAGTGAATAAAAGTCGATATTTCTGTACTTTATAACCAGAAAAGAAAGTAATTTATTAATTTACTTATTATAAATTTTATAGAGTATAAAATAGTACATCAGCTTCACAATGATTTCTGAACACTATTTTCTAGCTCTTCAATAATGTTTACTGTATGTTTTCAAGATGATTTATTAAATTAGTTAGTTAGTTAATGGGAAATTTTAATAGGCTTTCTGGAAATTTTCAGTAGCTGTATATGAAATATTAAAAAATATTTAGCATTGACTTTGGTTGTCAAATGGGATATGATAACCATACATGTGTACCCAGTTTAGCCTGTATACATATTATTATTATATGCAGAAAATGTATATAGGTACCACTGGTATAAATAGCACTAAATAATATATAATAAAACATATACAAAATAATGAATCCTTAGGATTTACTACTTTTATTTTTAGCATTATTATAAAATTAATGTTTTTATTTCTATTTTGTGTGGTAGCATGCAGTAGTGAATTAGTTAAACTGCTCTTGCTCCCTAGGGGTCATATGCATGTTGCACCTGCTCAAGAGCTCTCTGGATTCGTGAATGACAACACACACACACACACACACACACACACACACACACACACACACACACCAACTAATTTTGATATGTCTCGACTAGCTCAATGGCCAGGAATTTCTAAATTTTCCCTGCTACCATACATTCTCCCCTCCAACTTTCCCGAGTCAATTTGCTAAATCACCATTTTATCTCTGCTACCCCAGACCCAATCAGGGAGTGGCATGTAGGGCCACTCTCCTGGATTCTTATGTGCTGGCAGGCTTTTAAGTTTCATCTTTCTCCTTCCCCATCATGGTGATTCCTCTCCTCTTTTTCTCTCTCTCCTGGCCTCTCGCCCGTGCAATCTAAAAGTCTGGTTTCTGTTTTTCTGTATAGTCATTGGCTCTATGTCAATTCTTTATTATCATTTAAAGCCAGCTGGGGACAAGACCCTCAGGTCTGAAACCAAGGCTTTTTGGGAACCGAAATAAGACAAAGCATTAGAAGCAATGCCCAACAGTATGTGCATGTATACATATGCATGTACACGCATGTCAATGCCATAAACTAATATCAGATAGCTTATTTCATTGTTTTCTAGTCTTTTTATTGTGTTTAATTTGTGGCAGTGTCAACCACTGAACCCGGAGGTCAACAATTATTGTTACTCGATGGCAGCAAATCTCTGAGACACCTTATCTCTGCCTCTCCTCTGCTTGGATTACAGGCATGTGCCTTCTGGCGTTGCCTTTGTAAATGTACTGAGAATGCAGAGTTGGGTCTCCATGCTGTCATGACAAGTATTTTGATGACAGGCATAACTATTCAGCTCAAAGATTTAACTTTTAATAAGTTAATATATTTAACAATTTCATTGTGAAATTATTTATCATTTAATTTAATTTTGGGAAAGGCATCCACATAGACTCAGCATACTATTGCTTCTTAGCTATGGTCAATGGATCTATCACCCACACTATGTCATAAGTAGACACAATATTTTCATAAAAATTTTATTGGGAATCTAGATTATCAGCTTAGTTTAGTTTGCATTCTTCTAAACTTTGACACATGATACAGTCACCTAGAGTTTGGAAAAAACAATTCTTGGACCCTTTACCCATAGCACTTGATCCAATAGATACTCTATGAGGATCAAGGCCTGTGTGTGATTGTTTATCCAGGTTGAGTCTTAATAAATACATATTATTTGCACATTTCTCAGGTTCTTTATGCTACCTCTGACAGATTTGACCAATAATTAAAAGTCAGGTCTGTGCTTATTGGAAAATATAATATTCATATACTGTCTTAGTTTGGGTTTTATTGTTGTGAAGATACACCCTAATCAAAGCAATTCTTATAAAGTACAACATTTAATTAGGTCTGGCTTACAGGTTAGAGCTTCAGTCCACTGTCATCAAGATGGGAGCATGGCAGTACCCAGACAGTCATGGAGCAGAAGAAGCTGAGAGATCTACAGCTTGTTCCAAAGGCAAACAGAAGAAGACTGTAGTGGTTATTTCTGATTGTCAACTTGATTATATCTGGAGTGACTTATAATCCAAAATTAGAAGGCTCACCTGTGATCTGGATCTTGAGACTGGAAGACACAAGTTTCAGGTGTGGTGGTGCGCACACCTCTAATCTGGGTCACACCTGCTGTTGGATATCTACATAAGGACATTGGAAGGAGGAAGAATCAATCATTTTCGCCTGCAAGCTAAGTGACTGCTACATCGTCGGGGGGTTTTCATTCACAGCTGCTGCGGACCATTGTTGGGTTTTGACTACAGACTGTAAGTCATCAACAAACTCCCTTACTATATAGAGACTACATATAAGTTCTGTGACTCTAGAGAACCCTGACTAATACAAAAGTTGGTACTGGGAGTGGCTCTAGAGGAGCAGAAAGCAGTATAAGGATGAATTTTTTAAGAATCTGGAGTTGGTTTAATAATTCACCAGCACCTTCAACTGCTGAAACCTCTCCAGATATG
>CM052702.1:86905571-86930571 GCA_028551405.1 Uromys caudimaculatus
ACCACTATCAAGGACTTGAGAGATACAGGGGTGGTGGTTCCCACCACATCTCCCTTTAACTCTCCTATCTGGCCAGTGCAGAAAACAGATGGATCATAGAGAATGACAGTCGACTATCGAAAACTAAATCAGGTAGTAACTCCGATTGCAGCTGCTGTACCAGATGTAGTTTCGTTACTTGAGCAAATTAACACATCTCCTAGTACCTGGTATGCAGCTATTGATCTAGCAAATGCATTCTTCTCACTACCTGTCCATAAGGACCACCAGAAGCAATTTGCTTTTAGTTGGCAAGGCCAACAGTATACCTTTACAATTTTGCCTCAAGGATATATTAACTCTCCTGCCTTGTGTCATAACTTAGTTAGAAGGGATCTTGATAGTTTGTCTCTTCCACAAAATATCACATTGGTGCACTATATTGATGACATTATGCTGATTGGACCAAGTGAACAGGAAGTAGCAACCACTTTGGACTCATTGGTAACACATATGCATATCAGAGGATGGGAAATAAATCCAACCAAAATTCAAGGACCATCTACCTCAGTGAAATTCTTAGGGGTCCAGTGGTGTGGGGCTTGTAGAGATATTCCTTCTAAGTTGAAAGATAAATTATTGCACCTGGGCCCTCCTACCACCAAGAAAGAAGCACAATGTTTAGTGGGCCTATTTGGATTCTGGAGACAGCATATTCCTCACTTGGGTGTGTTACTCAGGCCCATTTGCCAAGTGACTCAGAAAGCTGCTAGCTCTGTGTGGGGTCTGGAACAGGAGAAGACTCTTCAACAGGTCCAGGCTGCTGTGCAGGCTGCTCTACCACTTGGACCATATGATCCAGCAGACCCGATGGTACTTGAGGTGTCAGTGGTAGATAGAGATGCTGTTTGGAGCCTCTGGCAGGCTCCTGTAGGTGAATCACAGAAGAGACCTTTGGAATTTTGGAGCAAAGTTCTACCATCATCTGCAGACAACTATTCTCCCTTTGAAAAACAGCTCTTGTCCTGTTATTGGGCCTTAGTGGAAACTGAACGTTTGACAATAGGACACCAAGTTACCATGCAACCTGAACTGCCCATCATGAGTTGGGTGTTATCAGACCCTCCAAGTCATAAAGTAGGATGTGCACAGCAGAAGTCTATTATCAAGTGGAAGTGGTACATCTGTGATCGAGCCCGAGCAGGTCCTGATGGCACAAGCAAGTTACATGAAGAAGTTGCTCAAATGCCTATGGTTTCTACTCCTGTAACAATGTCATCTGCTCCCAAGTATGTGCCTATAACTTCATGGGGTGTTCCCTATGATTGGCTGACTGAAGAAGAGAAGATTAGGGCCTGGTTTACTGATGGCTCTGCATGTTATGCAGGCACCATGCAGAAGTGGACAGCTGCAGCATTACAACCCCTTTCTGGGACAACCTTGAAAGACACAGGTGAAGGAAAATCTTCACAGTGGGCAGAACATCGAGCAGTACACATGGTATTACAGTTTGTTTGGAAGAAGAAATGGCCAGATGTACAATTGTTCACTGACTCATGGGCTGGATGGTCAGGGACTTGGAATGATCATGATTGGAAAATTGGTGAGAAAGACATCTGGGGAAGAAATATGTGGATAGATCTCTTCAAATTGGCAAAGGATGTGAAGATATTTGTATCCCATGTAAATGCTCACCAAAAGGTGACTTCAGCTGAGGAGGAGTTCAATAATCAAGTGGATAAGATGACCCGTTCTGTGGACAGTTAGCCTCTTTCCTCAGCCATTCCTGTCATTGCTCAGTGGGCACATGAACAAAGTGGCCATGGTGGCCGAGATGGAGGTTATGCTCGGGCTCAACAACATAGGCTTCCACTCACTAAGGCTGACCTGGCTACAGCTGCTGCTGAATGCCAGATCTGCCAACATCAGAGACCAACACAGAGCCCCAGATATGGCACCATTCCTTGAGGTGACCAGCCAACATCAGAGACCAACACTGAGCCCCAGATATGGCACCATTCCTTGAGGTGACCTTGGCAGGTTGACTACATTGGACCACTTCCTCCGTGGAAAGGATAGGGTTTTGTTCTTACTGGGGTAGATATTTATTCTGGTTATGGATTTGCCTTTCCTGCATGTAATGCTTCTGTCAAAACCACCATTCGTGGACTTACAGAATACCTTATTCATTGTCATGGTATTCCACACAATATTGCTTCTGACCAAGGAACTCATTTCACAGCCAGAGAAGTGCGTCAGTGGGCCCACGATCATGGAATTCACTGGTCTTACCATGTTCCCCATCATCCTGAGGCAGCTGGTCTGATAGAAAGATGGAATGGTCTTTTGAAGACACAGTTACAGCGTAAATTAGGTGGCAGCAGCATGGAGGGTTGGGGCAGAGTTCTTCAGGAGGCAGTATATGCTTTGAATCAGCGTCCAATATATGGTACATTTCTCCCATAGCCAGGATCCATGGGTCCAGGAATCAAGGGGTGGAAAAGGGAATATAGTGCCACTCACTATCACTCCTTGTGACCCTCTAGGAAAATTTTTGCTTCCTGTCCCCACAACTCTAAGTTCTGCTGGTCTAGAAGTTTTGGTTCCAGAGGGGGAGTGCTCCTACCAGGAGCTACAACAAACATTTCATTGAACTGGAAGGTCAGACTTCCCCCTGGTCATTTTGGACTTCTAATGCCCTTAAACCAACAGGCTAAGGAAGGAATAACAGTGTTAGGAGAGGTGATAGATCCAGATTATCATGGGGAAATTGGATTGCCTCTCCACAATGGAGGTAAGAAGGATTATGTCTGGAGTGCAGGAGATCCCTTGGGGCGTCTCTTAGTACTACCATGTCCTGTGATTAAAGTCAATGGGAAACTACAACAGCCTAATTCAAACAGGATGACAAAGGATGCAGACCCATCAGGAATGAAGGTATGGGTCACTCCTCCAGGAAAAGAGCCAAGACCTGCTGAGGTGCTTGCTGAGGGTGGAGGAAACACAGAATGGTTAGTAGAGGATGATAGTTATAAATACCAGCTAAGACCACATAACCAGCTGCAGAAATGAGGACTATAAGTAATATGAATGCTTCTGCTGTATTTTGTTAAGAGCATATTTGTCTTCCAATATCAGTTGGTATTTAAGTTGTGATACTAAACGAATGTTCCCAAGGAACACTGCCTCATTGTAAGTTTATAAATGTGTTTGCGATTGTATGAGGAATAGTTATATCATGTTAAGTATATTTATGATCTTGTTATTGTTTCATGTGGATATGAGGTATTATTTGTGTCAAGTTGACAAGGGGTGGATTGTAGTGGTTATTTCTGATTGTCAACTTGATTATATCTGGAGTGAATTATAATCCAAAATTAGAAGGCTCACCTGTGATCTGGGTCTTGAGACTGGAAGACACAAGTTTAGGGTGTGGTGGTGTGCACACCTCTAATCTGGGCCACACCTGCTGTTGGAGATCTACATAAGGACATTGGAAGGAGGAAGAATCAATCTTCTTTGCCTGCGAGCTTTGTGGAACTAAGCAACTGCTAGATCCTCGGGTTTTCATTCACAGCTGCTGCGGACCATTGTTGGGGAGTTTGACTACAGACTGTAAATCATCAACAAACTCCCATACTATATAGAGACTACATATAAGTTCTGTGACTCCAGAGAACCCTGACTAATACAAAGACTGTCTTTCAAGCAGCTAGAATGAGGGTCTCAAAGCCCACCCCCACAATGACACACTTCCTCCAATAAGACCATACCTACTCCAAAAGGCCACACCTCCTAATAATGCAACTCCCTGGGCCAGGCTTATTCAAACCATCACATACAATTATGGATATACATAAATCCTGTTTTCTTTGCTTTTCTGATACCTAATCCTAGGTATCCATAATAGAATTCCTAATTAGCCAATTTAAAGCATAAATCCTCATTATAGCTTTTGCTAAAAACAAAGAAACAAAGAACAACCAAATTTAAATATTTAAACTACTTGTCTAATATAACATATCTATAAAGAAACTGACAGTCTATAAAGTTTCTTATCAAACCACAATTTAATGATTGCCTCTGAGTTATCCTTTGTAGATCAAAGGCACTTAAGAATTGCTGTGCAAAGGATGTAAATACAAAGCAGAGTAGAAGAGTGAAAGCTGAAAAGATCTTTAAAAAGGAGGGTGATTTTGATAAGCATCAGAAAAAGAAATAGGACTTTGTCTTCAGTAAGTAAAAGAGCTAGATTGTGAGATTTGTATCCATGAAACCATGAGAGAAAAGCAAATAAAATAAAAAGAGTAAATTGTCATGTGTTTCCTGCAATTTTTGGATCTACAATGACTAAAACTACTAATTCTGTCTGTTTGAAATTAGCACGAATTTCAGAATCAAGGAAGGAGCATTGAAGGAGAATTGGAATACATCCTCCACATGTATTTCCTTCTTGGCAGTGAGATGATGGAGCTCAGCCCATGCCTTTTAGAACAGAGCAAGTTAAATACTAAAAAAAAACCCTATAAGTTTTGGCAAAATCCAATTCTATTCACAGCTAGGAAAACAATCTTATGAGAATGCTACACTGATGTCACATATCAGTGTGATGGTATATATGCATGAAATTATGACATTGTCTAATGACAAAAGGTCACAAAACTTTTGACATCTTTTTATACTCTGTCCCAGCCAAGTCTATAGTGTAATCTCTAGTAGCTTTTGTCACATGAACTGCTTGTGGTCATCTTATGTTTAGTTTAGAGTGTATAATTTCTTTCAAAGAATCATTGCAACTGGGTGAGTTACTATCCATGTATGTATTTGAAATAGTATACTATTTGATATAATTTATTTCCTTTATAATGCTGTGTTATATAAAGAAATATCTGTTTTATTACTATGTTTCTCTATACTATTGTAATTTTAAACTCTAAAAACATGAGAAATTTATTTGTTATGGTTGTAATTTTGCTAATGTTGTATTTTGCTTTTAAACGGCAGAATATATACAAGATATAAAATATCTTTCATAAACAACCACACAGTAATATAGAGGATTATTTAAGCAAGCAGTGTCAAGTTGCTCTAAAATTACACTTTTGACATCTTATACTTTGTACCTTTGTTTTGAATTTAATACATATGATATATGGAAATTTTCATGTAAACCTAGCTCTAATCCTAATTAATGAATTATGAAAAACTCTAAATCTATAAAACTGAAGTGATATGCTTTTTGATGTTGAATATAACTTCATAATAATTATGAAGGTGACAAGGAGAAATAAAATAGAAGAGTAGAATCAGAACTTATGTTACTAGTAACTTGAAAAGTATTGCCTGACCGTACCTGATACCATGACAATGGCTTTACTAGTTCCTTCTCCGAACAAGGCTCATTAGTGTGTCTCATGTGGTAATTATATGATTGTACTTTTGATGGAAAATTTTAGTTTAAAAAATAATAGTTTTAAGAGAATTATTTTGATAGCATCTGGATAAAATTAAGTCACAAGTTATTATTAGACCAACTATTTTTTATCATTTTTCTGTAATTTGTCAACCATATACCAGGTTTTATCCCTCTATCTATCTATCTATCTATCTATCTATCTATCTATCTATCTATCTATCAATCATCTATCTACATATCTACCTATCTACCAATTATTGTTTATCCAATGATTTATGCTTTCCTTCATTTGTTCTTATACCATACTTATTTTCAGTCATTATATCATATATTTTATCATTATCATGGCAATTATATTATTCTATTTGGCAAGGATTTCTCTATTAATTAAAAAAATATTTGTGGTACATAAAAATTTTGACTTCCTCAAGTCTTCATTAGACTAGAAACAATTTTTTAGCTAATCTCTTATACATAATAGCTTTCTAAAACCTAAAATTTATACCTATTTATCTTTTCAAGTGATATTCAAAAATTCATTAGGCCAGTTGTAAAAAGAGTTTATTTGTAGATTTATATTTCTAACCTAGATGGAATGCTTATGTGGAACAAACAGTAGGAGATCTCTCTGTTAACAGTGAGAACTAGTGAAGTACTTACTTCATAAGTATGTAGACCTGAGTTCAAATGATGAAAACCTACATAAAAAGCCAATATGATGATGAACACTTACATTCTCAGAAGTGATAGGATGGGGCACTGGGACTAGAGAGGTGCATTTGGAAACTACTAGCCAGCCAGCCAGCCATACCTACTGGGGAATCTTCAAGCCACACACACCATACAGGTACATACACAAACATACATTTACACACATGTATACACACATATATATACACACAAACAGTTTAGACAAAAAGATAAACACTATCCAGGAAATCTAAAGAAGCAATGGATTATCAAAGGATATTCATAATGAATACTTTGAATTGTATTTTTAAAGAAACCCTACAAATCATAGAAACCGAGGTGTGAATGCAGGATGTCAGCAAAGGAAGCAGAAAATATGTACTTCATATAATCAGTATTCACTTAAACTATGGGCTAGAAATTCAACAACAGCTATGTTAGTAAATTCTTATTAGCCCTTTGTTGTAGCAGTTGTTGATTAATCTGCTATAATCTCTTAGGTAGTGGTGAGTGTGGCAAAAATTTCCTTGCTACCTGCCCCAATGCTCTGGATTGTGGAATAAAAGGCATACACACAGTTTTATATTTAATATCCGTTAAACAGCTCAATGACTTGGCACTTCCAAACCTCCTTGAGGCTAGCACACTCTCCCCTCTGATATTCCTGAATTATTACTTACTAAAATCTATGTTCCATCTTGACTGCCCCAGGCCCAGACCTATAGCCTCTTTGGGCCATGATCCCCAACTCTTACATGTTGACTGTCTCTCTTGTACTTCTCAGGCCTGTTCTTTCTGCTTCCTCATTATAGAGGTTCTAAACCTTCTTCTTCCCTTTGTTTCCTTGCCAAGGAAATCTAAACTCTTGCCTCTCTCTTTCTGCCCAACCATTGGCCTCTGGCAACTTTATTTACCAATTAGAACCAACTAGGTGGAGGGACCCTTAGTATCTTACATGTGGATTCTTGTGTAATTTGGGAGGGAACCCAATTAACATAATACAAGCATTAAATCAATCCACAACACTTTGTAATTTCTGCATTTCAACAATAAACACAATTTTGTAATTAGGAGAAATTACATAGGCTATATAAAAGAACTAATAGAGAGTCTTTCATATTTTATGAATTGTGTAGTTGAATTTAGCTACATGTGAATTCTTCTTTCTTCCATTCTTCTCCACCCCCTTTTCTTCCAAACTTTCAATCTTCTAATGCTAGAAAGGAGAGAAAACAAAACAAAACAAAACAAAGCAACAACAACAACAACAAAAGGATAGAGAGGAAATGAAAAGCATCACTGAATAAAGTCAGGAGTCAGAAAGGGGACAACATCATAGTTCAAGTACATCATACTGATTAGGGACATTGAGTTTCTTGGGACAAGTTTGATCACTGCTATTAGGATATCTAGTATCTGCTTGTTTTTTTCTTTGTGCTTGACTACTTAACATATCACTACCAACAACAAACAAAAACAATCACAAAGAAAATACCCCACCAACAACCTTCCTATTAGGGTTTTAACAGTTATGTACCCTCTGAAAAGTTGCCAGAATTGTAGAAACTATCTGTAGCAGGCAAAACTATGCTTCTGCTAAAGCACTGCAATGCAGTCCTATATTCCCACAAATGGGATTGAAATGAAAACACATTCTTTTAATATTTCTTTACCTTTTTAGATTTATTTATTTTATGTATATGAGTACACTGTGGCTATCTTCAGACACACCAGAGGAGGGCATTGGATCCTATTACAGATAGTTGTGAGCCACCTTGTGGTTGCTGGGAATTGAACTCAGGACCTCTGGAAAAGCAGTCAGTGCTCTTAACTGCTGAGACAGCTCTACAGCTCCCTCTTTACCTTTTTAAAAGAAACCAATATTTTCCCTAAAAATTGTTTTAAAATTTCTGAAACATTAATAGTTGGAAATTGTTATTATGAAAAAGTCAAATTTTCCAAAATTTATTTGAATTTTTTAGGTTAAGAGTTAAAAGAAGGTAATGATAGCTCTGCGCTTGTCACCCTTACCCTGACAATGCTTCCATCTCTGAGGTGCCAATATTTGCAGACCTCAATTTCATCCATCTGGTACTTAAAGAAAGTATCAGACAAATGGGAAAACTTATTGAAATGTATGAGGACAAATTCAACACTACAATAAAATGAACATAGAGAGATATAAATATGAAATCATTGAATACATAATTCACTGTGTAAGGTAAGAGTAATGAATGGGTCTCATTCATAATTTAAATATTTTACATTTATTGGTCAAATCTCCACATTTTTGTGGCTAATAGAAATGAGACTTATGTCCTCATACCTGCATACAGGAACATGCCATCTTAAATCAATGCAGCTAGCAGTACTGTAGAGTGATTAAAAAAAAATAAAGTCAAATTAAAAACAAAACAAAGAAAAGAAAACTAATAGTGGAGGCAGATATTAAGGAACAAAACAAAGTTAAATGATAATGTAGATTTTTCAGCAGATATTTAAAAAGTAGTGGGTAAAGAAACCCATGAGGTATAAGTAAATTTTCTAGAATCATATATGGTTAATTCTTCTGAAACAGTATTTTACCATGAAAGGCTTTCTTTAAATCTCGACATATGACTGCTGTAAACAAATTTCTCCATTGTTTTCAGGAAACATTTTAACAATACTCAATATTATCTCAAACAGTTAACAATGAAATGAAGATTTTGTTTCCAGTAGATTTTGTTTTACTTTGTTTGTAGAAGATATGTAATGTACAATAAAAAGGCTGGCATTGCCTCAGCTAAGTAATCAGTTGGGTATACTTGGAAACTTAGTTTCTTTTTTACTGTTATTCTTACATAACTAACTAAACTTAAGTTAAAATACTGAACTGGATAATCTGAGGTGCCTAAATAGATGCTGACATAAGAGGTCTAGGAATGTTTATGAGGTTTTTCTGAAGAAATCAGCATTTTCAATAGTGGGCTGATTAGCCAATATCTGGTCTTGTTATGGATGGGTACTTCATAAGTTACCATATTATATCAGACAGTATGTAGACGAGAAGTATTTTAAAGGTCAAATTGTTATAATTGTTGCTTCATATATCATCTCCCAGGAGTAAGGATAGGTAGGACCTGCAGGTCTTCACCAGTACTACTGATGAGTGCTGAGGCCTTATAAGTAATACAACGAGTTAAATTCCTTTTTGTTCAACTATAAAACTGCTAGCAAGCTAAGCAATCTTCATACAGAAGTCCAAGCCCTCCTTTAATTATAACTTTTCTTTGCTAGTGCCTTTCTGTCACTGACTCGTGGCCTGAGGGCTGGGTCATGTGATACAGAACTGCTCTTCTCCAATAAACCCATAAGAGCAAGAATTTGTTTTGTTTTTCTGAAACTGAGGGAATTCTCTCTCCCTTTAGGATCCTGCCCCCATGCTATCCTTGGTACCTATGGTATGATACTATAACTGTCTAATATTCTGTGAAGCAAAGGTGATTAAAGACTTTTCCCACTGAGTATTCTCACCAATCTGTAAGGGATGACTTTCCTAATGAAGTTCAAATTGGGAACTCAAGGGTCCATTTCTTTCCTGTTTGTTACCTAACACACCACATAGGGCATGATGCTATGGTGCTAATAAAATTCTTTTGAAATGTAATTCATTCTGGGTTTCATTCTACAAGTCAGTTATACCTTTCTTTTATTAAAAAAAATGCATAACAAACATATGTTGCCTATAACCGCATACTACATTGCAACAAAAAATATTTTAGATGAATCTATGTACTAGTAAATACTGATATTAATAGAATTCTTAGAATCATAACTATTCTTAAATTATTGGGAACAAGTTTTTATATTTAAGCCAATAAACAGGTATTTAACAATGTTGATGTTTATTTATGATATGTTTATTATATCATTTTATTTTCTAGTGATACACTCAGTGGGGATCAATCATTATCTGTTATTTAACAACTATTATGTTTGAGACAGAGGGGAGACAGGAATGTATCAAGAAAATGGTAACAAATTTTATCTATATTAATGACAAAATCACATTTCTAACACCAAGTCCATTCTGCATGCTCATTTGTTACCCGAATATCACATATTGATATATATCATATTTCACCTTTCTCTCTTTTATCCTTATCTATATACATATATGACATACATATGTGTCATTTCTCAAATGTATTTATGTATATATGTATGTGTGTATGTATGAATATGTATGTATATATATGTATAATCCAATTCACCTGGCTCCTAGACTAGGACATTTGGATCAGTTATCCACTGTAATAACACTGGAGAGTTAGAATAAAGATACATCAGAACCTTGGGAAACTGGAAGGTACTGGCAATATTATGTTATGTACTTTACAGATTCAAAAAAATATAAATTGACTATTTTATATGCCTTGGTGTCCAGAGTTCATACGGCAGTTTTCAAAGTTTGAGTTTATGACTGTATGCAGGGCTTTAGGAAGAACACCTGGAGTGACATGGAGAGAGGGAAATGGGTGATGTTGGGGAGAGTCAAGCAACTAGGAAAATGAATGGAAGGATGTGCTACACTGTGAGGAAAGTTTTAAAGGAATATTAATATGAAAATAAATATAAACAATTTTTGAAATGGTCCATTTTGTACTTCAGTGTTAGTGATTCTAAAGGCAAAATATTGATTCGTTCTGGAAAACACTGACGGTGCTCTACATACTAGTGTATCCATATTCTACTATGATTTAATTCTTTACCTAAAATCAATAATCATAGCTATCTCATTAGTATGATTATTTTCCTTTTTGCTATACATTAAAGTCATGTGTAGCAAGGGATTTTTAAAACCAAAATTACTTTTTAACCTCAAATTCCTTATTTTGTTCTTTTTAAACTTTCTTTTATTTGATGAAATTATAATATAATTACATGATCCTTATTTTCCTTTTCCTCTCTATAGATTCTTTAATATACCCTCCCTCGCTCTCTGTCAAATTCAAAACCTCTTATTTTATTAATTGTTGATCTGTCTATATATACATACATAGACGCATGCATGCATGCATACACACAAAAAGCATAAATTACTAATACATAGATACCACTGATTGAATTAATGTTACATTATTTGAACATATATTTTCAAGGTTAACAATTTGATATTGGATAGTCAATTGGTGTGCTCTTCCCTGGTGAGGAATAGTTCACACAGACTCTCTCTCTCTCTCTCTCTCTCTCTCTCTCTCTCTCTTGGTTTTTCAAGACAGGGTTTCTCTATGTAGCCCTGGCTGTCCTGGAACTCACTCTGTAGACCAGGCTGGCCTCGAACTCAGAAATCCACCTGCCTCTGCCTCCCAAGTGCTGGCATTAAAGGTGTGTGCCACCACTGCCCGGCTCAGACCCTCTCTCTTAGCATTTCTTATTCACCTTTGCATTTATAGTAGTGCTAATGCTTCCTGAGCTTTCACCAGTCTCTGCTAGTATTATTCTTATTCTTGTGCAGCTTAGGTTTAAGCAGTCATAATTTTGAGATTTTGGTATTGCTTCTGAAATTCCTAGGAGACATAGTCTTTCAACAAATATTGATTTCTATAGTTTTTACAATCTTTCTTACCCCTGTTTTTCAAAGATACCTGTACTTTAGTTGCACAAGTGTATTGTAGATATATTATCTGGACTTATATCTTTGCAAATATACATATTTGCAAAGATATAAGTCATGTACTTATACCTATATATAATATGTACTTATGTATATTATGGATAATTTTAGATGGAGAGTTAGTAGTTTGATTCCATTTTACTCACATCTGTATGTTTGGAGCTAAGAGCCTCAGATGAGATCAAACATGTAATGTCTATCTTTTTTCACTTAGTAATGACCTTTTATACTTCTATTTGCCTGCAAATTTTATGATTTAATTTTTCTTTACATATGAATAGTTTTCCATAAAGTATATCTGCCATATTTTTAATATTCATTCATTGGTTGAAGGTATATGTTCTATTCTCTTCTCATCATGAATAGAACTATAACAAATATGTATGAGGAACTGTCTGTGAAATAATATGTACAAGATTTTTAAGCATTTGCCAAGGTGTGGTATAATTCAAACATACACTACATTTATTTTTAGCTTATTGAGAATTATTCACAGTGATTTCCATAGCAGCTCTTCCAGTTTGGAATTCAACCAACTGTGAATGAGCACTCATTTCCTTTTCCCCATGTCTCATTGTAAATGTTCCACTAGTGTAAAATATTTAAATAGCCTTGTTTTAGTAGAATAGATATTTATTACAATTTATAATCAGCAGCTTATTTATATCTCAGTTCATCTGCTTTTATTATAATGAAATCTGTTTAGTTGTTCAATTTATGTCCTCCATACTTTTTGGATGCTTAAAACAAGACTTCTAGTGTTACTAGCATCATGATGTAAGCCTTCGAGGTTTGCTAACATTGCTTATAGGATGCGCTCAGTAATTTAAAACAAATTAGGCCAAACAAAGGAATTAGTTTTTAGAAGGAGAACTTTATTCAGTGTCAAAAATCATGGGCAACTCATTAGCCAAGTCTGGATGTGGAAGAGCAATTTTCAGCAATAGTATCTGATTTCTGTCATTCATAGCACCCCATTCATGTCCTCAAATACTAATATGCTAATTCCATCTAATAATTTAAGAGTTGAAAATGATTTCAGAATTTTCTTCAAAGTTTAATTCGAAGTCTTACTTATTGTGGGTGATGGTGAAAAGATATTATATTCTTAGAAGATTGCTCTCTACTTGTGAGCTTGTGAAATAAGTTAGAGATTCCCAAACTCCTGTGGTAAGACAGGTATGGGTAAGCATTTATGTTAGAAAAGAGAATACTAGGTAAAAAGAAAAAAAGAGTAACAGTTCCTAAAAGTAAGTCCAAAACCTACTAGAAAAAATAGAATGGATAAAGCTTGAAATGAATACAGCCATATTAAGCCAACCATTCATTTGCTGGTGTTAGAATGACATTTAAGGATAAGCCAAGGATGTAGATGTATTATTTTACTTCCCTCCCCTGCCCTCTCCTCCCCTCCCCTCCCCTCCCCTCCCCTCCCCTCCTCTCCTTCCTTTCTTCCTTCTTTCCTTCCTTCTTTCCTTCTTCCATCCTCTCTTCTCTTTCTTTCCTCCCCTCTCTTTCTCCCCTCAATTCCTTTCACATTCCAATAACAAAAATCACGACTCATAAACCTATTATTAAGAAGCTATTCTGCTACTGCTTTCTCTTGTATAATCTTAGATGGTCAGACTGTTTGTAGGTTTCAGATTTTTTTATGATGCTGTTCGTAGGTTTCAGATTTTTTTATGATGTTATTTTACATAGGTTGTTTGTAGTTTTCAGGCTTAAAATCTGCTCAGAAGTTCAGGGTTACAGTATCAACTCACAAGTCTGTGCTATGTTCCTGACTGGTCAGTTTGTTGTTCAAATCAATAAAGTACTTCTGACTGAGAAAACTTTGTATGTCCTGGATGTTGGAATTTCACCAGAACTCACAACATAAATAACCTTGAGGATAATCTTTGAATCCGTGTCCCATCTTCTAGCAGAGGTTTGTCCCTCAAGGCCCTTGACATTCCAGTTATTCTGCCTTTGATAAGTATAGATCACATTTAAACTTTCAAAATTATTGACTTAGCATGCATCTAAATTTCTATTCTATCCATGTCCCATCTTCTAGCAGAAGTTTGTCCCTCAAGGCCTTTGACATTCCAGTTATTCTGTCTTTGATAAGTATAGATTTAAACTTTCAATTATTGACTTAGCATGCATATAAATCTCAATTCTGTTTTTAATATACTAGTAATTGTACTTCTAGAGTCTTGTAATATCTCTACATAGGTCTATTGAACATTACTGAAGGAAAGCAGTCTGGTGATTAACTTTGTGGCACTACTCTACCTGGGACCCAATGCTCCCTTCAGCATCCTTTGAAATTTCAAGGAAGAAACTCATTATCCCAAAGATAACATAATAGTGAACTATGCATAAGGCTCAAATGAATAGAGTACTGAATCTTCCAAGGCTCACTGTCTTTGCCTTTCAGAGCAGTATTCTGACATACAGCAAGATCAGAGTAGAAGTCCTGAATCAGATTTCAGGAAATGAAGACTTGAGGCATACTTTGGAAGCTAGTGCTAAGATTCTGTGTCTAATCTCACACAAATATGTATGTTCAGCTCTTAAAGTGCTAAGGATCTGAGTGAGAGAGGATATCCAAGAAATGCATAAGGTCTCTCTTCCAGAGTCCCAATAATCAGAATATGCCTCTTCTTCACCTGGCCTCCTTTTATAAAAGCTGATTGATTTTTCTCTTCAAAACACAATTACTTATCTTTCCCTGATCAGGTGCACATATTTCAAAGCTTTCCATTTTTCATTCTCTTTAATAAGTTCTCCGTTCAAATGCTTTCTCTCATATTTTTTATATGTAATTAGGAGATGTCATGGGAATCACTGAATGCTTTGTGTCATAGAAATACTCCTGTCACATATCCAAGTACACTGCTTTTAAGTCCAGTCAACTACCCCAAACTAGGACATAGATATAATATAATTCCAGTAAATAATTTGTAACTTTATAATAATGCCTGCAATTCTTCCAGTTTCTAATAACTCTCTCATTATATCTCATAGTTGATCCTAATAGCCATAACTTTCCATATTCCTCCAATATTTTACTCATCATAATTTAGATATTCACTTATATTTTCTAAGAAATATCATAACTTCCTCTATACCCTCCTTTATCCTTTGGGCACTAACTAAAGGCATTCTACCATTATGCTGCTTTAGGAAAACACTAGAGATGAGGTAGTAATATCATGAAGAGAAATTTGCTTTCTCACAATTCTACATATTGTGCTGTCAGAGAGAATAACATCAACAAGGTTCAGATTTATGGTGAACAAATCCATTAATGTTCAAGGGGTGAAGAATGTTGAACAAGACCAACACCAAGTGAAGTCTTTTCTATTAGAAAGGCATAGATTATATTTACTAGAGAGAAGCTCTCACAGCCTAATCAATTCTTATCATGTAGATATAACCTATAAATAAAAGGGTATCTGCTATAAAAGTTCAAAATACATGTCTTTTCTGTAAGCAAGGTAATCTCTTAATTGTAATCCACTTAAAATTAAAAAAAGTTTATATACATCAGCATACAGTGCCACATAATATACATTACAATTCCAAAAAAGAGGATTAAGGCACAATGTGCAAGCACTGAGCCAAAGACAGACTGAAATGCATCAGGGGCAGTTCCAACCCTCTATCTCCTTATTCTATGTCAAAGAGCTTAGATGGTTCCTTTTCTGCCTATGCTGACTGGAACATACTCTTTCCTCAGGCTGGATCCACTCCATATAGGCAGTGCTTCATGGTTAATATTCTGAGGCTCTGGTATCTCAAGTATTTTGTGGTCTACAACACAATCCAGACTTCACTTTGTCTGCTTCACACTATGGCTTCTCTGGGCCTCCATGCAGGGCCTCCCTTGGCACAGGCTTGGCTTCAGCAACTCTCTTCATTGCAAAGGAAGATTCCACAACCCCTTTATTCCTGTATGCATTTGACTATAAAGCCAGAACTAAGGTGTTGATGCTACTACTTTCTGAAGCCTGCTTTGTATGGTACCTGGCTCCTTTTTGAATTGTACTTACATAAATTTTCATTTGTTCCTTTTGAGAAGGGAGGAGAATGTTCCTTTTTCTTCTTTTTCTCAGATTGCATGATAAACTGGATGAGGTTTTTCCTTGAGACCACAACTCCATTTATTTTATTTGGCATCAGGCTATTCTCTGATCTATTTGAATATAAGACTTGGCTCCTGTGGTCTTAATTTTCCTGGTTGTCTATGTATCCTCAAACTATACATTCATATTTGTTTTACCTTGCTTGTGCATTTTCATTGAATATCATATAAAACTATCACTTTTCATCAAGCAACAGGATCAATAATATTAGGTTGTCTTGAAATCTCCCCTTCCAACAAAATTAGTCACAAACTCTTCACTTTAGCCTCACACAGATTCTTAGGAAAAAAGTAGCCACATTCTATGACAAATTATCACAAAACTAATCTCTAGTCTAGTTACTAATAATGCTTCCTCTGAAAACTCTTCAGCTGAGCCTCCTGAATCCATATTTCCCGCAACACTACTGTCTTCCAAAATCCTATTCAGGTGCCACAGTAAGTCATACTTAAGTGTCAACTCCTTTCCTAGTCCAAAAGTCTAAAGTCTGCCATATAGCTCCAAAATACAGCATAGTCATATTTGTCACCCATAGCCTACTTCTTGGTACCAACTTTGATACGTTGGTTCTATTGCCAGAAAAAACATCATGACAAGGCAATTTAGAATAGAAAACACTTAATTTGGGAGGATGAACCTACGACCATCATGCAGGGTAGCACAGTGCACACAGGAAAACATGCAGATAGAGCATTAGCTGGCAAGTGTCAGGAAAATTTAAAAGCCCACACCCAGTGACACACCTTATCCAACACAGCCACACATCCTATTCCTTCTCAAATAGCTATCAAATGGGGAGCAGAGCATTTTAGTATATGACTATATGGTTGCCATTCCTATTCAACCAACCACCTCACCAATATTTTCTTTTGCCTAAACAATTGATAAAACTGATAAAATAATTTTATACTGAATTAGACCTTGTTGATTTATGCTTTTTGTAGTATCTTATTAGCTTCTAACTAGCAATTCACATCTAATTTTGATGAATAATGGCAGAGGTCCAGAGATTTTGTCCGCTATCTGTATAAAAGGGTTGACTACATAATAATTTTTGTGTGTGAGTGTGTTATAGATCTGCAAAAACCACCATCAGAACTGAAGACAGAGATGGTTTTATATAACAATCACTCCTGTACCTTGATTGTGTATCAATATTTTTTTGACCAAAGCCACACCAGCTGTAATGACCATCACCACTATTATTTTGCATGCTAGAAATAGATGATAAAGTTGCTATTTCTCGTTATATGGTACACTGCAAGACATGACAAACTTTCGTTGTAATTGAACCTAGTCTTCTTGTTGGCTTTCACAATGCTGGAAATCACTATTTGAGTGTTAACTGTTGCTAACAGTTCTCCTTGGTTTTGTTTTCTGTTCTTTTTAGTATAAAAATCCAGATAAGATATATCCACTAATGCAATAGTGGCACAATATTGCAAAGGCAAACAATTCCTTTTTAAAGTCTTTTTAAGTTCTGCCACAGAAAAGGCAACTTGTATCTGGTATGTTATGCTAGAATAAACGTCTGGGGGGCGGGTCATAGACTGCAGCCATTGCTTTTATTTTGCTAAACAGATATGACATGCCATCTAATCTTCCATTTTCATGCATGCCTAGATCATTACTATACCCAGTCCTAGTCAGTAAAGGAAGATTATTTATTTTGTAGTGATAAGTAATTGCTGGAAAGAGTCATGAGTAGTTAACTACCTAAGAATAAGTTACATCCAATGTGGTATAGTTACCCAATGGTCTGCCATATAGAAAACAAAATAATAAAATCTATCAGATATCATTACCACCCCCTTTTAAAGCAAAAGAGACATCACAGTAGATGAATGTAAGTAGGCAGGATGAATGTAAGAACTAAAAGAGAGATATAGTATTACAGGATATTTTCCTCTGAATTATCAAAGAGACACATTGTAATCAGAAATATAGGGAAACTCACAAGGCTGAAGAAGTAAGCCAAACTCACATTACTCACAAAACTTCTAAAATTTACAAGATTAATCAGGCTGTGCCCAGTATTGTAAAAAGTTAAAACAGCAGAGAACAAAGATTCTTCTCACTTGTTGAGTTGCCTTGAAGTCATGCAGGTAGCTCTAGAGATGCAACCTTCATAAGAAAGCACATTCTGTGCTCGGTTTTCAGAATTGTAGCTCTTCTTAAATCACCCATACTTTGGTGAGTAATATTTCTTTCATCCAGCAAACAACCTGGTTATTCAATGCTTGACTAAGCTTGTTTAGAGGAAGATTCATTTCTTTGGTCTGCCTTCAATGTCCTACCTTGGGTAAATAAGCATTTGTTAATGTTCCCAAGACAAAGTCACACAACATTCTTAGTATACATAGCAACATCTCAATTGCTGAAGAGACATAGTTTGCCTACCAATACTTAATATATTACTTCTCTCAATAAGAGATATTATAGTGTTCATGAGAGTTTAACTTTTGAGTCTTGGATTTTTAATTTTTTGATAAATATTAAGTTCTTAGACTAAACTGAGTATAGCTCATAAGGTGACTAAATAATTAGAGACAATATGGACTCAAGAAACAGGGAGACATTAGAGATCCAGATAAAACAAGTAGTATCCAACCATTTATTAAGGTATTATCCAAAAATTTGTCAGTTCATCACAGAACAGAGTTATCTTCACTAACAATTTTACCAAGTATTTTTAAGTTACAGTGAGAATATTATAAAATAAGCATTTAAATTATTTTAGTATTTTTATATGTACTAAAATATTCAAAAGCTAAAGAATAATTAACACTAATAGTAATTATAGCTTGAATTATATAAATTATAAATTGAAACATGTAACAAATATTCATATAACTTATATATAGAATGACATGATGTATTTTTTTAGTGTCCTTCAAAATGCAGTATCCTGAATATAAAATGGTAGGATTACAGGTACTAAGAGAAAGGACATGAGAAGAAAATAGACAGAGAATTTTCAACCACCATATACGTTGAAAACCTTATACAGAAGAAAGAAATTTAACAAAAAGGTTGGGTAGAAATATCCTGAACAATTTTAATAAAGTTTTATATAGGTTATTGTGATCCTATTAGACAAAATAGTTGAAAATATGCTAAATCATCACTATTAGATGGAAGATCTATGCTCAACCAATACTGGTTTGGAGCACAGGAAAACCATGAAACTTATGTAAAACCAATTGTTAGGTCCAAAAAGTGGAAGTAGGTTCTGTACTGTAGGGACAAATTCCGGACTTTGATCCCTGTACTTTGTGGGTATATGAAGTATGTATTTCCATAGTTGCTACATTAGATATTACAAAAATACACTTGCTGTTTTCATCAGTTCCTCAGTCAGTCAAACTTCTGGCCTGCTATTTTTTCCACAAAGCAAGTAATAGCTCACCAAATCTACTGTTCTTTCTAGATTTTTGTTTCTTCTCATGTCTCATAAATAGTTCCACATTTGTTCATGAAAGGTGCTACTTTTTTCCCCATGCAGTAACTAAGTCCACTGTAAGATTTAAAGAGATGTATGATGAATTTTCTAAGGTTTTCCAATCTTTTGATGTTATCAATGCCAAATCACTCTCATTCTCTTCATGTTTTATCAAAATTGTGTGGATATAAATGTAAAATTGTTCCAAGAAAGAGGGATGAAACAACAAAGGAAAGATAAGAAGAGTGGAAGAGAAACAGAATAGAGGTAAAAGAGGAAGAAGGAAAGAAAGAATATGTTTATTAGACAAGATTTCACACATGTATCTGATAAGGACTTACATAAAGAGTTCATAATTATTCTCCTATATCTCTATGCCATGTGTATTAGAATGGAGACAAATAAAGAATAATTAATGGTGTTGTGTTTTTATTTTTTTTAGGTGTTTGAATACCGTAACAAAGTATGTTTACTTTCAAATACCGTCAAGTTCAAGGGATCTCAGTAAATTACAAATGTTTCACTAGAATGCTCCTGCGGTCCTAAACCCATTGGTTCCTAGAAGGGAAGTATATCAGAAGTAGGCTATAAACAGACCACATCCACTTATTTTTATAGTTTATTCCCAAGGAAATAGTAACAAAAGCTTTATTTTTATAATTTACTACATTTTAAACATATTTTATTTATAGGAGGCAAAGACTACAAAACCCAAAGCGTTTGATTATTCTATAGAATTTATAGTATAATATACGGCTCTAACATTAAACATTTACAAACTTGATGAGAAGGAGTAAATGTTATTGTTTATTTAATTTGAAAGTAGATATGTGGTCCTTATGTTCATAGTGAGCTAAAAATACATATTTAATGATTGTGTATTACTTGTTGATTAAATCTCCATTGTTTATTTGGAGAAAGAAAGGGAGAAATAGTAAGAAGTTAACCCTTGCATTGCACGAATAAGAGATGTTAGCTGAAGTTTCCACTTTTACATGTTGGCCAAAGAAAGCACAAACTATTGCACTTCAATAATGATTTCTATGAAATTATGTTGGTTATAAATTATCTTATTAATAAAATATTGCAAGTTTTATTTAATTTTTCATTAATCACTTCATTAATTGTTTCCTTGAAGCCACAAGATATTCCAAAAATACATAAGGAAAAGTTCATAATAAGATAGAAAAATACAGCTATTATTAATAAAAGCCAAATAGTAAGTAACACAGTGTAAAATATTTCAGAATTCTAGGTTTAATGAAGTGGGGAATGGCAAATTATCATTACACCCTAGAGGCTCTCTGTACTCTTGATTTGACTAAAAGACTTTAAAATTAACATTCATAACAGCTGCTTCTGTTGTTAATGATCTCTTGTATACCCCCAAAAAACTAAAAATAAAAGACTTTACCAAATTTACTGAAACTACTCGGATGATGGAAAAAACTTGAAACTGGCAAAGAGTATGCTGCATCTGGAGAATTGCCTATCATGTGGAACAAGATTTCCATGTGAGAAATCAAGAAGAATTTTATGTTTCAAGCAGAGACCAGGTATATTATGGCTATATTTATAATTTGCTAGACATGGAGAGTGTTCTTATCCCCTTGCTTCCTAATTCTTATTTTATTTTGGTTATTTCACTACAGCTTTAGGTTTGCTGTAAAATGCTAATGTGCTGAATGCTGTATCATACTCTGCTCATCTACCCTGAAGAGATCTCAACACTGAAAATACTTATTAAACTCTACTTATGTTATATAACTATATACTCGTTAAAAAAAGCTTCCAAATGAGAATTGTACAATGATAATATATTGCAAAAGGAACATATTTCTAAATCTCAGCTTGAAACTTTGTGGGCACTAAGAAGCAGTATAATGCAGTATCTATGGTTAAACTTTCTATATCTGAATTCCAGTCATATTATTCAGCTTAATATTTTTATGCCTCATTTCCTTCATGTACAACCTGCTGATTCAAAATATAAATCAGTAAGTTAAGCTCATTATTAGTTGTACACAGTAGGAAATTAATTGAGTTGTTCTGTTCTAGGTTATGTTTGGGGATATCATATTAATTACACATATTTATTGAGCACATTTCAGAGATTTTTGCTTAGAATGTATCTCTATACCAAAATTCAGCAGTTTGCAAAGCATCACTAAACTACATACTTCTGAAAGACATATCATTGAATTCTAGTTCTAGTAATTCAATGCGGGGTTCTATAGCAAAGTTAATATAACTCAATCAGACTATCATTTTTCAACTGTAACCATCACATTATAGAATATTGTCAGAAACTGTCTAATGATACATCAGAGCTTAGAATGACACTGAAGTATAAATGATGCATTATGTCAGAATATTAAAGATGTTTACTCTATTGCAGTTTAAATAAATCTGAACACAGATCTGGATAAAAATGCATTTTGCTTTGGCAATAAACTCTTATTCTATGCAGTCAGAAACTTCTTACAAATTAGGAATTGTTCTGACAACAGTTATACAATTGATGCTTTCTTGTCCCTATCATTCAGTTCTTTGTACTTTCCTCTCTGTTTTTTTTTTTTTTTTTCCAACACAAGATGAAACAGATAATGTTTTTGGTGTGACACAAATACTTGTTTTCAAAGAATATATTCTAAACTTGATAAAACAATTGATGTTGATAATTCTATTGTTACTAATATGTCAATAAAGAAGGAAGTGATCATTATACTTTGAAAGCTACTATGTTTTGAAAATAAGGCTATTCATATGAAAGCAATCAAAATATTCAATATGTCACAAACTTCTTCAGGAAACAGAAGCACTCAGTGTCACCAAGTGCCAATGCAACATATTTGGTACCAACATCGACCTGACCTTTCAGCAAACCAAAGAATTTGCAGCCTATAGACTTTCCTTTCTTCTTCTTGAAGCACAATACCATAACTATTATTATAAGCATACTGTAAGAGAGAGCTTTGGTGGATATTTTATAAACATATAGAAACGAAAATATGATCCTTTGACAAACACAGGCTTTGCTGATATCAGATAGTAAATAACAATTTTGAAAGGGATAAAAAAATTAGTTTATTTTAGAAAGGCCAAGTGTGTCCTGAGGTACTTAATGTAACTGATAATTTTGTTGACAATTTCATATATGTGTATAATATATACTGATTACTTCCCCTATCCACTTCACCAGATCCACAATTTTAATTTTGTGTTATGACACATTTATTCTAACCATGGTTATTTATGTAAACACTGGATTAGATTTATACATGTAGTCTGTCAGGGTAATGAGTTGCTATACATTTGACAGAAACTATTATTCTATGTTCTAATTCTAGTGTTGCTGGAATCTTTCTGGAATAAGCACCCTAACACCTATGTGTTTGGAGTTGAGGAGATGTCACTGGTGAGTAAAAACCAGGATAGTCCCTGAAAGGATTTGATGCCTGGGTCTATTTTGTATTCTAATTTTATACTCTAAAATCTGAAGGTTAGGTGGGCAACCAAGCAAGACTTTAGAGAAGTGAATTTGGGAGTAAACAGGTTATTAAGGGCAAGGACCCATTGTTTCAATGATTTCTCCAGGTCATTGCATTTCAAGTGGCAACTGAAGTTAGCCTTGGAAAATAGGAGTACAAGCAGTGCTTTAAATAAACAAATAGTTATAATGATAATAATAAAAATAAAGCTCATTATCTAACGATTAACCTTTTCTAACTCATTCTACTTCATTGAAGGTTAGAACTCAGTAAGTCCATTTTCCATCCAGGCAATAGGGTTAGCAGTCTAATTCTTGTGCAGACTGAATAAAGTCATAGATTCTGTGAGCTCATGATTGCAGTGGGTGTGCCTTGACTGGAAGATGATGTTTTTCAGGATGATTCCTGTATTCTGGTTCTTAAATTAATTTGTCTTTCTTTCCTAATGTTTCTTGAGTTTCTATGTGGATAGTATAAATATCTGGGTAAAGAACGACACTTGTCTATCCATGGTTCTCAGTACCTTATACATCCATGATCTCCTGTATTATGTATCATTCATTAGAAAGGGGTGGAACTGAACAAGGCTAAGAGTTGCATTTGTCCTTTTGGAGTCACTTTGCCATACTTATTCCTCTCCTTCATTTGCCATTTTGCTTCCAGTATTTTGTTTGGTAAAAGGAATTATTATTTCTAGCTAGCCCATATAAAAGACACACAATCCAAGTATTTTTATTCCAGCTGTAGGTTTATGTAAATTTGGGCATGTTTTGGAGTTAATTAAACTTACATCCCAGCCATATGTCTCTTGTTACTTGCTGTTCCTTCTGGAGATATGCTCAGGGTCCATCTCCTCTCTTTTTCCTTCCCTCTGTGTCCTTTCTTCTTCTCAGTTTATTTATGAGACCTCCAGCTAGGTAACTAGAAACACACCAGCCTCTATCTACTGCTCAATAACAGGCTTTAGCCTTTTATTTACCAACTAACTTGGCAAGCAGTGTTATAAGGTATTACTTGGTGTACCTGATGATCTACTTATCTGGGGCTAACAGATATTAATGCACAGAATTTAGCATCTGAATACAGACAGCACAAGACCCACATCCTACATTGTATCATTGTTGTTGTTTATAAAGCTGATTATACATTTATTAAGGACGTTTGGATCATGGGAAACATTTTTTTCTCTTTCAGCTATTGCAGATAGTTTTGCCAGTACAGTAATCTAGATTGGCAGTCCTTGTCTTTTAACATATTTTTTCAGGCTCTTCTAGCTTTTAGAATTTCCATACAAATAAACCTAAGTACTATTTTAATGGGCTTTTCTTTATATGTCATTTGTGATTTATTTTCTTGCAGCTTTCAATTTTTTTTTGTCTGTATATTTAGTGTGTGAGTATGATATGCTGAAGGGTGTGGGGTTTTTTTTTTTTTTTTTTGGTCTTGTCTATTTGGTGTTCCATGTGCTTACTGTTTTCTTTACAGTGCTGTTAAAATATCTAGTCTATGTCTTCTATCTTGTATTCTTTCTATCATCTATCTTTGCAATTCAAAGATTTTTCACTCTCTGAATTCCCTTTGCTATATAATTCAGATGTGTATTTGTATTTTCTTGGCCATCATTTAAGTGTTTATTAAGTTATTATTAAATCAATATCTTTGTTAATTAATTGTATTTGATTTCTTTAAATGGATTAAGTACTTTGATAAAGCTTATGAATGTCCTTGTAGAGTATATGTTCCTGGGGTCCATCTAGGTAGTTCTCATCAGAGAGTACTTCTATAGAGCTACTTGATTTTAAGGAAAGTATTATGTTTTGGAGATTCCTATTGTTAGTGACTTGATATATGTTTTTTGGACTTCTGACTTCAGTTGTGTGGCTAATGTGATATTCTGGTCTTTTTAGATGGACTAGGGTAAGAAATGTACAATCTGAAGTAGGCCAAGTAAAACTGATGGATGAGGTATTTAATTGGATCAGGGAGGGAATTATAGTTGCAGACCACAGGCCTAATGCTTTGCCATTAAAAAAGCACATATGAAAAAAAAAAAAAAAGCACACATGAAGGAAGATGGTTTATAATCCCAGATCAGGAAATAGGTTCAAGGACTTTCAGATATAGAAGTACCGGGGAAAGAATTGTGACAGAAGAAAGGCGCTTATGAAGAATATTGGCTCAAGCACAAAT
>CM052702.1:86935571-87002536 GCA_028551405.1 Uromys caudimaculatus
TTAAGGACTTTTTAAAAAAAGTACTAGAGAACGAGTTTGCTCCTGCAGTGTTTAGATCTGCTCCAAGCACCTATGTTGAATAATTCACAACCACTTGCAACTCCAGGGAATCCAATCTACTTTTCTGGACTCTGGCTTCTGCACTCATATGTATATTCTTCCTCACAGACATGCATGCAAAAGCATAATGTATATTTAAAAAATTAACTTAAGTATAGTTTGTCAAATATTTCTGAATCTTCTAAGAAAATAAAACAAAAAATTACCTAAAATTAGTTAATATATTGATTGGCATGTAGTAACCAGAAACATATAGCAAGAATGTAGTTTGTTATTGTTGAATCGCAAATTCCAACAAGACATACAGGGTTGTAAATGACTGAGGTCAAAAGTTTATAGGATTTGTCTGAATACTTTTAATAAAATTTATGATATAACTTATGTTTTACAACTACAAAATATTGTAGATAAAAACCTCCAGACACTGTCCCACCTGGGGATCCATCCCGTATACAAACACCAAACCCAGACACTATTGTGGATGCCAAGAAGTGCTTGCTGACAGGAGCTTGGTATTGCTGTCTACTGAGAGGCTCTGCCAGAGCCTGACAAATACAGAGGTAATGCTTGCAGCCAACCATTGTACTCCCCCAATGGAGGAGTTACAGAAACGATTGAAGGAGCTCAAGGGATTTGTAACACTATCGGAAGAACAACAATATCAACCAACCAGATTCCCTCTCCACCCCCAAGGGCTCCCAGGGACTAAAACACCAACCAAAGAATACACATGGAGGGACCCATGGCTCCAGCTGCATATGTAGCAGAGGGTGATATTGTCAGGCATCAATAGGAAGAGAAACCCTTGGTCCTGTGAAGGCTGAATTCCCAAATTTAGGTGAATTCCAAGGTGGTGAGGTGGGAGTGGGTGGGTGGGAGGGGGAGCATCCTCATAGATGCAGGGGGAGGAGGGATGGGAGAGGGTGATTCCAGAGGGGAAATCTGGAAAGAGGATAACATTCGAAATGTAAATACATAAAATATCCAATAAAAAATGTCAACAGTTAATTACTTTCATGTTGAACTAAAAAAGTCTAAATAAACTTACCCAAGTGGTCAAATATTTAAAACTATTAAAAATACGTAATGTAAAATGGTAAATTTGTATTAACTATATAAGTTGATAAAGATGTATACTGTTAACACGGTGTCTAAATATCATCACTTGTTATGGCTTTTCTACTGAAGCAGATATCCCATATTTTACTTTGCATCAAAACTCAATTTTACTAAGTCAGGTATTTAGGCTAAATATCCACATTAATTTGTACAGACAGAACACTCCTCAATAATAAAAATGAGAAAGACCTATGATAGAACAGAAACAAATGGCAATATTTTGAGATAAAATTTTTGCCATTTTTTTCTTTTACAGAAAGTCAGATAGATATGTGTATATGAATATGTCTTTCTGCATAAACACATATAGGTATCTGGGGACACACACAAACCTTTGATACTCGTTGAGATATTTCAGGCTCCAATATTTTTATGTTTTATATTATTTTCAAAAGAATAGTAAAAGTTAGTCTTTTCTTATGTTCTCATGCATGTTGTCTAGTTTTGAGATAATTACAGTTTTATACTCTGACAATTTATCTGTGAATAAATAAAATATCATTGATAATAGAAAAATTATTAGTTTTTCCTCAGTACTACTTGAGTTTTTATCACTTTCCATTTAAGAGAATTTGGAATTTTACCATTGAGATACAATTATTTTAATCATACTGGAAAATTTTGATTGTACTTTGAACACAAAAAAACCAAAAAATGTTATATTAGGCTATTGCTGTTTTATGTAACTTTGTTTTGTTCATTTGTCTTGTTTAATATTTTTAATACTATATCATTTCCCCTTTATCTTTTCTCTTATCTTAAATAGACTCTTTTTCTTTGTTGTCAGACATAAATGCATATGTATGTGTGTATATGTATATATATGTATACATTATATACACAAATAAATACAGCCTGTTCTATCTATATAATGTTATATGTAGTTGAGTTATAGATACAATTTATTGGACATAAAGAATAGTGTTTCTTAGCCTTCAGATAAATCTTTGTCATAGAGTCCTGGGCTATGTGCTAGTATTTAGCTTCTTCTGGCTTCATTGCCCAGTGGCATCCCTCCTTTCCTTCCAGCCAACCAAATCTTGACAATCAAGTCCAGAGACTTTTCTAAATATACTCTTCATGGCAAAAAACAAGGAACAACTGTATTATTTGTATCTTACTGTTTTCTCTACTGTTATGAAATATTTTATGTGCATATATATAGGGAGAGACAGTAACCTCTTTTGTACCTTTCATCCACATTCAGGAATAATCAACGTTTAGCTTTCTTGAATCAAGATTTTATGAGGAACTTCATTTTCAGCATTTATTGTTTATGGGAATCTATAGAGGAGTGTTTGTTAAAACATCAGATGATCTGTAGTTCTACTTCAGCAATTCTGACAGTGTAGAATTTAGAAGAAAACCTGGGATGCGCCTTTAACATGGTACCTGATGACTCTGACAACAGTAACCTAACACCCCTTAGAAAACCAGTGATACATACCCGAATCAATAGAGATGGACTTCTGTCATTATATAAATAGCATGCAATGATGCCTGTGTGCTATTGTCATATTTACTTAGGACAACATTCACATATGGTCTGCAGATTAATGTTCAAGTCTCCAATTCAATTTGCTCTGTAGACATAGACACAATCTGTTTTGCAATTAGGTAAGCACCCATCTTGCTGAATGA
Organism: Uromys caudimaculatus; assembly: GCA_028551405.1. Classification (NCBI taxonomy): domain Eukaryota; kingdom Metazoa; phylum Chordata; class Mammalia; order Rodentia; family Muridae; genus Uromys; species Uromys caudimaculatus. The sequence goes on from CM052702.1 coordinate 86,938,392, forward strand.
AAATTCAGAAGTCATAAAATAAAACAGGTAAAAAAATTTTTTTGTCAGCAAGACTACCTAAAATAATGACCAACTAATGAAAATACTACATTCTGAGCATTTCTGATTCTTTCAGCATGAATTAGAATGGATGGCCCCATTGAAACAATGCCTCATGCCAGATTATTAATGGAACTTCTCTTCTGTTCTGACTCAGCTTGATTAGTTAGATAGTTTTTGAGCAGAAACAAGGTCAACTATTTGAAGGCAAGCTCAATAAATCCATCTATTTACTGAGGATAGTGCTGAGATTTTAAAAATTAATTCCCATGTGATTGACACAGTTTTCTAATTTGCTTTCAGGTGCTTTGGGTTACAGGCTGAAGTGTGTTCAATGAGTCATTAAAAAAAAAAAAAAAAAAGCAAAAACAAAAGAATTGGGGAATTCCTGTCAGTTGATGTTCCTACCTGCCCTGTGCACAGATCGACTTCAAGGACTGTCCTCATGTTCCTTCTGATACCATTTGTCTAGAATGCCCTTGTTCCGATGGCACAGAGGACAGCTAATTACTCTTACTGAATAATGAAATGTCAAAGATCACAGTGTTGATGTGAGTTTTTTATCCATGGAGCTCCCAACATTTGACCAGCCGGTCTTATTTGTATTAGTCATGATTGTACAGGTTCAATGAAATCCAATACTCTTATAACACACTTGCAGAAAAAGAAGAATATATTTATTAGCATAATAATCTACAACCTTCATTTGAATATCATGACATATGTGATCTAAAGGAAAACAAAGATAAGATGAAAAGAACAGTTCAACACCACAGAAGTAAAAGTTAACACATAACTTTCAGCTGAATTATGTTAAGTATATCTTTAGGAGCAATTCATTGTATTTGCGTTATATAAATGCATTTGCGCAGAGAGCTATCAAAGGGAAGTGGTTTGCATTGTGTATCTTTGGTCAGTTTCAATGTACATACATATTCACCTGTGATCATTCTCATAGATTTTATGAAAATAGCTCATTACATGAATTAAAGCCATAACAATTTAATATACTGATTTTCATTTTCATGACAAATCTTAAACGAAAATGAATCCATCTAATTTCATGAAGCTAAAATATTTATCATATTTTTTCATTTAATTATTCTTTTCTAAATCACCTCTGGGTTAGAAGTTTGCTCAGAATATCAAACAGAAATATTTTCATGGGATGCCATACTCTCTATAATGGATACAATTTTGTAAGCTAAATATATATATATATATATATATATATATATATATATATACATACACACACACATATGATTAAATAAACAGACCTTATTAGCATAGATTTCAACTTTCTCAGCTTCACTGAAACAGTAAAATGCCCAAAGTCATGCCCAAGTGGAAAAATATGTAAATGTTATTGTATTGCCTTGTTGTTTTGCTATAGATAGACTCTCTAAAGATAATTCACATTGTCATCTATCGACATAACACTTCTATGTTCTTGAAACTCTTCTAGATTGTAGAATGAGTAATAAAAGAATGAGCTTTATCTGGATGGGATCTGAGGCAGGACTTAGCCTCACCACAAATACATAAGTCTTCCCACAGAAGACTGAAAAGTTCAAACATCAGAAGAATTCTTAAATGTGAATGGCTACCTCATTTCCTGAAATTGTGTGTTAAATGATCTGGTTCGAGCATTCTCATGGCTCAGAACATTATTGCCTGTTTTATGTTCTAATCTTGAACCATAAACACTTTCCCTTGGATCTTCAGATTTGGCTCACTGGAGTCTAAACTCAACATTTCTTCTTCTACATCTCTCATATTTTATAACTATTCATGAATAAAAACATCCTAATTCAATTAAACTATGTTGTATTCTCAGAAAGCTACACCAAGAAAATGTAGAATTTACATAACTAATTATCTTTAATGTTTAATTTGCTAATCCCATTCACAATGGCAAGTGTCTTTCATATATATTACCTTACTATTTTCTCAAAATAACCCAGTAAAGCAGAAGACACCTTTTATATCCACTACACAAATATATAGTGAGAATTTACCTAATATTTTCTTCAGAATATACATATATATATATATACTAAATGATCAGAAACAAATTAATTTAAATATATGGCCCTTAGATTAGTAATCTTTCAATAGCCTCAATTGCCTATTTATATTCCTTGTTGCATTAGATACTATGGCACATTTGAGAGATCACCAATGTGATGTTAAGAAACTTGGTATTTCTCAAGAAAGTATGGAAAAGGTAAGCTCTGAAATAGGACAATGTGGTGATTAATTTTAGAGCATTATAATTCCAATAGTTGCTATTATAATTTCTTAGTAGCAAAAATACTAACTATAATACATGCCATTGATTGAATTTATTAATATGTAGAAAATATTTTGTTTATTTAGAATTTCATACATGAATTCTGTGCTGGATAGTTTTATGTCAAGTTGGTACAAGCTAGAGCCATCTGAGAGGAGGGAACCTTGATCAAGAAAATGCCCCCATAAGATCTGCCTATAGAAGCATTAGGGTAATTAGTGCACACTCCCAGCGATAGTTATCCTCTCCTTCATATTTTTACTAACATCTTTTATTCTTTGGTTTCTTTATGATAGCCCTTCATTCTGAGTGCAATGAACCATTGAAAAACTTTACATTTTCATTTTCCTCTGAGTAAATGATGATAGATAATTTGTTATATTAATTAATTACTCTAGCTTACATCCTAATCACAGATTCCACTCCCTCCTCTCCTTCCCTTTCCCTTCCCTCTTCCTACTTGCTCTGTTTCTTCTCAGAGACGGTGAGGTCTCCCATGAATATCAACCCTTCTTGGCATATCAAGTTGCAGAAAGACAAGGCATATCTTCTATTCACCTTAGAGAAGATAGTTCAATTAAGGGTAAGTGTCCAAAGCAAACAACACAATGAGAGATAGCTCCTACTCCAGTTTTTAGGGGTACCACATGAAGACAAGTCTGCACATCTGTTACATATGGATAGGAGGGTTAGGGTCATCCCACGCATGCTTTTTGGTAGATGATTCAGGCTCTGTGAGTCCCTATATTCTCAGGTCAGTTGATCATGTAGGTTTTTTGAGGTGTCCTTGACTCCTCTGGCTCCTTCAATCCTTCCCTCTTTTCTACAAGAATCTCAGAACTCCACCTAGTATTTGGCTGTGGGTCTCTGAATCTGTTTTCATCAACTGCTAGTTGAAGTATCTCAGAGGGCAGCTATATTAGGTTCCTGTCTGCCAGTATAGCAGAATATCATTAATAGTGACAGTGGTGGGATCTCCCTCCTGGCATTGATCTCAAGCTAGTCATCAGTTGGCTATTCTCTCAATTTTTGTTCCATCTTTATGCACATCTTGTAGGCAGGAAAATTGTGGGTTGAAGGTTTTGTAGTTAGTCTCCCAATCCCTCCACTGAAAATCTTGCATGGTTACAGGAAATGGCCATTGCAGGATCCATCTGCTCTATTGCTATGAATCTTAGCTAGCAACAGCCTCCTAGGAGTACCCCTTGTCCTGGAGCTGTCCTCCCCCATGCTAGGTACCTCTTTCAATTCTTTCCACCTCTGTCCTTCCCAATTTGACCCATTCTATTCCTTTCCCCAACCCTCTCCCCTACACAGTTCCCTCCATTTGTCCACCAACACCATGTCTAATTTATTTCCCATTGGACATTTTGAAATGGTTATTATACAGATTTTTCTTTTGAGTAATTTTTGTTCTGATCCAAGACGAACTTTTTAAAATCAGTTTATTTGTTTTCTTGATAGCTGTTTTTAGTCTTAAGTTGATGTCCTTGATCCATTTGGAGGTCAATGAGAAGTATTGATAAAGTTATACTTTTCTAAGTGTTGAAACTCAGGTTTCTTAGCATTATTTGTTGATGCTGCTGTCTTTTCTCCATTGTCTTATGTCTGTTTTATTTTTTTGGCATCTTAATAAAAAATAAATTTCATATTATTTTAGGCTTATATATGGGTCCTTAATTCCGTTCCCTTAATATGTATATCTATTTTTGTGACGGAACCATGCTGTTCTTATTTCTATGGTTGTATAACATAATTTGAAATCTGTTATAATGATACCTCTTACAGTATTCATTTTGCTCAGAAGGGTCAAGGCTATTTTATGTTTTTTCATATAAATTTTAAATACTATTGTGCTTAGCCCTGGAAATTTGATTGACATACATATGTGATGGAATTTTATTTTGGTATAACATATGTATGAATGTTTTGTGGGTAGGTTGGTGTCTCTATCAATCCACTAGGCATCCTGTCTGGATACAGGAGGTGAATGAAAACATTCTTGATGATTATAAAGTGGTGCCAATGAAAAACAGGAGATATTAAACAAAAATCTCAGTCCTATGTGTGATATACCCTCTTACAAATTATTGTTCATGGAAGTCCCAGAAACCCCCAAGGCAATACATGTTCTTTTCCTGTCTCATGATTGACTATCAGAACCAGTTAAGGAAACTTATTGCTGGAAATGTACCAGGAGTTGTGCAGGCTACTGGGAGAGAAAGGGTACCAGTGACTTTAACAGGCAGTGAATCATGTAAAGTATATACGATACCATTCTGCTAGATAAGATATATTCACATAGTAGTACAATTGTAGAGAAAACTAGTCAGAACCTCGAGGGTGAAGAGTCTTAGGCCTTAGAGGCAAAGTTACTATTGCTATTTAGCTAACTTGTCATGGAAACAAGTTGCCTTATAAATATTTATTTCTTTGTATGTGGGCATGTAGCATTCCCAAACATGACCAGAAGAAGTTTCAATGTATTTAAGTGATACTAGAGATACAGGATGCTATGCAATGTTTGAGACTAAGTGCTGGTTGATTGCCCAGCCTGGAACAGTACATATATCCCACCGTTTTTATGGCGCAGGGTGCATCTCAGAAAATGAAGTGGGAAGTCTGTAACATCCAGAAGCTACACCTGTTGTGGAATAATGATTATATTAGTTACATCATACCCAAAACATAGAGCATCACAGCTGTTAAGCCTGTCTCCTGGTTGTACATACATAGTGTGAAATATACAAATCATTTTACCATAAATACTTATTAACAGTATCAATCATTCTAAAGTTAAAGCTGCATTTAATTTCATTGATTTTTTTGCCTGACATTTATATATACTTAATACCTAATCTATAGATTCCCTTAGTTCTTTGCATGTGCCTTAAATGTACATATTTATGCTAAGTTTTAATTTCTGTTTCTAATTTCAGATGAATGCAATAAAGTTTTTACAGTAATCTTATATCCTATGACTGTATTAACTTTAGGCCATTTTGTTGTATTATCTTAGTTTTGTCTGCCATAACTCTCTTCCTTTTTTATATTTCACTTATTGAATTTCATATTTATTGTAGATTCTCTGAGGCTTTCTAGTAGCTTGCTGAAGTCATTTATAAATCGATGTTGTTGTATAGTTTCCATTTCAATTATTTCCTCTTTAAGTGTTTAGCCTTAGTATTAAAGATTGAATCTGAGTGAAAAGCGAACACATTCCTTCACTGAACATGATTTATAGAGAAAATGTCCAGATTCTTCCCAGTGCGCTATATTATCAAAACCTTTTATGAGACTTTATGTTGCCTACTTTGCTAAGGAAATACCTCAGCCACACATTTGGTAGAAGTTCCTTGTGAAGACTAAGTAACCCCCTCTAAAACTCTTTTACAGCATTACTGTAAATGTGAGCTTGAGATTGCCAAATAGTTTTCTGTGTACATTTATATGTTCAAATTTTTGTTTGTTTTTAAATTTTACTATATTTGTATTTGTTTCTTTATGTGCTAATATGTGTCTACTCTGAAGCCTGGGCATTACAGAACTCATGCAGGGCTCAATTTGTTTGTTTGTTTAAATTTTAGTGAACTGTTGCCAAGTGCTGAGTGATTTCATGTGTGAAAGTTGAACCAAATTGAATTCTTAATTGAAATAAATTATCATGATTTATTAGCTTTATTACAGTAACTGGGTTAATTTTTCTCTTCTTTTTTCCAAGATGCTTGCATCCTTAGTCACAAAGAATATTGTCTTTTATTTCTTTGTGTTTATTTGGTTATGACAATAAGAATAAATGGGATATATTATGAAATGCTTTCTTATCTACCATGTCTCAAGAGATATTACAAACATTTACTATTTTAACTCTAAATGTTCAGAAAAATTTAAAAGATGCATTGTAATTGGATACTTGTCTAAATTTGCTGATTTAATTTTTACATTGATATAAACAATTAAAGTTTTCTATGTCTTATCTGAATTTTGTATTTTTAAAGCAATTAGATCATTTAATCTAAGTCATAGCATTATTTACTACCATTTTATAACTACATGAGCAGTAGATGTGAACAACATTTCTGATATTATTTGCTGTGGGTAACTTCTTCCCTTTGTTAGTCTAGTTATATATTGGCAAGTTTTATGTATTTTAGTTAAAAACACATACTTTGTTTTCATTGTTTTACCATTTGTTGTATTGTATATTTCAGTATCATTGACTTTAATATTTATTATCAAGAGTTTTTAAAATGCAGCTAATTTATTTTCTCCCAATTTTTTCCTAATTTGCTAAATGGCGTGCTTGATGTTCCAACCTGAGGACTTGAGTTTCCTACCTGAGGAATTCAGTTTGGCTCCCTGCTTAAAAATCTAAGCATGGTAGTTCATGCCTGTAACTAATGTTGGGGAAATTGAGCTAGAAACAATTCCAGAGCTTGATGCACAGCCAATTCAGTTAAACTAGGAAATTCCTAGGTCAGAGAACCATCATGTTCTTAGAATAGAAGATCTACTAAATAACATGAAGAAAGCCATATGTGTTGAACTCTGGTCTCTATACATTTATACACACACATGAAAACATATTCATAAACACATAAACTTATGGTAAATGTACTATATTTCTATTTGTATTATATGCACATATATGCGTATATATATATATATATATTATATTACATATTAAACATATAAAATCACATCTTCCAAAATATTGCTGCTTAATGGGATGACCCAGTTATAAGCATGTTTCACAAAGATCAGTAGCAATTTACTATTTTTATCTGTAATTGTTTTACAATCGCCAATTATATAGCTATATATATATATATACATATATATATAAATTCTTAACTCTGAAGAAATAAAATTATAATCTACTTATAATTGTACAATATTTAGAATCAACAACTTGATAACTTCTAACTTTGAATTAAGTAATGCATACATGTATACATACATATATGGAATTTCCTCTTATAACTTTATATGTTTGAAAACTTTTCCAAGGATAATGCACAGTTTCACAGATTTAAATATTATCTTTTCTTAGTAGCACATGGATTTTATAAGTATTATTTAATATACTCACACCAACTTTGACCTATCACATTTTTCATATTATTGAATGAATTAGAACAGAAGGTAAAAAATAATATTCTAGGAAACAACTTTTTGTGACTGGGACAAGTATAATATTCTAAATGGAAACAAATGCACATCCCATAAGAATTTTCTATCAATGTGCATGTTTTTATATCTTGTTTTCACATATCCAAGTCAAATATGCCCACCGTCATTATAAAATTTCAAAATAACATACAATATATTGTAAGCATTTGATTACATGAGAAAAAATACATATTTATTCAATGGTCCAAATTAAACATGTGAATAAAGATTTGACATTAAGATGACACATATGCTTGAGAAGATGTGATGTTTGTCTTTCTGCTGGCTTACTTCATTCAGTGCAAACTTTTCCAGCTTTATCCATTTGCCTGAAGATTTCCTAATTTTATGTTTCTTTGCAGCTTAATACAATTTAATCATATCCAGATAATGCATTTTCCACAATCCATCCATTCATCAGCTAACTTACATCTAGGCTGTTTCCATATACTATTTCCTGTAAAGAGAGCAACACTGAACTCAAATAAATACATTTATATCTAGAGTAGGAAATAGAGTACTTTGGGAGTGATATAGTTGGGTCACATGGTATATCTTTGTCTTTACTTTCTGTTTGAATGCCACAATTTAGTAAGATGTGATTACAGAAGACAACACACTTATTCACCACAGACATAGAGACATCAAATTCACGAAGTTTCTTCCATACTGGCTATATCTCATAGTAAAAGTTCCACTGAGGCTGCTACAGGAAATATCAGCAGTATCACAAAATCACGAAGTTTAATGATGAGTGTGGGAAGCTATGCCAATGGGTGTTTGGTGGAAAATATGAAAGGAGTATCCAAATGGTTTGTTATTAGATTTAAGGGCTACTTTACAGTAAATCACGCATGTTTGGTAATATATATCTTGTTAAGAACCCATGATTACACTCAAAAGCTGTATTTCTTGGTGATCTTACTAGAATTATTTTGCTAAGTGGTTGTAGTATCAATCTGCACCCTAAATTTATATCTTTCTACCTATACTTTAATAGTTTAATGCATCTTTAAAACCTCATCAGACAAGGTTTTTTTTGTTTTGTTTTGTTTTTTAGTGTTACAAGGGTAGTTCATGAAGAAACTCATTACTGATCAAATTGCAGAGAATAAATTACTAAGAAGTGCAGAACAACAGAAGGACCATCTATATCCCATCTCTCCTCAAGGCTCCATGATCACCATGGAAAGGGGAATGAAAAGAATTTTAGAGCCAGAATATAGGGAAGACTAGAGCACAGCAGTTTTTCTGAATTTTACTGAATTTCTGTTCACATGATGTCACAGCATCTATAGTTACCTATACCAGATCAAACCACAGCGTTTCTAGCATGGAATTGGAAGGAACTCATAAGCAGACACAAAAAACTGAAGGGCTCTATAGTTGATGGCTTCAGGACAAAGGAGAATCAACTTTCTAAAGGTGTGTGGATTGCCCTGTATCCAGAAATATATAAACATCTCCATTTGGAGTGACAGGTTATAAAATTACAAAAAGACGGGGAGATGATTTTGGGGAAGTAGGAAGGTGAGGGAAAATCTGGGAATGGTTAAATGGGAGATTTGGAAACTATAATCCAAATGTATTCTATGATATTCTCAAGAAATTAATAAATTGTTAAATGTAAAAATTAATTTTAAGTTATATTTCCCCATTTGATAGAGTTTATGTCAAGGAATGGGCCTATGGTTGTTTATTTAGAAGGTTTTGAGTTTTTGAAAAATGAGAGATTTTTGGATTATTCTAAGAAAGATAATAATTATCTTATTACAATTTTCAGAGCTGTTGATATCTAACAATAGTACACTATAGGGAAATGATATTCTGCATAGCTCTATTTTTAAATATACCTGTGCTTATTTTTAAATCATACAACAATTTGTCATATACTGAAGTGATATGACTTCTATCAGAGCACTCTGAAATAGGCTAGCAGTTAAGATATTTTCAAATGGTATTCGTAATTTCTAGTTGTGCGTGGGAATTTATGTTATTGTCATAGAACAAAATTGGGAATGAGCTCACCCTTGAATAATGCTGCTGCTGAAAATTAATTCCCTGAGAAAGGGATTTATTTTTCTGTTTGTTTGTTTTGTGTAAAAGCCAACTACATTAATTTTACCATTTTTGTAATGTGCGTGTGTGTGTGTGTGTGTGTGTGTGTGTGTGTGTGTGTGTGTACATATATATGTATGTCACGTATGTGCAGGTACCTGAGAAAGAAACTCAAAGAGACCATAAAAATCCCTGGAACTGAGGATATACTTCCATATACTACCAACTGATATAGGCTTCCAGATATGGGGGCTGGGAACAAAATGTATATCCTCGGGAAGTAGTGTGCTCTTAATCATGAGCGATATCATCAGGTCCTGAAAACCATTTTTAAAGATGATTTTGTTTAGTGCAAAATTTATAAAGATTTACAATGATTTACTAAAATGTTTATGTATGGAAAACAAATTTTGTAAACAGGCTAGCATTTATTAAAGACTTGTGTTATATAATTTTGTACTTCTCTGTATGTTCATATAATCATTTTTCTTTCTTTTTGAATGTAAAATTAGTCAAGTGTTCCTTGCTGATGTTACCATTACTGAATCATTTATAGAATTTATTTTTAATGCACTTTTTTATTTGATTCTTCAGTAGTGCAATAACCCCAATCCAGAAAAATATTACCAGAACTTTTTAAAAACAAAGTTTGAGATAAAAACAGTGCTTTAAGTTGTGTAGAATATAAATGAATCACCGTACAACTGCATTCATCGGGTCAAAGTTTGCTTTGACTTTTCCCTGCATCATTGAGCATTTTCTTTGTATGGTAAAATGAGAAGTCAATCTGTCTTATGAGCTGGATTTCCCCTCTTCACAATTAATCAGCTGAGTATTCCTGAAATATCAATGTACTCATCCTGTGATGCCCTGAATGACTCACAGCTCCAGAGAGGAAGCAGCAGCACCCTTTGCTAATGGGATCAAATGACTAAGCTGATGGCACAGCCCTGAGACTATGTCTACTTGAATTTAGAACTAACGATGCTTAATCTATAATCAGCATCTAAAATGTCAGTATATGACTTATTTGCCATTGTCTCTCTCCCACTTTATTGTTGTATAGGAAGAGAGTAGCTGATATCTCTGCTTCTCTTCCCCTTGCCATCCTCAATATATTTGGATTTCGATTTTAAAAATCTGGATTAATAATAATCTTCTCATAATTCTCAACACAAAGCCTGGTGAGTAAAGGAAAATAAAGAGATGATCATATTATATCACTGCTGCTATTTGATTGTATAGTGACTGAAACATAGATTAAAACAATCCAAACTCATGATCTTATATTAGAGAAATGGACAAAATTTCCCCCATGAACTAGTGAATAATTGAATTTGTTGTGAAGTCATTACTTATTTAAAAATATTTATTTAAAATTTTATTTTTATTGAAAATCTATTTTTACACTATATACTATATATTCTCATGACACTTCCCCTCCTTCATTTCTTCCCACACTGCCCTCATCTCCTTACCTCTAAAATCCCAAGCTTTGATTCTTTCTATCTTTAGAAAACAATCAGAATAATAAAAAGGAAAAAAGAAGGAAAAAATGATAGAACAAAATACATGGAGAAAATAACAGCATAAAAATAGAAATGCAGTACACACACACGAGGGGGAGGGAGAGACTCATAAAAACAGAAAAACATTTATTTTCAGTTGGTCATTTGTTGCTAGGCATAAGACCTATTGTTAAGTGTGGATTGTATATCCATTGATATTCCATGGGAGAAAATTAAGTTTCAAGCAGTTGTCAAATGGAAATAGCTCTTTGGTTAGGGATGGAAGATCATGTCCATTTTTCCCTCTCAGAGCTGGGACCTCATCTACATTAGACCTGTGCATTTTGTTATTTCTGGCAATCATATTGTGTTTGAAAGGCATGGCTTCCCTGATGTCAACAATCACCACCTGCTCTATCACCCTTTTTGTCTCTTTTGCAAAGTTCCCTGAGTCCCAAGGAGAAAGGTCTGATGGGGACTTTCCATTTAGGATTCGGTGCTCCACAGTACCTTACTCTCTGCATATCGTCCAGGGTTGGTTTCTACTTGTTCATATCTATTACAGAAGGACAACTCTTTAATGATAGATATGCAAGATATTGATCTATAGATACAGCAGCATGTTGCCATGAGTTATTTCATGGCTACATTTTGTTAGCAGAACAAACCTTTTTGGTTTTCTGCTATATAAATGTTTATTTACAGGTTCTGGCCACTCAACATGTGTCTGGCATGGGTTTCATCTCATGGAGTGTGGCTTAAATCCAGTTATTATGGTTGATTATTCCCATATCTTTTAAACATCTATTCCACCAGCATATAATGAAGGCAGTGCACCACCCTAGATCAAAGCTGAGTTGATGATTGCTTTTCTCTTTTGGTAGTATGCAGGAAACCTTCCAGTACTATGAACACTTTTCAAGAAGGAATGAAGGTTCTATTTAGACATAGGCTCAGATTCCCTGTATATAGGTGTTGTCTTCAGGTATGGGGATTACCATCAGTTTGTCGAAAATAACCAATAGACTTGGCTATAGTCTGAGTTGCTGGAGTAAGTTTAAAACCCTTTGACCAATGACACAATGAGATGTAACATGTTCCTGACAATCGAGGTTTCATTTAGTGGTGAGAGATATCTAGTATGGGCTTTCTCTCTCTGTTAGTTAGTGAATCCATTTAGGTGTTTTTGTTCATGTGTGTGTGTAGATAAATATATAAACACACACACACACACACACACACACACACACACACACACACATACACACACACTCCTAGGGTAGTAAGTTTCTATACAACATCTCATATGGGCCATAGAATTTGAGTATTGTATCCCACTTCTATCTATAATAATACTCCAAAATCTCCAGGGGACAAACAATACACAAATAATAGCCTCATAAATATTCCTCTTGAAACAGACCAACCTAATGGAATTTCATGTCTTTCTTTTTTCTTCCTGCAACTGATGTATCTCTCAAGAGTAAAACCCAATATATTAAATAATATTACTGGGTCCATTTCCTAAGTAAGACTATACAGAATGGTAAATCATGCAGTATAGAAACATGTAATTGAGGTATTATTATTTCTAGAGCTTGTATCAAATTTACACATCATGTAGAAATCTGACAGTTTACAGTATTATATCAGGTATCTGAAGTAATTTTTTTCCATCTAATGTCAAAAATCTTACTGAGTGATGATAGCTCTTTATCTTCCCACTGACAAATATTTCAGGGTAATGAATAAAGAAATAAAAGTGGGTGCAAAGTTGACTTCACAAGTTAGCATTTAAAACACTTGACCACAGTGACCATTATTCATAACAAACTGAAAAAAATGTGAGTAAAAATGGCATCCTCTGATAGCTAGTCATAAAACTTCTAAGGACGTAGAAATGCACCTGCTTCATAGACCAAGCTAATCTAGCTAGCTTTGGTATATGGTGACATATTGTTTTAATGTCACTTTTTTTTATGTGAAAAATTATCAGAAAAATATTGACAAAAATATAATAATCTTATTGACTATAGTAATACCTACATATATCAATATTCTATATCTGCCTCTAATTCATCTTCTGTTAATTTTAATTCCTGTAATACTCACTATAATAACTAAGTTCCATTGTTAATTTTGCTCCATTATGAATTTGAGAAAACTGTCCATCTGTGTACCAGAGGCTATCTGTGGAGACCTCTGACCCAGCCTGGTGGGTGGGTTCAAACAAAGGGGAAAGAGCATGAGCAGACAGCTGTTGCCACCACCTCTGCTGCCACTGCTCTGGTGCTGCTGTCCTGGCACCTGCTCAAGCCTAGCTTGAGGGAGGACTGGCTACCAGTGGAGTGCTGGGGATATTCTGGTGGTGAGACCTTTGGGAGAGCGCTCTCTTCCCAGGCAGTGTTACAGTTCTTGTGACAGATGCTTTCAAGTGATGGAATATTTCTCACACACCCTTACTCTTTCTAGATAGGATCTTTTATACAGTTTCAGGTTAGATTGTGTCTGACAGCAAGTGTTTTCTATTGGTGTGATTTGAGATGCCTCATCTACAGAGGAGAGACTTGTGGACATTGCCCCTATGTGACTGATGGCCATAATCTTCTCTATGGGGATTGTGGCTATGTGACAGGGCCTGGTGTGGGGAGTAGGCAAAGCTCCTACTGTCCCTTCAAGGTCTCTGGGGCTTCAAGCTTTAGCCCGACCTCACCAGGATTCCTCTCTATGAGTCCACTGCCCCACAGAAAACTATGGCACAAAAGTAGTGGGCACCGTGCTGAATATTGTGCTCCTTCCTCCACAAGGAAGCAACTATTACTGTGGCTACCTTATATTTGATATTGTCATATTCACTTAAAGAACTACATAAATGCATCACCATTTCAGAATGCCTAATGTTTGCTTCAGATTGCAGTACTAATATATAGCCTCTGGCTCCCAAGAGGTGCATGTATAGATGTAGTATATGATGAATAACTCACCCTCCAAGGCAATAAACTTTAATCTTCTCTGAAAATAGTCTTACTCTGTTTTGCTTATGTAGCTCCAGCTATCTCATCTTGGTATGTACATTTCTAATTATGTTTCTGCCAACCACTATTAATTTATTATAGCTTTCCTCAATATCTTCATTGAAAGAAGAAACTTCTTGAGTTAGCTCCATAATTTAAGGTGGATTTTGTTCCTCTTGTAGTTATTGGACCTCATATACCCTATATTTTATATGTGAATATTCATATAGAGATTTTATTATGCACACATATAGCTCTTATTCAAGTTTGAGATTCTACAAAACTATGGCTATATATATATATATATATATATATATATACTCTACCTACAATAGCAAAAAACCCAGTGAGTTGGATAATAATGACATACAAGTCTGTATTCAATGTCTATAATGCATTGATGCTAGAAAAAGTTTTCTTAGACCGTTGAAATTAAGGAAACATAACACTAAAATCTACATATAGCAAAATATAATTTATATGGCATTTCCCTTGTTGTTGAAATAGAAGAAAGTTACAGTTAAATACCAAGCATCATATTCTATATGTTTTCTGTTTCTGCTTTCAGGGGGTGGTTCACATCATATCTAATCTTCTGAAGGGTTCCATCAATTTTTCCATTGTTTCCTGATAACTACAATTTTAGTATCTGTACTTAGAGACTCTCAGAGAATCCTTAAACTTGCAGTCAAGGGAGGGTGAGAGGTCTCATCAAAGAAATTATCCAAACACAAATGCCTTAATTCCCATGTGTGCAAGTATGTATTGAAAATTTCAAACATCCGTAGTCTAAACTTATACTTCTTTCAAAGCACAAAATCATTAGGATTGAAAATCTTGCCACATTTCACTTACAACTATTCATAGTCCCCCTAAATGTGGGTGTGTACACTGTAAATTCAGTATTAGCTTTAAAATAATGTTTCACAATGTTTAAAAACGATTTTTGACTTTAAATAATACTGTTTTTCAGCTTCTGAGGGATACATCAGAGCAAAGCACAATCTCTTTTCTTATGCTAGTGCCTCATCTGTTTTGAACAGTGAATTGTATGCTGACAGGCAATTAGTCAAGCTAAGAATCAACAGCTTCAGCTGCTGCTGCTTAATTTAAATAATAAGTGATTGCTTTGTTTTGAATGTATTTTAAGCAGATATTTGAGTAAGCTTCTGAGATGTATACTATAAATTTATTATTCATCAAAATGACATATATATAAACGTATATATCTATTTATATTGCATATATATGTACATATGCATGTGGGTATATGCTCACATATGTATATACAAATACAGTTCTTCTTGATATTAAAGAAAGATATAAACAAATTTTGGTCTAAAATACTCATTCTGTTAAAATAGCAAAGTGTTTACTGCAAAAATGATTCCACACTTTGACAATATATTGGATATTTTAAATCTGTTTACTGCAAAAAGATATATTTGATATATGTTTGATTAATGTTTTTGAGTTTAAATGTCAAAATGATAAAAACAAATTCATATATTCAAAAGATCATTCTATTTTAAGGCTTTTGTATAGTATTTACCTTATTATTTTAACATTAAAATACAGTTACAGAAACTTCCCTTTGCTTTCTGCCCTCTAATCATTGTTATGTATCCTTTTGTGCTCACCTCAAAATCAAGCCTCTGTTGATTTGCTTATATATTAAATATATACAGCCTACCATGTCTGTTACCTGTAATTTGTAGGCATATGATTTAAGGGCTAATCATTAGGTATTGGATAACATATTAAGGCTCTCATCCCTTAGGATGACCTCTTTTGTTCTCAGTATCCTTTGTTTACTTGTAGTTCTTGTAGTCAGTGGGTGGAGCCTTGTGATATTTTCCACTTTTATGTTGGCATGTATATTACTTTACCACTTCAGGTCTTGTTAAGGCCATAACCTTGTTGAGTTATCATGGGTAAAACTTCCCTGAAATTACTCACAGACACACTCTCGCAGAAGATTTCCTAGAAATCTGGATCTTACAGTGCTTTCTTCCCCTCTTCCATGATGTTTCCAAAACTTAGGTACAGGAGTTATGTTGTAGCAGTTTGGTCTGGGTGTCCCCATGATCACTCAGTCTCTGCATTGTGACCAATTGTTTCTGTAACAATCTTCATCTGTTGCAAAGAGAATTAACTTTGGTGAGGATTGAGAGCTATATATCTTTGGGTATTATACTGGCTGGTTTTGTGTCAACTTGACACAAGCTGGAGTTATCACAGAGAAAGGAGATTCAGTTGAGAAAATGCCTCCATGAGATCCAGCTGTAAGGCATTTTCTCAATTAGTGATCAAGGGGGGAGGGCCCTTTGTGGGTGGTACCATCTGTGGGCTGGTAGTCTTGGGCTCTATAAGAAAGTCAGCTGAGCAAGCCAGGAGAAGCAAGCCAGTAAGTTAACATCACTCCATGGCCTCTGCATCCACTCCTGCTTCCTGTCCTGCTTGAGTTCCAGTCCTGACTTCCTTTGGTGATGAACAGCAACATGGAAGTATAAGCTCAATAAACCCTTTCCTCCCCAACTAGCTTCTTCATCATGATGCTTGTGCAGGAATAGAAACCCTGACAAAGACAGTTATAAAGGTACATATTTAAAATGTGGTTAGAAATTGTTCTAGTTTAGTAATGTAGATTGATGATAATAATAATTCAGAAATATTTTAGAATAGCACATGCTGTCTTCATGAATCTGTATTTCATATGACACAAGTTATATGGCTTTCTTCATACTTCATACTTCAAATATTTTTATGGAGTTGAAACTAATATGAACCACCCCCCAAAAAGTTATAAACCTTTAAAATTATTAGTACAAGTGAGCTGAAATTTTATAACTACACAAAGTCCTCCAAGTGATCTGTTCCACATTTACTCTAAATTGCCAAAATATGTGAGTAAACAAGATACTTTCAGTTACTAAATGTACAGGCTGTAGAACAATGAGAAAATATTTTAGTAAAATACTTATGAATCAGCTTTAAAGCTACAAAAAGACACACAAGGAACTTACGTGAACATAATACATGTAAGAAGCATCTTAATAATGTATGTGTGGTATAGTTCCTTGCACATGATGGCCTGGAAAGGCAAAGAATAGGAAAAATCAAAAGAGCCACTGACTGTCAGGAGTTGAGATACAATGGGCATTTGCATGCTGATGAAATCTCTATGCGTGTATAAAAATAATCTCATGACATTGTTGTGGTTGGTTATGTCCTACTCTGGATTAGATATGGATTAACAGTGCCCTAAATATCATGACAGGAGCTTGAGGACAGGTACAGAGACGGTAAGTGATAATGGGACTTTAAAAGATTGATTAAGTGGTTAAGTCTTCAAGGCAAATAGAACACTGGCTTCAGAAGGTATTGTTTCTCATGGGTCTCATGGTACCTATGAGACCCATCTTGTTCCTCCAAGAATGAGTTATTAGGAACCAAGAAAACCTCCTTACTCCTTATTCTTCTATGAGAACTGATCTTGCCATCTGATTTATGCCTTTTTGTGTGTCTACCTGAAATGATCCATATGTTATAATACCTTCACCAGAAACTTAAGCATGAGCAGTTAGAGAAGTCCAGGTTGGTCATTTATTCTCCAAAACAGTCAACTAAGTAAACTGGTTTTCATTATGATTTACCCATCCTTGGATATTTTGTTATGACTGTGGAAAATATGTTCTACTTATTATTATAAACTATCTACCTATAGAATGTATAAA
The DNA here is from genome assembly GCA_028551405.1 of Uromys caudimaculatus. NCBI lineage: Eukaryota > Metazoa > Chordata > Mammalia > Rodentia > Muridae > Uromys > Uromys caudimaculatus. The sequence goes on from CM052702.1 coordinate 86,956,216, forward strand.
GTCAAGCATAGGACTTAACATAAAATATCTGCTCGGGGTCACAATGATGTATTATTGTAGACTCTTCAATTAAGACAAATTACAGCTATTGTAGAGGATATTGACAATGGGGGTACCTGTGTATAGCGGTAATTAGTATTAAGATATAGGCATACTTCCCTCTACATTTTATTGTCAACTGCAAAATACTCTAAAGTCTACTAAAATTACTTTACAACATTAAAATATCGGAGAGTCAAATCATTAATGACCAAATCAATATGCAAACTAATCTCTGTTCTTATTAACTTACTATAATAAAAATCTTAAGAATTTTGATATGTATGTGGAAAAACAATGGTATAAAAACATGGTACAAATTCTAAGAAATGCTCATAGCTCAACTGTTGCAAACCAGTGAGGGTATTTACAAGGTATTAGAATGTGGGACAGTTCCTTAACATAGTTATTTTAATTATATTCTGTAATTAACTAATTTCTCTGTTTGCCACAAAACCTAATATTTATTGTGTTTTATTAATCATTTTATTTGTTTACATTTCAAATGTTATCCCCCTTCCCAGTCTCCCCTCCATGACCTGCCTACCCTACCCTCTCCCCTTTGCCTCTAAGAGGGTGCTCCCCCACCTACTCCTATATCACCCCTCTAGTATCCCCTTTTCTAGAGCATCAAACTTCCACAGAACCAAGCGCCTCCCCTTCCATTGATACCAGGTGAGGCAGTCCTCTGCTACATAGTGGCAGGAGCCATGGATTGGCACATGCGTACTCTTTGGTTGGTGATTTAGTCCCTAGGAGCTCTGAGAGGTCTGGTTAACTGATACTATTGTTCTTCCTATGGGGTTGCAATCCCCTTAAGCTGCTTCAGCCCTTCCCCTAACTCTTTCATTGGGGTTCCTGGGCTTAGTCTTACATTAGGTGTGAGACTCTGCATCTGTCTTAGGTGCTGGCAGAGCCTCCCAGAGTGGAATCACACCAAACTCCTATCTGTAAGCACATCTTGGCATCAGCAATAGTGTTAGGGTTTGGTATCTGTAGATGGAATTGATCCCATGATGGGGCAGTAAAAATTTTTAACCCAGAATTATCCCTGTCTAAAGAAAATGCAAGGACAAAAATGGAGCAGAAACTGAAGGAAAGGCCATCTGATCTTTATTTTTTCATGTGACCTTTACTACACTTACAGGTCATCTTTGCCACCTGCGGTTGTCTTAGAGTCTTAATCTTGTTACTTCCACTGTACTTTCACATTGTAATAATTCAAGCCTTTTATTTTAGTTTTCAGTATAACTTATAACCTCTGGATGTTTGAAATTCACTATTTAAGTTAAGTATGTATTTCATAATAGTTCTAAGGTTCAAATTCGTCCATCTTTGCTAACTCATCACTCCAAGAGTAACTATGTCTTAACAGATCTAATGTAAGTGTGGTATTAAGAGGAAAAAACATTATCTTTTATGACATGATCTGAATAGAAAAAAAAAAGAGTATAAATATGTAGGCAGGTCAGTCAGAATCTTAAAAGCGACATGGCCTTAGGGATCTTTCCTCTATGTACTTCTATTTTATACAACTGTAAATAATATTTTATGAAATTGTTAGGAAGGTACAGTATAACTAAACAAATGGCACCAACTTTACAATCTTGCACCACTGTTAAAATATTGTTCTTATATTTAAGCTTCCCGACTGAGTTTTCGAAAGGGCAGCCTTTCCTGGTTCTTTGAGCTCCAGCTTTGACAACTTCACCCTGGAGGTAACAACTCGCCCAAGGCCTGCCATGCAGCCCTGCTGCCCTGCACGCATCCACTGCTCCTTTTGGCAGGTTCTGCTGATTTATGGAGCTATTTGATTTATATAATGTCCCATGCCTTTGATTGCATATACTCTATAGCAGTCACTCAAGATGCAAACAAACACATCATATGCTCTTTAATCACTCCCATCCCCCTTGCTATCAATCACTGCCAATAGCAATAGAACAGCTGTGATTCACGCTGCAAATGTAACGTCAGCACACTTGAGTTGGAAGCATTGAACAGGAACCATTGTGTGCAGCCTCTAATCAGGAAAAGGTGTTCAGTATCCCTGCAGCTCAGGGCAAAAACGGAACTGAGAGAAAAGATGCTATATTTTTATAAAGAGAAGGAACGATCTGGAAAGATAATTAAATATGAAGAGCTAAATGCGTTGATGTATACCTATAATCCAAGAATTTGGGAATTTGAGATGGAACGAACATGGATTCAAGACTAGTCTGAACTACATACTGAGGCCCAATCAAAGAAGTAGGAGGATAAGAAGAAAAAGTTAGGAGAAAATAGGGAAACATTGAACTATGACAGTAGCTTTGGAATATGAGTGAGTAATCTGAGGTTGTAATATGCAGGGAACATACACAAGAACACACCTATGTTTAGAATATTTTTCTGCAATTTTTAAAATTTATTTATTCATCTTACATTCTGATAGCAGCAGCATCTCCTTCCTCTCCTTCCATTTTGACCTTCACATACCTCTCCCACCATTAGCCCCTCCTCTTTTCCTCAGTGAAAGGGAAACCCACCCTCCATGGGTATCAACACTTCTTGACACATCAAGTTCTAGTGTGATAGTTCCATGCAAACCACACTGGAAAACACTGATTTTCTCTTTGCCTGCTGGAAGCAATGGCAAATAGTTTTGGGGTTATAGGGATGAACTCATTTCCATGTTCTTTGTTAAGTGTTAGGACCCATGATGTCTGGCGTGAATCTGTACAGGTCTTGTGTACAAGTCACTTTTGGTGTGAGTTCACATAAGCTTCACTCTTATTGTGTCTACAAACAGTGTTTAATCTGAGTCATCCACTCCATCTGGTTCTTAGGTCACTCTGCTTCCTCTCCTCATAGATTCCTGAACCATTAGAAGAGGACTTTGATGAAGACAGTTCATTTAGGGCTGATTGCTCCAAAGTCTCTGATTCTCAGTACATTGTCCATTTGAGAGTTGTTGTTGAAGTTCCTGTCTATTTCAAGAAGCTTCTCTGTTATGGGTGAAGTTTTGCTGATATATGTGCTTAACATTATATTAAAAGTCATTTTTATTCTTATGTTCTTTTAATAGAGTAATAGGTTAACTTCTAGGCATACGATCTGTCTAGTCTCACATCCTTGAACACTAGAGCAGTGTCATATAGCAGTGTCTATCTCATGAAGTAGCTGAGATTTTTTTTTCTGTTAGCTTGCTTTTGTGTGTGAGTGTTTATTTTGTATATGTGTGTGTGTGTGTGTGTGTGTGTGTGTGTGTGTGTGTGTTGGTGTTTGATACAGTATTTCTCTCTGTGTAGCCCTGGCTGTACTGGAACTCTCTATATAAACCAGGCTAATCTCAACCCTCAGAAATCTTCCTGCCACTGTACTGCTCTCTCCCAAGTTCTGGGACCAATGTCAAAATTTACCACTGCTTTGCTATGAAATAGCAATTAAACAGGGAGGAGAAGGCACCAAGTTGGAAAAAGAACTAATAGTTCAAAGGAATAACTGTAAGCTAAACTAACAGGTATTTAATTATGGAGGTAAATCACATCATGCCATGAATTTTCATAGATTATAAATAAAAATAATTATTTGTCAAACTTCTATTCATTTGAATACATATATTACTTATATATTTACATACTATATTCATGTAATTTAATTGAATAGTTTTCTATAAGCTTTTTAATTCATATAATGTTGAATATTTAGAAAATCTAAAAATATTATAGTGTCTTTGTGTAATTGCAATGAAGAACCAAGATTCTATACACATATACATACACAACATATTTGCATATATATACATATATGTATATATGTGAGTATTAGTACACACACACACACACACACACACACACACACACACACACACATATATATATATATAATATTTGTTCTACCAGGAACTGACTAGAAGTACATTTCAAGTGAAACCAAAGTAACACAGTATGTTTACTTTGAAAAGAGCATGTCAGATTTCATACTTCATCTTCTGTCTTTCTCTTGTCTCAGAAGACAAATTTTATTTATTTTTTATTCTGGAATATGCCTCTGATTTCTGATATCAAAAACATTCAGAAGAGACCAGTACTTCAAGTAAAAATTGTCACTTTGCGAATATGGCTGATTTATCAGTTGCATCAAGTTTTGTCGTTTCTTACGGAATGTCTGATGAGGTGAGATTCCTCCGTAAGAAGATCTAACAGATTAGTATCAAATCCTGAACAATACACTGGCAATCAAGGACACCGCTTAGAAGGCAATCAATGGTTATAGAATAAATAATGTGTTTCCTTGCAAAGGGAGAAAATAACTATCATCCAGATGTTATTAATCTTCCTTGCAATATTTTAACATTCCATGTGCTGTATTAAATTATTTTCTTTCCCTTTTTTTATATTTTTGAGGAAATATTAAAAGTTCACTGACTTATTGTCAAATTACAGGCTTAGTCAAGGACATTAAATTAACAACTTTCCAATAAATCATGCTAATAATTTACCATATGAGATGTCAGTAACATCTAAGCTGCCCTTTAAAAAGACAAAAAAGAGTTAGATTGGTAAAGAGGAAAATAACTTGATTAAGTAGCTCATGTCACAAATGGCATATATATGACTATATGAGAACAAGTGCTGGTACTTTTAATGAACCTAAGTAAAATGTAGAGTAAGAAAATTTAGGATAAGCACACTTTCCATAGTACTATGTAGGTTTCTCTCTTTTCCCCAGGGTAATCATTTGGGTATTGATAGACTCTCTTAGAATAACAAATTCTGAACATATATTTGCTGTTGTAAATCATATGGGTGAGAATAAGCATGGCTTTCACATGCACTTTTAAATCATCTTTATTTAGGCATATTGTCTGTAAATTGCTTAAAAGTGTGCATTCATCATATATGCTTAAGACAATGATAGTCACATACTTTTCTTTTAATAAAAACTCTTCTGAATTATGAGTTTTCACTATGATATTACTAAAGCATGGCTATTTTAAACAAATGCTCATAAATTGCTGTGATTCATGTTTGAAGGTATAAAAATTTGGTTGTTGCTCATCTTCTTAGACCCTGTTTTGCAGATTATACAATTCATAATTTGAAGAATTTATTCAAACTTTGAAGGCTGGGTTTTATTTTGACTGATTGTCTATAGTGATTAATTATACATACTTGCTGATTTGTTGCAGACTATTTTCTGACAAAATTGAGAGTACATGATACAATGCTCTATCATTTGTTATTTCAAAGTACCATTTTAATCATATATACATTAAACACTTTAAAAGTATTATAAATAAGCTCCAGATATAAAAATAAGTACTGGTTACAACATTTCCCCATCCTCAGAGTTTATAGTCACATGAGAAATATGTCTATAAAAGTTACAATAAAATAGCTATCTGGCCAAAGAGATGGCTCTATGGTTAAAAGCACTGTGAACCACATGACCTGATTGCAACTGCTGGAATGCAAATAAAGATAGAAAGTTAGACATGAGTCTATAAAGTTATATTCTGTGATACATGTATGCTCCTACAAACATCATGCACATATGTGATATTCATAATGTAATTTAAAAATAATATGTTGTGCTGGCTAGTTTTGTGTGTAAAACTTGAGACAAGCTGAAGTTATCACAGAGAAAGGAGTTTCAGTTGAGAACATGCCTCCATGAGATTCAGCTGTAAGGCATTTTCTCAATTAGTGATCAAGGGGGGAGGGTCCCTTGTGAGTGGCACCATCTGTGGGCTGGTAGTCTTAGGCTCTATAAGAAAGCCAGCTGAGCAAGCCAGGAGAAGCAAGCAAGTCAGTAAGCAGCATTCCTCCATGGCCTCTGCATTAGCTCCAGCTCCTTGACTCCTTGACCTGCTTGAGTTCTAGTCCTGACTTCCTTTCGTGATGAACAGCAGCATGGAAGTATAAGCTCAATAAACCCTTTCCTCCCCAACTTGATTCTTGGTCATGATGTTTGTACAGGAATAGAAACTCTGACTAAGAAAAATTGATACCAGAAGTGGGGTATTCCTTTGACAACCTGAGTGTGTTTTAGGGAGGACTGTGGAAGGACTTTGGAACTTTGGGCTAGAAGATCCATTTGGTGTTACGAGCTTTGCGAGATGTTGTGTAGGAGCTCGGAAGTTGGAGGCCTGGCTTGTGAAATTTCAGAGGGAAGATTAAAGACTCTTATCAGGGCCATTGCTATTTTGACTGTGAAAGTTCTGTGGTTTTGGTTAGCTGGGGCTGAAGGATCGTCTGTGATTAACAAGACACCGGAACTACTAAAGCAAAACCATTGCATTACTGGAACTATTGATGCTGGTTAGCTGGAGTTGGGAAATTGGCGGTGATTGGGAAGAGACCAGCATCACTGAGGTGAAATCTTCTTAGAAGTGTTTTCTGAGAGCACAGAGGCTGTGTGCCAGAGATAGCCAGTTGTACCTTATGCTGTGGCTGGACTTGGTAATGTGTAAGAGCCACCTAGGTGGTCCTGATTTTGAAGGCATGAAGGAGTCATGAAGAGCAGCTGAGGCCTGGGCACTGTGAGAGGCTGCAGAAGGCCATTGGTGAAGGTGCAGCCTCAATTGCAATTCCAGGACTGAAGGAGTCGTGCAAAAGAGTCTATGCTTGGTACTTCAAGAGGCCTTGAAATGCCATTGGTGAAGGTGCAGCCTCAGTTGCAATTGACAGCGCAGGACTGAAGGGGATCATGCAAAGGAGGTGAGACTTGACACCATGAAGAGAACCTATGAGAGGATATTGGTAAACCTAGTTGCAGCAGAAGACAGCAGTGTTTTGGAGATGCCAGTACCATGAGATGACCACCAGGAACAGCAGCAGCAATGGAGTACAGACATCTGGAGCCTAGAAGACAAGGTGTGTGCTACAAAGGGCAGAGCTGGAGAAGTGACTCAAGTCCTTGGAGTAATCCAGAAGATCGTGAGTGGATCCCAGACATTGGATGGTTGGATTTTGATTTTGATTTTGATTGTGACTGTGGCCTGATATTTTTCTCTCTTAAAGAAAGAAGGTATTTTAGTGGAGCCCAGAGTTAAGAGACTTTGAATTTTTTAAATACTGAATTTTAAAAGAGTGGATGTTTAAAATGGACTGAAATGTTAATATGTAAGAATTTGCAAATACTGTGGGACTTTTAAAGTTATTTAGATCTTGGAGATGAATAAGGAAGTAAGGATCGAGGCTTATTGGTGATGTGTTTGTGTATCAAGTTGACAAGGGGTCAATTGTACTGGCTAGTTTTGTGTGCCAACTTGAGAAAAGCTGAAGTTATCACAGAGAAAGGAGTTTCAGTTGAGAACATGCCTCCATGAGATTCAGCTGTAAGGCATTTTCTCAATTAGTGATCAAGGGGGGAGGGTCCCTTGTGAGTGGTACCATCTGTGGGCTTAGTAGTCTTGGGCTCTATAAGAAAGCCAGCTGAGCAAGGCAGGAGAAGCAAGCAAGTCAGTAAGCAGCATTCCTCCATGGCCTCTGCATCAGTTCCTGCTCCTTGACCTGCATGAGTTCCAGTCCTGACTTCCTTTCTTGATGAGCAGCAGCATGGAGTATAAGCTCAATAAACCCTTTCCTCCCCAACTTGCATCTTGGTCATGATGTTTGTGCAGGACTAGAAACCCTGACTAAGATGCATATAGAGAAAAGCAGGTAGAGTTCTTTGAAGTTTTATTGAAGAGATTTAGATTCAGATTTTAGGAGTCAAGGAGCTTTGATACGTATATAGCACTCCATAGAATAGGCATTTCGACAGAGGCAAGAACATACTTTAAAACCCATTAATTGATGGCAAAACTTAATGTATATTTATCATCAAGTGCACTGTTGTACAATAAGTATAAATAGGAGTTTATTCAATGATGAAAAAAGAATTTGATGGAATTATAATATAAATTTAAGTATAATATTACTGGCAAAGTACTACTGTTAAGTAAATGACTTATATTTGCTTAAACTTTAACATTTGTTGTTATTTTTTTAAAGATAGACAGATGATAGTTAGCTAATAGTTACCTGCTATTTTGAGATGGACAGATGATTGCTATATAATAGATACTAGATGATAGCTTGTTAGCCAGCTAGACAGAAAGAGGAGGAGGGAGGGGAGGGGAGAGAGAGAGAGAGAGAGAGAGAGAAGGAGAGAGGAGACCACTACATAGATAGCTAGGTAGATAGATAGCAAAGTAGACAGACAGGCAGGAAGATAGGCAGGCAGACAGACAGACAGATAGACAGGTAGCCAGCCAGCCAGATGCTTGACTTTATGTAGCCCAGGCTGACTTTAATCTCATTATGTAGTTGGAAATGCCCTTGAATGGTCTTCATACTTTGACTTTCTTTCAGAGTGTTTGGTTTTAGAATTTGCTGATACAAGCAGAAAGTACAAGAAGAAGGTGATTACTCTTCAAGTATTTCATCTCATATTAATTTGAGACAACAGTTGTTGGGACATTCCACAGTGGGTGCTTTTTTCTTGAAACATTTTTTTTTTTTTTTTTGTAAAACAGCAAATTGGCTACAAAGAAATATGCTATTTGTTATGAAATGACTGACTGTTTCACTTTTCTCATGTTCTATACTAGAAGCACTATAAAATAGTAGTTGAATATATTTTTCAAGTAGATCTTACATTGTACATAACAGAGTTGTTATGGATACAAATGCACTTAGAATACACAAAAGGCAGAACAAAGTGATTATTTAGGTCTTAGTTAGGAACATGTATACTGTCTGGCAGCATGAAAGTATAGGTGACAAATATAAAGACAGACAGTATACGCAAGTGCCAAACACAGTATCTCTTTGTAGGTGATTATACTCAGAATGACACATAACAAGAAAAGACATATATATGTCATAAACAGAAAGAGCAATTCAAGAAAGAATTTGGGCCTGAAAAAAATGATAACCATATTCCCAAATGTGGTTGTCTTAGAAATGGTATTCAAGTGGCTATATTTTTCAGAACTGTGAAGATTATGAAAAGATTGTGTTTGGAAAGAAACTGGCAAATTGTATGCTTGGTTATACTAAGTTTGAAATGAAAGTTAAACATTGAAGTCTGATACTGGGTTGGATTTGATAATTGACACCTGGAAGTCATATCAAAATAAATATATCTTGAATATAAAATTTGGAGAGATATCATTTGAAGTCTTGGGCTAATAAGAGATTATAGCTAGAGATAAAGAGCAGAGAGCTTTTGAACACAGACTTATTTAAACATAATTTCTCTATGAGAACATACCCAAAGAAGCAGGAGTTCTACAGGGTTCTTCTAGAATAAGATATTGGAAAATCCATATTTTTCAATTGAAATAAATGGAGAGAAATTGAAAATAATCTAATTGGTTTTACATTTGGAAATTATGTAGACCTTTTCCTGTTAATATTTGGGTATTGTAATCATGATCGAGGCTTATTTAAGGGTATTGAGATGGCAAGACAGAATAATTTTCATTCAACATGATTATTGAGATATTTTAAGGTAACCTAGATCAGGAATATTCCCAGTGGCTAGTGGATTAAGGGTGGACCAAAACCATCTTTGGCTGTTTTTCTTGTTTGTTGTGAGAATTACTAAAGCATGTTTTAGATATATGAGAAAAAAGTTAGACAAATGAAAGTAAAAGTTCAGTCAGAAGAAACAAAATCCTTGGACAGGTAAGAGACTATGTTTTGTGCATAGGACAAGCAAGGAAGAAGAGGTTTAACATGATCTTTCAAGTACACAGGTACTTGTTGATGAGTTTTTCTTTGTTTGTTTGTTGATTTATTGATTGATAGTTTTTTGTTTCCAAGTGATATGGGCAGCAAGTTTTACAAAGAACATGTAAAAAGAGGATTTAGATGTTTCAAATGAAAACACACAAAATATTTATATTGCAGGACAGGAGGTAATGAGGATCTAGGGAAATGTAGTATGGATTCATGGTCTTAAAGTGCAGGTTATATGTTAGCTCTTGGTGCTGAGACATGGACTTGCTCTGAGTTACTTCTCCTTAAATGAGTAGTATCTGAAGAAGGTCCACAGAGTGATTCTCATGTTGATTTGTGAATGATTCTGATGTTTATTTGTGAATTATAATGACAGTCCAGGCAAGATGGGAAATGGGCTTTTAAGTTAAGAAGGACTAACTGAAACAGTAATGAATGGCTTATTTGAGGAGTAAAAGGAATAGTTCTACCTCAAGACCCACCTATACCACACCTGGGCATACCCAAGAGAAGCTCCATCATGCCACAAGGACATTTCCTTAACTAAGTTCATAGAAGTTTTCTTAGTAATTGACAGAAACTAGAAAAAAAAAAAAACCTACATGTCCCTCAACCAGAGAATGGATAAAGAAAATGTGGTACATTTACACGATTACTCAATTATTTAAAACAATGGCATCATGAAATTTGCAGGCAAATGGATGAAATTAAAAAAAAATTATTCTGAGATAATTCTGATCCAGAAAGACACACATGGTATGTACTCGCTTTTAAGTGGTTATTAGCCATAAAGTATAGGATAACCATGCTACAAACATCAGACCCAAAGAAGCTAAGTAACAAGAAGGGCCCAAGTGAGAATTCTTTTATTGAGAAGGGGGAAAAGATTAGATCAGGAGCCTATGGGAAGAAGGAACTGGATGAGGAGTGGGTGGAGATTGGAACAGGAGGGGTGGGGTGGGGGAAAATGGTGGGAGAATGTACTGGAAGTGATAACTGGATTGGAGGGTTATCTCTGGGATAAGATAGAAACTTAGGACAATGGAAACTCCTAGAAAGCTATGAAAGTGACCCCAGCTAAGACTCCTACCATGTGGAATATGGAGCCTAAACGAGCCACCTCTTGTAACCAGGTGGAGTGATTAGGACACCAATCCACCCATAAAACCTTAGATGCACAAATTATCCTGCCTACAAGATGTGCAGTGGTAAAAGATGGAGCAGAATTTCTGGTAAGGGCCAACCAATGACAGATCCAACTTGAGACCCATGCTGTGACAGGGAAAATATCCCTGACACTATTGATGTTATTCTGTTATACATGCATACAGTAGCCTACCATAAATGTCATCAGAGAGGCTTTGCCCAGTAATTGATGGAAACTGATGCAAAAACCCAAAGTCAAACATTAAGTGGATCTTTTTTTTTTCAAGTGTTATTTATTTTGAACAAATTTAGTTTAAGCAATGTTCCTTATATCCATTATATTGCAAATGCACACCGAGAGGGTTAAATAAATGCAGTTATGTGAAATAAATGAAGTTTCTCAAGGCAGGCACATGTTCGGCAAATGTTTGTGGAGTGAAGGAATGAGTTCTAGAGCCCAGGTATTGAGTCATTCCATACCCGTTTAAAAGAGAATGTCTTCCAGGAGACTGTCAATGTCCGGTGCTTTTACCTCCAAAGCTTCCCACAGTCAGGGATCCAAGATGACTCCATATTCAATCTAGGAGGGAATGTCCTGGAAAACCACAGCCTGTGCTGCCCAGGTCTTGTTCTTTGAAAACCTACTTTCTAGACCAAGAGCCCAATGGCTTCAGGTGGAGGTGGATGCCATTTTGGGAGCGCAAGATCAGCTGGGGGACCTTAATGAGTGGCTTTGAGGGATCTGGAGAGAATTCAAAGCTCAGCAAACAAAGGGCTGTGACCACCTTCAACTTGTTCATGGCGAACTGCTGCCCAATGCAACTCCTGGGCCCTGCAGAAAAGGGCATGGAGGCAAAAAAAGGATGCTGTCCTGTTGTATTCTTAGGAGAAAAGCTCAGTGGGTCAAAGACCTCTGTGCCAGGCCATACAGCACTGTTCCTATGGAGGGCGTAGATGTGCAGAGAGATCAGGCTGCCTGCAGGTAGAGAGCGGCCATCTACAAAGGTGACTAGCTTGCTAAGCTGGCGGTATACCTGGGGTATAGGTGGGTAGAGACGGAAGTACTCCTTGATGTTCATGGTCAGGTAGGTCACCTTGGCCAGATCATCCTACTGGAAGGAGTCCTGGGTTCCTAGAATCTCACAGACGTCCTCCCTACATCGCTGCTGGTACTTAGGATATAGGGCCATGCAGTAGAGAAACCAAGAGATACCACTAGTGGTAGTGTCATGGCCTTTAAACATGACTGTGTTTACTTCAGCCCGGAGGTCTGCATCTGACAGCTTGATCCAACTTTCATCCCAGGAACCCAGGAAAATTTCCAGGAATTGAGGAATCCTGTTAAGGGGTGGGGAGGATTGTGGGAGTCAGATGGGTCAAGAAAACGTGAAGAATCAACTAACTTAGGAAGATAGTAGCTCATAGAGACAGAGCTTCAAACAAAAGAGCATACATGGGATGAGCCTAGGCCCTCTGCACATATTTAACAGTCATGCAGCTGGGTCTTTATGTAGAACATCAGAGGCAAGGGCTGTCTTTGACTTTGTTGTCTGCCTTTGGATCCATTTCCCCTATTTGACCTGCATTGTCTAGCCTCAGGAGAAGACAAGCCTACTCTTATTGCAACTTGATATGCCAGTGCTGGTTGATATTCATGAGAGGCTTCCCCTTTCCTGAGGAGAAGAGGAGGGGGATGATACAGGGGAAGGTGAGATGAGAGGAAATGACTAGGAGGAGAGGAGGAAGGGGAAGGTGTGACTGGGAAATAGAAAAAATAAATAACAGTAAATATTTAAGAAGAATAGTTGAAATTTTGTGCAAAAATACTTCAAAGGCATTTTCGTGCTGGTGGGCATATTGTTAGGTAACCATTTAGAGAACAAAGCATGATCTGGGATATGATGATAAGGTTCTAATCATGACTCACTGAGCACTCAGAAAATCCATGTTTCTATGACCTATAATTTAATTATCATCAGTGAGCCGTGCATTAGTCAAGTGGTATATGAAAAGTTGACAGCAGCTGGGCCTTCTAATCCAATCCATCTTCTACCATATTTAGAGATGACATTAATCTTACAGTTAAAATTCTCATTCTCTAAATCTGCTTCCTTGTCACTTCAGATCCAAATCAGCAATAGTGGCACCCAAATAATGGCTTTACATGTGTTTCTGACCAACTGGCTATGAGTAAATACTGTGATAGCCCTCTGAGTGGATTCAACAAATTTTCTTGAGTGACTCACAGAATCCAGCAAAACATTTACCTTCACTTTTAGAAAAATTAATGAATATTACAAATGATAGTGATGAAGATACTAGTCCGGATATACACAAAGATGAATAAACTTCCATGTCACCACTGAAAACATCACTCTTCAGCAGCTTCTACCTTTTCATTTGCCTGGATTGCCCTGAGTCCTATTCTTTGGGGTTATTATGAAGACAACATTGAAGTGGTAAAAATGAAACAGAGAAAAACATGTTGAAATATTAATAGATAATGTTAAAAGACTAAATGGAAAAAGAAACCAAGACATATGTATCAAGATTCTTCTTGGGTTCTGTTCAAAATCTCTACCTTCCAGAAAGGGACAGGGGATAATTTAGAAATAAAACTCTTATATGATCTTCATGGCTAGTTCTAAGATATAGAGGCAGGAAAGTTAGAATTTTAGTGACCTGCTTCAGGAATTAGAAATTTTAGATTTTGTGACTTGCTTCAGGGAGCAAAGAGTCAAGAGCAAAGAGACAGATGATAACATGCATCAAATATCACATGCCAATGACATAGACATTTGACTTAAGTACTTGGATTCAGAACTGACTATGAATTCTGAAATTTTGAAAAACAAAGGAAGTTTTCAATAACTAAGATCAATTTATGGCATACCTTTTAAAATAAATATAGACAAAATACTAATAGGTGGTAGGGACAGTGGATTCTGGGAAAATATCAAGAATGGAAACATCCATACAAGAATAGTCTGCATTTATGTCACATAAAAATGATTGTCTACAAAAATAAATGATTGTCTACAGTTCTCCCAAATTTATCATTGAGATTCTTCTTGGTTTCTCTGTTAGTGTGTTTCATATTTCTGAAAACAAAAACCTGAAAGTCTACTTCTGATGTGAAGAGAATAGTATTTGTTTCATAATCTTGAAGGGTCAACATCCAACTTAGTGGCCTTGTTCTGTTTTGTCCACTTGCAAGAGTGGAAACTTATGGTAGGAATAAATGAAGGAGCATGTAGTCATATCTCCAGACAGGAAGAAAAAACAGAAGAAAAGAATGGACAATCAAATAATCCCCTGTGGAATTGTGTTTCAGGGGCCCCCAAATCATCTACTACATTTGACAGGTCGACACCTGCTAAAACACTTTATATATATATATATATATATATATATATATATATATATATATATATATATATATATATATATATATATATATATATGTAGCAGTATGGGTCATTACTCAGATTCAACTCATGGATGGTAATAAATTAGTGATAAAGAATTTATTATTAAACATATGATTTATGCATTTCATATAAATTGTGTTAACTATATTATAATTACATTTCATTTCAGAAGAAATAAACAACTTGTGATATTCTTCAGCATGCTTATTAAGCCACAAAGTGAATGTGGTGGTTTATAAGGAGGCCATACCTAATACAAAATGTAGTCACCTATATAGACAACCATGAGTCATATTTAGATAATAGTTATGCCAATTACCTAATTTATATAAGCATATTCATGGTTAAACATAATTAGATTTAACTGAATCATGCTGAATGTCTTCACATTTATTATCAATTTACTCATACACAATTCTGAAAATCCAGAGTAGGACCAGGTTTCTTCCTTTCTGCCAATGGCTGGATTGCCAATGGTGATTGAGAAACTTTTAATGAGGCATCCTGTACAAATTCAGAGCTTACATGCTGGTGCAAGGCAGACTGTCATTTCAGAGACATGTTAGGTCTGCAATGTACACATGCCATCAAAATATGGAGGATGGGAAAAATAATGGAAATCCAGGCAAGAAACAGGTTCTTGAATTTATATTTTTAGCATGCATGTAGGCCACTGAGATGGGATTTTTATGTTACTCATGTGCTACTTTTCCTTCCTTGTTAAGATCTGTACTGAACTTGGATTCAGCCTGGTCCAAGAAATAACAATTACTGAAAATCATATTAATTAGCCTTCTGCATTTAATATAAAATGATTCTTTAGCTCTTTACCATTCTCTGTCTTTGTAATTTGAAACTATATTATGATATATACTTAAACACAGAGACTATTTTCTTAATGTGGTCAAAATAAAGGTTTTGCAGAATAACTATTATTTTAGTTTTTCCTAATTATAAAGAAAATAATAGTAGAAACCTATGAGTTTCTTTAAATTTTTTCTCGTTATTTTTCCTGAATTTTGAGGTGAACATTCCTATAGACTTTTAAAATATAATGATACCTGTAACTGAAATTAAATTCATATAAAATCTGAATTTTAATTTTATTGGTGCTCTAAGTTCATCTTTCTCTTTAAAATTTGTCAAAATATAGGTTATTTTCATTTATTATTTTCAAAAAAATGCTGCAAGAGTCATCTTTGCCATTATTTTCTATGAAGTTAATTTTTTTTCTACCAGATGTCACATGTTTGTCTCACCATGAACTTACAATTTTATTGACTTTCAAAACAGAGAAAATGATTGGGCTCATTAACATACCCAATATATATATATATATATATATATATATATATATATATATATATATATATACACATACATACATATATATTTTTTATCTGGCACACACACACATACACACACACACACACACACACACACACACACACACATATATATATATGCCAGATAAAATGGCATTTGTCTGAGAATAATCCATCTCAGAAAAATGCCAATAACTCTCCTGCCTCTTTCTCCTGATGTATAGTTTTATAGCTGTGCTGTTCTTCCCTCAGCATGGGATGGAAACTCAGTGTCCAAACAATTGATTTAGAAATATAATTCATTTATCTCTTCATCTAGCCTGAAGAGTCATATTTAACAATTAAAGATTTTGATAGTTCCTCATTCCACAGATCTCAATCTTCATGTTTGTCCGTTAATTTCTTGCTTTTTTTCCCCTGTCATTTCCTGTCTTTCACCTGAAAAAGACAGAACCATGGATTTGAACAGAAAGCTGTTGCCCTCCTTCAGTAGCTAGAGTTACCTTGAAGTGGCCTTTGCAGGCATCCTGTTTGCTGCCCTTTCTCTGCCTCTTCTGATTTCAGATCAGCTTTACAGGAAGTACACATCCACTTTTAATGACAAGGTTCAGGTTGTTCTGATGAATGTCTGTCCTCTAGCCCTGATTGACACCAGCAGGCTGTGGAGGATGACAAATTGTCAGACAACAGATCAATCTGTTTTCTCCATTAAGTCGTGAGTAATGAAAGGGCAGAAGCATGGAAGGGGTGCTGTCTGTGTTACCTGGAGGCCCGCTGAAGGTATTTGTAAATCAAACATGTTAGCAGTCTACGTGCACTTATTATACATGCAGAAGTGTGTGTGCTTGAGTGATGAGAATCGAATCCTCAACAGATACCTTCAACAATGAAACAAGGAATAAAAATGATGCAGAGAGATGTGTTGTACAAACTATGAATGTAAAATACCATTTTCCCTGAGGATGAAGAGACCACATAGTGTAGAGGGATGAGAGCGTATTTTAAAAGCTTGATATTAGATACTTGGAAATACAGAAACTATTAATTATTAGTTATTTTAGCATGGGTTTTGTTTATCAAAGGGGATGTAATTTTTAAGAAAACCCTGATCAAACATTTACTTCAAAACATATTTTATAGATTTTGTACCTGGGAATTACCAGGACTTATACTTCATCTTACATTTTCAGCTTAAATTTTCAAATGAAAAGAAACCTACACTAGATCTGGAGCTTTCCATGTGGTAATTTCTATGGCTTTGCAGATCCTGTACATTCGTATTCAAGTGCCAGTTTTCATTTTTATGTGTGCGTGTAGTAAAACATTCGGATTAGAAGCCTGGAACTTCATTTAAAATATACTAACTTAAGACAATTAAGTGACATTTGAACATCCCCTCTAAGAACAGTGCATGTAGTGAGTAAATTTAAACAGAGAATTTTTTTTTAATTAATAGTAAAGATAGAAAGACATTAATATCTGAGGAATAAAATATAATTTTGGGGGGAAAGACAAAGTTCGAGCCTGGACCGTGAGAACTGGTATTGCTCTCCCTTCTCCTGTTTTAATTCAAATATTTTGTATAAACCAAATACTTACTTACATATACAGGCAATAAAGTATTTTAATAATTTTCTTATAAAAATATTTTCTATTTAAACTTTAAGTAAGATAGAGTAATTATTAAACTAATTCTTAGAATTTTCTGACTAAATTTTAATGGTACATCATAAGTGATCATTATTTACAATAAAAACATTGTTTCTCCTGTAAAAATTAGTTACTTTAAAAATGCAGTTGTAATTACAGTCTCATCGCATTAAGTAAATTTGAAATGAATGAAGAACAATGAAAATTTAATGACTAATTGTTATTAATGATTTTATCCATAGACTATGTTTTACATCTAGTTACTGTTTCAATGCAAACCTTGGAATTGCTAATTATGGTAAATTTTATCTATTCAAAGTATTGAATTTGCAGAAATTTTCCTTCTATATATTTTCTGTAATTCCATTAAAGAATTCCTATATTCTAAGCCACATCCAGGATTCCCAGGTACCCCACTTAGTTTATAGACTTGTTACATGTTCACAACAAACTACATCAAGTGCAGATTTTGAGTTCCCCTTACTCAAACTTTTTATGTCTTTAGAAACAAACTAGAATAAGAACATATGCTCTTATGCTACGATAATAAACAAACACAATATATATCATATATCTAAATGAGTTGAAAAAGAACATCTTTCCAAATAAACAGGATATGGTGATTCAAAACTATTAGAATTATTGAGAACAAGATAACTCTTCTATGTCTTTATTCCTCACAAACATCACTTACAAGAAAGACTGATAAGAGAGTTTTCTATGACATCTAAGATGAAGCTAGACTATTTCCTAAAAGCCAGAGGTTGCTAAATATGTGAGATAGATTAGTGTCAAGGCAATTGATTGCTCAGAAGATCCTACAGTGATGTTCAGCCCTCGAAGGATTTGAATCCATAAGAAAATAGGGTGAGCTGTAGGCAAACACTTTACTTTTTACATAGGAGGAATGCTTGGAATTTCTCAATAAAACATTTCCCTTTAAAGACAGAAGAGACACAACCATCCCAACATTCCTGTATCTAACAAGGGAATCAACTTTAAAGTATTTAGACCTAGAGTGCTCAAAAGCAGCTGAAAACTGTCAACAATGGAGAAAAATAGATTCTAGTACATTTCCGATGATGGTGTGCCAATGAGACAAACTTTGAGCATTCAGCTAGAAGTAGGGGACTGCCTTTGTGGAGGCGTCTCTGGAGTTCCAAATTCTGCTTGGAGTAAAGGATGGGACTCTCATATTTCACAGGGGTGACATGTTTTATGATTTCATTAGACTAGACATTTAATTACCAAATTAAGCAAGTGATTGGTGAATAGCTCTAAGAATTTCTATTGCTTTAAAGTATTGGAGACAAGATGGTTCTATCAGAGCTTTCATCCACGAATGGAGAGTTGTTCTATCTGGCCAAAAATGTGGGGAAACATGTAGACAAATAAGTTTTTGTTGCAACTAGTGACAATACGTAATTTTTGTTACTGTTGTGTGTTCAGTAATTATCTTCCTTATGTGATGAGTATTTTTCTAAACACCAGGCATACCACAACAAATATGTCAATCTTTCCTTAAATGTCAATAGAGATTTTAGACCAAACTGAAGAAGAAGAAGAAAAAAACAAAACAAAAAACCAAGTAGATTGAAAGACCATTGTGGCTAGTGAAGCTAGAAAAGTTTTATGGAAGCTTTAATAACGAGTACCTGGTGAACCTATATTTAACATCCTAAATGAGGAAACATGTCCTAAATTTAAATATATCTATAGAGAATGAAGGACAAGTGGATGTCTGTCTGATAGGCAGGCTAGGAATGAATGTTTTGAGTGAAACAGCCTAGATCTGATGGTAAGAATCACTGAGTTATGAAAGACTGAGGAGTTAGTTGAGTGGGAGTTTTCATTCTATAAAAACCAAAAAGTCCAGGAGTTTCTAGAGCTAATTTTACAATAAATAGATTGGAGAAATAGATCTGACATTGAAAGTCTTAAAAGAGATGATAGCCAAATATAACTCTAAAAAAAAATGATAACTTGGGGTTACTTAAGGGCTTTTAATATTAAATAATGATATACAAGCACATTATTTTCTGAAAAGTCAAGTTGATCTGTTGAGAATGGGCTAAATTAGATATTGAGGGAATTGCTTTAATGACATAGATACAAAGAGTTACACATTTTAATAATTTAAACATGCATGACACATAAGTGTGAGAAAAGTCTTGATGTACTTTTCCAGGATAAAAACAAAAACAAAAGAAAAACCAACTTTGTTTAATCCTTCTTCTTTACCAACATGTAATCTTTTTGTCTTTGTCTTTTTATACAACAGTTCAATTGTAGAGTTGTAAGCACATTACCTATGAACAGATATTCCCTGTGAGCAAGATCGTGAAGAAGTAAGAATGAAAATAAAATCATTTGTAACTCCAGAAACTGGACCATTCTCTTATATTCTGCCATCCTTCCCAGCCAAATATGAAGAGATGCTACATCATACTCATTTCTAATTCAAATGAATGAAGGCCAATTGCATTAAGTGCAAAATGAAGTTTGTTCAGTATCCCAGGACTTTTGAATTAAATCCTATTTTATAGACAAAAACTAAAAAAAAAAAATAATCAGTCTTTTCATGCAGTTGCAGATTATTATTATGTATTTGTTAAAATGGCCATATGTTGCACAGTTCCGAGTCCACAGCAAATACTTCTCTACCAAAGTTTTTCTTGGCAGTCTTCAAGGCCATTCTCACACACTTCTAGTTCTGAGACCCACTCGTTTTATTAGATTGCTCCAACAGCAACATTATAGTGTAGGCCCGTGCATTAGAATGATGTATCATGGTAATTCTAATGCAGTTATTCTCATATGATTTAGACTGCAATCCTAGAGCATTATGTGGATATAACACTAAAGCTATCTCTGAGGAAAATTTGTTCATTCCAGCAGGGCAGACATAGTCCTGTTTCGTGCATGAATTATTAAATATGCACTTAAAGGGTGGCAGCCCTTTTATTTGGAAGACCTCATCATTTTAATTGGTAAAAATGACAAATGACTGAAAGTTTGCAGCTTTCAGAGCCAAGGAAGACACAAGAAAAGGAAACAATGATTTAAAAAATGGCTGAGGCCTGAGCTGTGTGCCAGTCAAAGAGGCAATGTTTTTTTTTCAATGGTTTAACACAGATAACAAGTAGGGCTCTCCTTTATGGAAATGAGTGTAAATAGAAAGGTACTCTTTCCCAATGAATATTTATAAACAAACTACTCTCATGAGACATTGTTTCAAGCACATATGAGCAGCTGGGCATGAAGTTAAAGTAAATAACTTCATGAAACTGCTTATATGCAGTAAGATGGAAACATCTCAGGGCCACATACCTTGGTATTTTTAATTTGATTCTTGTGGCATTTCTTTGATAGTAGCTTAATCAGATATTAATAGATTCTATATAGAATGAAACATCTATTTGTCACCTATATATGTAACATATTTTCTCTTACTTCTATGAATATACAAAAGTAATTGATTATAGTTTAGCTATAAAACTATGTGAAACAAGTTTGTAGATTAAACAACACTTCAGCAGATAGTAGAATACTTCAGTATGTTTCCATTATGGAAAAGATCTTTCTTAAGTGTATGATATATACATATCTCAACTAATATAATTTTAAAAAATATATGTACTAAAGAAATAATTCCTCAATACTCAAATTTTACTAGTTGCTTTTACTTTTCAAACTGAACTAACCAAGAGTCATATTAACATTTTAGTTAATACATTTATTTTTATCAATTTCAGATTCCCACCAAAGTTAGTATAAAATAAACATGATTTTATATTAGTTCATATGTGTACTTGAGACTGAATAACATAATGAAGAGAGAGATTTAACTCAATCTACAGTAGATTCTGAGAATTCTAAATCTAAGTGACAGTTTCTGGAATGTAATAAGGCTCTTTGCACATGGCACAAACTAAGAGATAGAAAGGCAAATAGAAGTTGAAGGCTGAACCTTACAAGGCAGAGAAACATAGTAGATGAGACTGATTCCTGAAAGCTTTTCTATGAGATCATTAGTGGATTGATGGAAGTGGAGTTAACAACATCTCCAAACCATCACCATATACAAGTATAGTTACAGTAGGTGTTAGGGCAATGTTGATGAAGACATTAACTACAGCAATTTTCAATAACACACATTTACAAAAGCTTACTGCCAATGCTTTTTTTTTTTCATGTGAAGCTTAGTCATTTGAACTTTGTTTACTAAACGCTCTGCTTCTTGAAGTGGCCAAGAAGCTACAAAAGGCCATGATTCTGAATTTTCTAATTGCTGCTGTTTCTATTTGTTATGAAACTGAACATTATTTGAAACAAAGAAAAAGTGGGCACTGAACCCTTGATTATACCTAAGATAAAGTTTGGTTTTTTTCTTCATCAAAAGACTACATCTTAGTCTCAATCTTTCTTCATTCCTATAATCTTACCTAATTGGCAGGCTGAGGCATGGTAAAAAACCAAAGACACAAACAAACAAAAAAAACCATACATACATCTCAAAGCCAAACTGACCCAAATAGTAAGTTCAAAGCTAATCTTAGAAATTTGAAATAATGAAAAAAATTAAGATAACCCAGTCATAGAGGGCTTGCTTTCCATGTGCAAGACATTGGGTTTGATATCCAAAATAAAAGGAGAGAGAGAGAGAGACAGAGAGACAGAGAGAGAGACAGAGTGAGAGAGAAGAGAAAAGAAGAGATGGAGAGAAGGAGGGAGGGAGGGAGAGAGGATAAATAATGTTTATGAGATTCTTCTGGGTTGCATTCTATCAAGGACTTCAATTTGTCATAATATTTATGAAGTTAACTTGGATCCCATCCTCAAAGTGAAAACCCAAATATTTCCTCATTCATAGATATCTAATTTCCCCTATAAGGTTTATTGATTATCACT
Organism: Uromys caudimaculatus; assembly: GCA_028551405.1. NCBI lineage: Eukaryota > Metazoa > Chordata > Mammalia > Rodentia > Muridae > Uromys > Uromys caudimaculatus. Next base: position 86,978,434 of record CM052702.1, read on the forward strand.
GAGGTGTGTTATTTTCCATAATACAATTTTCCATAAAATGATTTAAATGATAATAACATTTGATGTTTTCACATGCTTTGCTGGAAATATTTTAGGACAGACTGAAGGGCTTAAGACAGATGTTGTCACAACCTAAAGATGAGACCACATCTTAAAACAGGAAGTCAGGGAGATGCAATTCAGTGTCAGCTTGCTTTTACAAGCCACTCTCATGAGTATGCAGGGTTCCCAGGAGAGTTACCTTAAGTCTTTATCTAGATGTGACCAATAGTTAACTAAGGACTTCTTATGAAATCATATCTCTCATCCGTGCCACAATAATTCCAACCTTTCATCATATGAACTCTTAGCTCACACAATGAGAACCAAGTTCAAACAACTGACTTGATGTTTTTAGCAAGTTATCTGATAACAAAATAAATCAATCAACCTAGGAATGATCTGTCCCTCCATACATGTCCAGCCATAGGACATCAAGTCATAATAAAATACAGAAAACATGATAAAGAGCATGATGAATAATGTACAAAGAAAGAAATATCTTTGGATAAGTTATCTAATGATTGAAACTCTATATATGAATGGGTTATATTCCTCGGTACAACATTTAATAGTAAGAGATTCTCCTATTGGTATCACTTAGCACCAAGACAATTGTGCAATTATGAATATATTTAGTATATTTGGAACTCAATTTTCCATCTTATGTTTTATAATATTAGAGGTTGAGTTGTATTCAGTATCAACTGCAGCAAAAGATGAACTTAAACAGTGAAAATAAGGTTAAGCTTTTCAGTAATACAACTATAATTTTATTTTTGAAGAATTCTATGCAGTATTTACAAGAATTTATGAATAATTTTGTTGTATATTACTGTAACAGAAGATTTTAGAAAGAGGATACTAGGTTTATAATAGATTTATTAGATAAGATTGATGCTTGTTCAAACTTTATGAATACTTTGCTATATGAATGTTTTTGAGTGTCTATATTTTCATGATTCAGAAATACCATTTACTCTAAAACAAAACCCTCTATTATACATATCATTCAGTATATTAATTTTAGTAGTAATCCTGCTGCTGGCATAGATGACAGCTTTACATTTGAAAGATGTCAGCAGTGGTGATATAAGTGTCTTCCATCTGTGTAGCACTGTCTGTCGCATCTGCCAGCTCTTACCATGGAGCAGAGGACACAGACAACAAGTGCTGGAAGCAGCAGCCTGACTCTCATCCTGTTAGGTAAACAGAATATTTTTGGCTCTGCTGACATATCAGTGGAACTGAAATAGGCTAATAGCAATTAAGTTCATTTCCAAAACTGGTTGCAACTTTATTTTTAATACCAGACATGATGATATAAAAATGTCAAATGATCAGAAATCACCTCTCTGATATTTACATGATCCCATTAATCTGATCTAGGAAGTGCTTTAGAATATTAATGTTTTGAGTAGAGTTTGATAGAACACAGATGAGCTGTGGCCTCCAGAGTCAGGTTTCTCATGAATGTTTTTACATGTCAACTACTAATCTAAATGATTTTCATCTTATTTTCACATCATGTTTAGTGGCATATGCTCTGCGTGCTTCTGTTTTGGCAAAAAAACAATTTAAGAAAGGAGCCTGAAAAAAGAAAGAAAGAAATAAAGAAAGAAGGAAGGAAGGAAGGAAGGAAGGAAGGAAGGAAGGAGAGAGAGAGAGAGAGAGAGAGAGAGAGAGAGAGAGAGAGAGAGAAAGAAAGAAAGAAAGAAAGAAAGAAAGAAAGAAAGAAAGAAAGAAAGAAAGAAAGAAACAGAAAGAAACAGAAAGAAACAGAAAGAAAATAGTTTGGATAAATCAGAAGAAAGTCACCAATTCTGTTACTTGAATTAACCAATTCTGTTACTGAAATTATTGTTATTCAGTAGTTAAGACATAATATCATTTATTCTTCTTTCTTAATTATTAGGAAATAATTTAAATAAAACTTAAAGAAATACATATTTTTAAAAGTAGCAAAATTGCCACTGGCACTGTTCATATGCGATTAACATAATTACTGCCCTGTACTGGACTCTCTGAGACAGTACATGTTCACAGGCAAAGCCACAGGAAAGCTGCAGCATTTAAAAGCTGCATGGACCACATCGTCATGGTGAAGTTTGATGAGTCAAATGATTTTTCACTGGAAGGACAATAGTACGTGAAATAACATGGAAGGCTGGATTGTTAGAAACTCTACAGTGATTTAGTTCATGTTTCGAAACTGATGGTGATCCTCTCATTAAATGTTTTGGAAGATGATTTCTCTAAAATTATTAAATTATTTCCAAATATGGAAAATGTGCAAAAATAAGCACCAACAAAATATTTCTTTAAATTATGGGGTAATCAGTAAAATATTTGTGTTTTAGAAAGCTGACTTTATATCAGGTTTTGTTGGTGGTACGTACTAAGGTGTACAGTCACTCCTCAGTTTCAACAGTATTTTTCCCTGAAAGCCGTTTCTACTTCTTAGTGGGACTAAATATCTTCTCACCTACAAAATTTCTATTAAAAAAGGAGTCTGTGTTTTGTTGTGTTTGGTGGTTGTCTCTTGGAGGCCTACTCTTTTCTGAAGGGAAACTAGAAGGGGAGTGGATCTGGAGAAGAGGGGCAGTGGGAGAGAGCTAGTGGAGGAAGGGAAAATTGTGCTCAGGATGTATTGTATGAGAGAAGAATCTATTTTCAATAATAAAAAAAAGTAGAAATGAGAAAGTAATCTGTACCATAAGATTAGAATGACTTGAAATGTGTGTATAGCCTTACATCACTGTAACTGAAACATAAAATAAATCATTTGTAAGTGTGCCTTCAATGTAAGCATGGTGCCTTGATGTATGGAGATTTTTATAGTGAAAATACTTATTTCAGAAAAAAAAAGAGACCTAGTTGGAACTTGGCACTGTAAATATCTATTACAAATGGTCACTTCAAAATACTTCTGTTTTCAAAATTAATTAATGAATTTAAAGATAGTACTTCAGTGTGGATCAAATATTGTCAAATTATACTTTTTTCATTTTTTATTGGTTATTTATTTATTATTCCTTTTTATTTAATATTTTTTTTACACTCCAGATTTTATTACCCTCCCAGTCCACCATCCGACTGTTCCACAGCCCATACCTCCTCCAGGCCCCGTGTCTACAGGAGGATATAACCCACCCCTCACCCCCCCCAGCCTACCAGAACTCTTAAACTCCCTGAGGCCTCCAATCTCTTGAGGGTTAGGTGCTTCTTCTCAGACTGAACGCAGACCCGGCAATCCTCTATTTTATAGGTGTTGGGGCCTCATATCAGCTGGTGTATGCTGCCTGGTTGGTGGTCCAGTGCTTGAGATCTCAGGGTCCAGGTTAGTTGAGACTGCTGGTCCTCCTACAGGGTCGCCCCCTTCCTCAGCTTCTTCCAGCATTCCCTAATTCAACCACAGGGGTCAGCAGCTTCTGTCAATTGGTTGGGTACACGTATCTGTATCTTTCAGCTGCTTGTTGGGTCTTTTGGAGGAAAGTCATGATAGGTCCCTTCTTGTGAGCACACCATAGTATCAGTAATAGTGTCAGGCCTTGCGGCCTCCCCTTGAGCTGGATCCCATTTTGGGCCTGTGGCTGAACCTTTTTTTTCTCAAGCTTCTCTCCATTTCCATACCTGCAGTTCTTTCAGACAGGAACAATTCTGGGTCAGAGTTTTGACTGTGGGCTGGCAAACCCATTCCTTACATGATGTCCTGTCTTTCTGCTGGAGGTGGGTTCTACAAGTTTCCTCCCCCCACTGTAGGGCATTTCATCTAAGGTCCCTCCCTTTGAGTCTTGAGAGTCTCTCACCTCCCAGGTCTCTTGTACATTCTAGAGGGTCCCCCAACCTCCTGCCTTCTGTGGTTATTTTATCTATTTACATTTCAAATGTTATTCCCCTTCCCAGTTTCCCCTCCACAAGCTCCTATCCTTTCCCCCTCCCCCTGACTGTATGAGGGTGCTTCCCACTTGGTCACCCACCAGTGATGCTTGCTAAGGCAATCCTTTGCTACATATCCAGCTGGAGCCATGCCCCCCCCCCCATGTTTACTCTATGGTTGGTGGTTTATTCCTGGAAGCTTGGGGGATCTGGTTGGTTGATACTGTTGTTCTTCCTATGGGTTGCAAACCCCCTCAGCTCCTACAATCCTTTCCCTAACTTCTCCTTTGGAGTCCCTGTGCTCAGCCTGACTTACCATAATATTCAGAACTGTTTTACATCATTAGCCTTGGCTCTCATTTTGCATATTTCAATTAATGTAAAAAAATTTTCTCCCAGTTTAGTATTATTATATGCTAATCTAATTTATTTTTAAATTTTTGTCATGCTTTTTCTTAAACCGGATTTTCTATTTTATCTCAAAAATTTTATGTATAATCAATGTGGAAAGTGATTCATTCTGTTACATTGTTTTTGCTAAGATGTCTTCTATATGTTGAACTAATTGTTCTCTTTCTTCTCTTTGTATTTACATATTCCATGAACATTGTTACATACATTAGCAATAACTAACAATGCCATAAATATTTTCTTTCTTGATCACATTTGGTTTCTAAAAAAAAGTAAATAATAAAATAAAATCAGAAATTGGGGGAAAGGATATTGGGAGTCTCTGATGGCATAAATTTGTGTGTCTACATGAATTGGTATAACTATTCTGAAAATCACATTCACTGTCATTTAAAAAGAGAATGAGGTAGAAAAAGAAAAGATCTGTGAAATCTCATAGAAATGCTATGAAACTTTCTACACATACGTTAAAGTTTAATTCATGAGCTGTTCATTTCTTTGAGATTTGCCCTTCAAGTCAATGCAATAGATTAAATTATACCTACCTATTATATTTAATATTAGAAACAATTATGATATTTAAGATATTTAAGAAATAAATGCAGTAACTGATTCTTTAGTTTCACTGTTTGGCTCCTGGAATTCCTCATGTAGGAGACTCTTCAATTATGTACCTAGATGATAAAATGTCCCTATCTATCCTCAGTTTTTATGAAGGAAGTCCACTAGTATCACAAACACACACACACACACACACACACACACACACACACACACACATACATAAATACACACTCACTTACATGCACATGCATACACAAAATTCTTGCTTGTTTATGGCTAGGTACCTTATTTTCTTATGTTCTCTTGTTAGCTTGGAATTGTTTTAAACATATTTTAACAATATATTTCAAAAAGTATAATGAAAATTAATACTCCATGTTTGTAATTTTGTACCTTTTGAGTAATTATTTAAAATGCATGTAAGATTAGAAAGTAAGACAGCATTCCTATATAACTTATGAGTCAGAATTCAAAGTTATTGGGCTGAAGAAATGGCTCTATGGCTACAGTACTTGGTGTACCATCTTGAAAATCTGAGTTTAAGTGCTTAGCACTCATGCAAAATCATAGCTAATTCAGAGTGGTGGTCTGTAGATGTAATCCTGGCATTAGTAGTATATATTCTGGAGGGCTTGCCTATAAATCCTATAGGAATTAGTGAGTTACAGATTCATGAATGACCTTATCTCAAAAATAAGGGAGAGAACTGACAAGTCAGAGAAGATGCACCTAACCCTCAAGAGACTGGAGGCCCCAGGGAATGGAGAGGTCAGATGGGGTGGGGGTGGAGGGAATATCCTCGTGGAGATGGGGGAAGGGAGTATGGGATGTAGAACAATCAGAGGGTGGTCAGGGAGGAGGATAAAATCTGGGCTGTAAAAAAAGATTAAATAAAATTTTAAAAAGAGAAGACAATAATAGTATCAACCTTCTGTTTCCATATATGATCACAAGGGAAAACATAACAATAACTCTTAACATTCCCCACATTCCACAAACACACAACACATACTGTATATACATTGAACTCACCACTCCACAGAACCAAAAACACACACCATAAACACAACACACATGATGCATAAATACAATTAAAATATAACATATACTGTACACAGCACATATCATATACTACATACTGGCTACATATACCATACACAACATATCATACAGTATACATAAACACACCTACCATGCACAATGTACTCACAACACACACACACAAAATATAACACATAGCACATAAAGCACACATACCACACAAAATGCATGTACACATACAAATACACATACATACACACACACACACACACAACATATATATACAACACATACACAAATACTAAAAAAAGTAAAAGAAAAGTGAGAAAATAAGATTTTAGCACATTGAATTAATACTTTTCAAAATCTATTTCATGATTTGCCTTTGATAAACATTAACAAGCAAATATATTAGACATTCCACAAATGCTACATTTTTCATTCCTAAAGTAGGAATTTATCCTCATAAAGTCAAAAAGATATATCTTGACACTAAAGCTTTCTTCTTGTTTTTCTTTTATTTTAATTTTACATAATCCAATTACATGTTCTAAAAAACACATAAAAGTTGTTTCCTTTCCTTCTTTCTTTAGACATTCATACATTAAGCTTTGTTCTACTCCATGTTGAATGATGTGGTAGACCCAAGTCTAGTGTACATAAAAACACACCGGATCTGGAAGTGCATAAAGTACTACTGGCAGAGGCAGACAGTTTACTGTGCATAGAAATTAATAAGTTAAATTTGCTTGAAAAAGTTTTAAAATATTTATTCAATTCAGTATGTCATCATGAAATATTAGAATGTCATACATTATTCTGGGGAAACTTAGATAAAATTTCTTTTGACTACAATTTCAAGATATAGGATTTAACCAACACTTATTGTCACCAGGTTTTATGCTCACTAATATTAGATCTGGTCACTTGGGGGAAGTAACCTAGAACATAGGTATATTACAATCTTTAGAATGAATTTACATCTAGAAGTATTTGTTGACCAGTTAATATTTAATTGAACAAATAAATAATAAAGACACAGGTAGAGCATTATTAAATTAGCATTTCTCATGATGTTCTGTGCAACAGGGCTTTAGATTCTAGAAATGACTATTGTCTACTGAAAAAGGATTTCACAAGAGAACAGCCAAGAGTTACAGAATCATTGGAAGTTTTTAGGAAGCAAGGTCAGAGAAGCTTGCTTGTATCTTGGTCCCCAGAAGCAGCATCAAGCAGCATCAAGTCCTACAGATAATTTTCACAAGGATTCATTTAAGTAATTACTGTTGACCCTACTTCAAATACTATGAACCACCACATGCTTTTTTGATCTTTAGAAGTCATTGCCCAGAAGTCAAAGTAAGTGAATATGGTAAGTTTCAAATATCTACTGTGAACTCAAAGTCTGGCATCAGCTGCCACTAATGTGAAGCACAGGTCTGTCTTCCATGCCCAATTACCTTCTGCATCTTACACAAGAGTATGACATTCACACAGTCAAATATATAACTATACAGTGAATCACATACTGCAGACAGTTCTTGTTTTCAGTTCTAGACAGGAGTGTTAGGGATGAAACATTGACAGCATTCAACTATGAAACTTTTGTAGAGAAGATTGCCCCCTCTCCCATTGATTAGCTTGTTTTACTGGATATTCATCCCTTCTAATTCTCTGCTGGGATCAACAAGTCTCAGAGAAGTATCCAAGTGAATGTTTTTGTTTTTTGTTTTTGTTTTTCCTCAAGTGTTTGAAATCCAGAGATGACACATGCTAATACAAAATAACATCAAAAAGTCATGGCATATGGACCTGTAGACTTTGCTACTTAAGGAGTATGTGACCTAAGATAATAATTTTATCTTCCAGTGAATATGTTCATTTATTAGTTAGAATAATCAGATTATCTACAATCAGCAATAACAACGGGCTGCTTTAAGAGTGATATAAGTATAATACACTTAATATTTTTCTGAACTCTTATAAAAATGTCAGTGATTTATTTACTAGTGTGGCAGGATACCGTGTATACACATAGAAATCTTTCATAGCATCAAGAATCAGGAAAATATTTCAAAATGCTTTCTAAAATTGAAGGACTCTTTCTAAAAATGAAGATTATTGAGGACCAGTAACTGTCACTTTTACAACAATTATTTGAGGTGTGAACAAAGAGGCAAGACTCTAAGTATGTTATCCTTGCCTTCTTCACACATGCTTATTCAAAATAAGATGATATAAATACCCGTGCCATCTTGGGTAAAGCATGACCGTTCATTTATTGGGAACTTATTTATTCACTATGAAACACAATTTCAGAATGTGAATTCACCCATAGGGTAAGAAGCATCTGAGATACAATTAAATTTTATATTAATAAATATAAGGGAAATATATCATTCAAATTGATATCTAGAAAATGGAAAAAAATAGTCCTGCATTTTCCAATAACATTATCTGTATAGGAAGAGCAGGTTCTGTCTGGTATCAGCATTTCATCAATGCAACCATGCTGATTTACCTCTAAATTCACTCTATCTTCCTCCTGAGGCTACTCCCTCTAACTGTGTGCAGAAATTTCTGTCAGTGACTCCTTTGAGATCTGTTTCCTCAACTCTGTTTGTTTTCAGAGAAATTCATCCTTTCAGCTTTCTGCCACATATGTATTTTTCTGACAAAATAATTTCACTAATTTAAATGTTTTATTCAGAAAGCAAAACAGAGCTTTGGGCATGTATTTTTCTAAACATTAATGTAACTAATCAAATAATTATGTAAGAGTTAAGAATTGAAAGCAATAGATTAATGATTTAAAATACTTGTCTGTCTTCTTCAAATGAAATCAGTGAAAGAGTGGATATGAATACACATACAATATTAACGTCATGGGAATTTTAAATGTGGTTGAGAAGTAGTGTAGACATGATTGTTTTTTAAAAAACAAGAGTTAAAACTCATTGCTCTGATAGAATCATACATACAGATACATTTCCAAGAACAGGTGGTCTTCCAGTAGGAGAACAATTGTCTGCTTATTATAGATACAGAGCAAGACATTTAGCTGCCTTTTGCTATGTCACAAACTGCCTTTCATGGGGTCAATGATTCTCAAAACTCTAATCCTGTTTTAGTGTTCAAGGGCACAGGACTTCTTAAATAATGCAAGTAGTGCAATCTCCTAGACAAAAGGCAAATTAATCACTCTCCAAATCCTTGTTTTTGAAGACTTGTGCATTTTAAAGACAGAGTAATTGTTTAGTGACTTGGTGGCATTGATTTTCATTATGGATGGTGTTGGCTGGGTCTGTGTCAGGTCAGCAGGGAGAGATAGCCTCTGCATAGCTAAATAAAAAGAGCAAAGGGGGCCTTCCTACTTCATATTCACATGGAAAAAACCAGTCCTTAGAGAAGTTTCTGTGACCTTCCCATAAGAACATTTTTCTCATTGTATGAATTTCAGAAAATTATGACAATAATCTCTCACTACAGATTTCAACAGGAATTCTTAGCTTCAGTGGCTCAAGAAATTCCACACAAGGGACAGTTGTAAAAGATGGACAAATCTGAAACAATATGAGCAAAATGATTTAAAATATTCTACTGAAACTTGTAGTGAAATCTATGGCTATGCTAAGAATTGAACAGCTATATCAAACCCGCATTACCTGCTTCATCAGGCAGGGAGCAAGCATTTTATGATTTTGGAAATTCTATTTAAGTTAGGTGTTTGCCATTTTATGAAGATTCACCCAGAATTTTCCTCTACCAATTCAGTTAAAAATACCTCTTGTTAGTCTCGAAATAGCTGCCCTTCCTGGCATTTTCTGGCTGATAGTCTCACATATTTGTCTTGGCCATGACATTTTTCTCATCATTACTTTTCAATGAAAGAGTGCTTAAACATTGTTCGCCTTTGATGTAGATTTTCTTTTGAACATAGTCAACATTATTTATTTAGACATCACTTTAATTTATTTAATTTGTATACATCTTGCCATCCTAACTTCTACAAGTGGAATGATATTGATATATTTTCAGAGGTTTCATTCTTTTCTTAAAAATTAAATCTATAATTTTTGTGCTAAGAATGAGATTTTTTTTCACACACGAAAATATCAAGAAGCTGTCATATTGTGACTAAGTATTGAACTACTCCAGAGAAAAGTGTGACTTGAAAAAGACTTTTTTGTCTTAATTTTTTTTTAGCTATATGCCAGAGCAATTCCTTCTATTAATGATAAGAACATGATCTGAATCACTGAACTGTTTCATAACTTAGAGAAAGAGAGGATATATGCTATGTTGGAATGAGATGTTTATGAGATTTAGATTTACCAGTGTTTTCAATACTTTTATTGTAAATATAGTCATCAAGAACTGTTAGGCAAATATATCAACTGAAGAGAAAAGAATCCCATAATTTCATGTGTCCCTTGTTAAATATGATATTATTGTATTATTTAAAAACTTAGCATGTAGTTTATGAATCTGAAGAAATTTACATTTATTAATCAAAACATTTCTTGTGTGGAGTTGAATGCAAGACTTCTTAGAATACAGGTGGCCATCCCTCATTGTTTCTTGTGCTGTTCCTACCACAATAGCAACAGTAATGCAGCAAATATCTACTGAGTCATCTTCTTACCGAAAACTTTGTTTAATTTTGATTACTACTTTAAATCCTGCTCGTCAGAGCAGAAAGTTTACAGTGAGATTTTTAGCTGAGAGCTGGAGAGACGGCACAATTATTAGATACATTTGATGCTTTTACAGAGGATCTGAATTTCGTTCCTCACATCCACACAGTGTATGTCACAACTGCCTATAACTCTAGCTCTAGGGAATCCAATAAAGCACTTCTGGACTTGTGGACACATGGACTACTGTATAAACAAGTAGAAATGTGTATCCACCAACTCTCATAATTAAAATAAATTTTAAGAGAGATGCACCCTAATATCATTTACTGGTTAATTACTTATTATTTACCATTTACTCCTACTAACTCTTACTCTTAATAACATTTATTACCACATTGGCAAGAAACTTTTGTCATATACACTTAAAGTGATTCTTCTGAAGTATTTCCAGAAAACATTATTGGGTTAAAAGTTATAGAGAATAACACTGGTGCACGAGTTATATCCTAAAGCCTAATTTTAATACAAGGTTACTTGTGATTTGTGCATGTGTGTGTGTGTGCATGTAACAGATATATAATGTCCTAGAAAAATAAATGAATACTTATTTCATTGAGAACATGAATCAAAATTAGTTTGTTATCCAAGTGTATCCTTCTCTCTTTATTATTCTTAGCAAGGCTATAGGGAAAGATGACATGAGAAAGAAGTGCGCAGATGGAGGTACAAAAAGTAACAGAACGAAATCTGAGAAAATATAACTTTGAGAAGATTCACTTTGTATGTTTACTCATTAATAATATGCTAGCATAAAAAAGTCATTTTATTGTTGAGAATAAATTTTGCTATCTTGAGTTTTTTGTTATTCCAAATGAATTTGAGAATTTCTCTTTCTAAGTTTATGAAGAATTGAGTTGGAATTTTGATGGGGATTGCATTGAATCTGTAGATTGCTTTTGGCAAGGTGGCCATTTTTACTATATTAATCCTGCCAATCCATGAGCATGGGAAAGCTTTCCAACTTCTGAGGTCTTCTTCAATTTCTTTCTTCAGAGACTTGAAGTTCTTGTCATACAGATCTTTCACTTGCTTGGTTAGAGTCACACCAAGATACTTTATGTTCTTTGTGACCATTGTGAAGGGTGTCATTTCTCTAACTTCTTTCTCAGTCTGTTTATTCTTCCAGTATAGGAAGGCTACTGATTTGTTTGAGTTAATTTTATATCCAATCACTTTGCTGAAGCTGTTTATCAGCTGAAGCAGTTCTCTGGAGGAGTTTTCCAGGTCACTAAAGTATATAATCATATCATCTGCAAATAGTGATATTTTGATTTCTTTCTTTCCAATTTATATCCTTTTGACCCCCTTTTGTTGTCTAATAGCTCTAGCTGGAAATTCAAGTACTATGCTGAAGAGATAGGGAGAGAGAGGACAGTCTTGTCTAGTCCATGATTTTAGTGGGATTGCTTCAAGTTTATCTCCATTTAGTTTGATGTTGGCTACTGGTTTGCTCTATATTGCTTTTACTATGTTTAGATATGGGCCTTGAATTCCTGATCTTTCCCAAAATCTCAAGTCCAAGTGGATCAAGGACCTCTACATAAAACCAGATACACTGAATCTAATAGAATAGAAAGTGGGGGAAAGTCTCCAAGACAAGGGCACAGGGGAAAAGTTCCTGAACAGAACACCAATGGCTTATGTTCTAAGATGGAGAATTGAAAAATGGGACCTCATGAAATTGTGAAGCTTCTGTAAGGCAAAGGACACTGTCAATAGGACAAAACAGCAACCAACAGATTGGGAAAAGATCTTTATCAATCCTATGTCTGATAGAGGGCTAATATCCAATATATACAAAGAACTCAAGAAGTTAGACTCCAGAGAACCAAATAACCCTATCAAAACATGGGGAACAGAACTAAACAGAATTCTCAACTGAGGAAACTCGAAGGGTTGAGAAGCACCTAAAGAAATGTTCAACATCTTTAGTCATCAGGGAAATACAAATCAAAACAACCCTGAGTTTCCACCTCACACCAGTCAGAATGGCTAAGATCAAAAACTCAGGTGACATCAGATGATGACAAAGATGTGGAAAAGAGGAACACTCCTCCATTGCTGGTGGGATTGCAAACTGGTACAACAAACTGATTCTGAAAATCAGTTTGGTGGATCCTAAGAAAAATGGACATAACACTAACTGAGGACCCAGCTATACCACTCTTGGACATATACCCAGAAGATGCTCCACTATGTTCATAGCAGCCAGAAGTTGGAAACAACCCAGATGTCCTTCAACAGAGGAATGGATACAGAAAATGTGGTACATTTACACAATGGAATATTACTCAGCTATTAAAAACAATGCCTTCAGGAAACTCGCAGGCAAATAGATGGAACTTGAAATTATCCTCCTGAGTGATGTAACTCAGTCACAAAAGAATAAACAAGGTATGTACTCACTGATAAGTGGATATTAGCCCAAAAATTCGGAATATCTAAGACTCAATTCACAGCAACTGTTGGACTGAGCATGGGGTCCCAGATGGAGAAGTTGGAGAAGGGACTGAAGGATCTGAGGGAGTTTGCAGCCCCGTGGAGGAAGCAACAGTGTCAACTGTCCGGATCCCCTGGTTCTCCCTGAGATTGGATCACCAACCAAAGAATACACATGCAGGGACCCATGGTACTGGCCACATATGTGGCAGAGGAGGTCCTTGTTAGCCATCAGTGGGAGGAGAGGCACTTTGATCTGAGGCTGTTAGATGCCCCATTATAGGAGAATGCCAGGTAGGGAAGTTGAGAGTGGTTTGATGAGTCAGGGAATACCCTCATAAAGGCAGGGGAAGGGAGGATGGGATAGGGGGTTTCCAAAGGGGAGACCTGGAAAGGGGAAAACATTTGAAATGTAAATAAAGTATCAAAAATAAAAATAAAGAAAAGAAAAAGAAAAAGAAAATAAGGGGTAAAGAGCTAAACAAGGAATTGTCAACTGAGGAATACCGGATGGCTGAAAAGCACCTGAAGAAAATTTCAATATCCTTAGTCATCAGGGGAATGGAAATCAAAACAACACTGAGATTCCACCTCACACCAATTACAATGACTAAGATCAAAACCCTGGTGACAGTAGATGCTAATGAGGATGTGGAGAAAGAGGAACACTCCTTCATTGCTGGTAGGATTGCAAGCTGGTACAACCACTCTGGAAATCAGTCTGGAGTTTCCTTAGGAAACTGTCATAATACTACCTCAGGACCCAGCTATATTACTCCTGGGCATATAGTGAAAAGATGCTCTAACATATAACAAGGACACTTGCTCTACTATGTTCATGGCAGCTTTATTTATATTAGCCAGAAGCTGGAAAGAACCCAAATGTCCTTCAACAGTGGAATGGATACAGAAAATGTGGTATATTTGTACAATGGAGTCTAATGGGTTTATATCCACAAGCACTTGCAGATTTGAGAGTACCATTTTCTCATAAAAAGAAATGGAAAAAAAAATAAGCAAAACCCTTTCTTAAGAGCTAGAGTTTCTCACTATACACGCATGAAAATGTCTTTATTTTATTTTTTAATTTACTTTTCTTTGAGAATAGCATACACATGTAGCATTGTCACTTAATTTCTATATCTTTTCCCCACTACAACTTCTTCTGTAACCCCTTCAAATATATGGATTTTCTTATTGCATAAACTTTTATACATATGATTATGTACTAGTTATGTATTTGTGTATGTACTTGTGTGTTAGTGGGTCTAATTGGTGTCACTCTTAAATATATGATATTTGTATATTTCAGGTTGAGTTCTTGCAATTGGATAACGAGGCTTCTCCTTGGTGAGAAAACAAAAACAAACAAACAAAAAAACTGATTCACCTCTCTCTTTTTTTTTTTTAATTGGATATTTTATTTATTTACATTTCAAATGTTTTCCTCCTTCCTGGTTTCCTCTCTGGAAACCCCCAATCTCATTCCTCACTCCCCCGCTTCTATGAGGGTACTCTCCCACCCACCTATTCCCACCTCTTTGCCCTGGCATTCCCTTACACTGGGGCATTCACAGGACCATGTCTTCACAGGACCAAGGGCCTCTCCTCCCACTGATGTCCAACCAAGCCATCCTCTGCTACATATGCAGCTGGAGCCATGGGTCACTCCATGTGTACTCTTTGGTTGGTGATTTAGTCCCTAGGAGCTCTTGGGGGTCTGGTCAGGTTCTCCTCTTAGCCCCTATTAATTTCTGTATCTCCTAACCTTGGTGGGGCCTTGAGAAATTTCCCCATTCACATCAACATGTTGAGTACTGTTGTTAATATGCAAGTCTTGTTTAGGCAGCAATACTGTTGGTCTCTCATGAGTGTATCATTCCTGCCATGTGAAGAAGATACTGTCTCATATCTCTGCAGGCACATATCATGTTGGCTTAGTTTGCAGTATGAGGCACAAATCCCTTCCCACTGAGGAAATTTTAGATCTAAATAGAGCATTCTCTATTACTCATAAGATTAAAAGTATCACCACTGCACCCTTAGGAATATCTTGCCAAGTCAACGTTTTCTTTTGCAGGCTTTACATCAGGATGATACAACTGGTTACTTTACTTCTTTGGTACTTTAAACAGATACTCCACATACTATCAGATCCAGGTCTCAAGAAGGTCACTACCCCATATCCAACTCAGTTCATCTAAGCTGTATGTTGTGTTTGGCTAATAGGGTAATTGGGTTTAACCTCAACTTCTCACAGGAAACCAAGAAAAATTACAGTCCTTTATACAGTCTTAGTCTCTCTGCACCAGCAACTAGAAGGGTCATTTGCTCTGTCTTTACCGAAGTTCGTCTTATGTAGTCTATAGTTCTTGGAAGCAGCATTAAAACTTTTGTTACATTATTACCCTTAAACAGTGTGTGTGTGTGTGTGTGTGTGTGTGTGTGTGTGTGTGTGTGTGTACATACATATAATATGTGTTTTTCAATAAATATAATATCACCATGAGCTGTGTAGCTTATGTACCTGACTTCAATAGATTCAGAAAGTAACAAAGTTAAGACAGACCCATACACAGAAATGTTAAGATCAGCTGGGCCCAACACATTCTGATAGAGAAATACCAACTAGTGTAATGATACACAGACTTAATTTGATTATTATGTAGCGCACAGAGTAAGTGTTAGCTAGAGCCAGTAGGAAGTTTATGTGTGCAAGCACTCAGGCTGTAAGTATCTGAGAGGAAGAAACTGCAGTTTATGGTTTCTGAACACATTGCCATCATTTGCACTCAAACAGGAAGGTTTTGCCATTCTTCTGTGCCTATTACATATTGAGAATGCTTGGCTCTTCCAATAGGTATTGGACATTGATCCATGACATGGCCATGACCATGCCAACAATATAAATTTATTCAGAAATTCATCTGATCTTTACATATTTACTGAAAGTTTCCTGTACTTCCCACATATGATTATGTTTTTCCTTATGGTTTAGTTTTTATTCCTCCTTCTTCCCTCTGCATTTGTATCTCTCATGTTGTTTTTGGTATTTTTTGTTCAATTTAATTCAAACTAGGGTCAGATAGGAAGAGGGAAATTCAATTGAGGAATAGAAGTTCTGTGGGAACATTTGTAGAACATTTTTTAATTAATGACTGATGTAGTATGGAAAAACCTACTGTGGGTCATGCCATCCTTGGCTATAGGTTCAGGATTTTATAGAAAAGGTGCCTGAGCAAGTAGCTAGAGTCAACTCAAGAAGCAAAAGTCTACTCCTCCATGTCCTTTGCTTCACTTATTGCATCCAAGTTCCAGCCTTGAGTTATTACCTTGTCTTCTTTCAGAGATATACTGTAATTTATAAGATGAAATAAACATTTTCTGTCAAAAGTTGCTTTCAGTCTGTGTTTTACATAGCATTTTAAAACAAAGTAGAATATCAGCTGAAGTCCATCTCCATGAATGAGAACTTCTGCTCTCTCCTCTCATTTTCTGACTTCTATAGTTATTTCAGTTTATATAATCTAAACTAAAGCTTTAGAGTGAGGAGCTAAAATAAGAAAGACCATACTTGTCTCTCTGGATTACCTCACTCAGTATAGTATTGCAAATTTTATAAATTATTTCTGTACAGCGTAATAGAATCTGATTAGGTGTATATGCTACATTTTAATCACTCATCAGTTGAAAGACATAGGTTGTTTATATTTACTTGCAATTGTGGATAGATTAGCAATGTACATGGCAGAGGAAGTATCTGTGGAATAGGATGCGTAGAGTAGTGGGGATGCATGTTAGAGCCATGTCATATGGTAGAATTATTATTAGCAATTTGAGAATTCCCCTTTATAAGTATATTTGAATACAAGTCCCATCTTTATACTTTAATTGTATTTCTCAGCAAATATCATAATACATAATAGTAAGCAAGTCTACAAAGCATTGATAATGTTTGCTACTATTTCAGCAAAGCTGTTTGTCTGTGTGACTATAATAACATAAACTACAATTTGTGTTTTCAGAATGTAGGAGACCCTCTGCTTCTGACCTGATATAAGTAGCATGCTCCAAATGTGTCTGTTCTCTGGCTAGACAGTGAATCTCATTTTGGAGCTTTTTCAATCATGATAACAATCATTATCCTAACCCAGACTACACTAAATATTTCCTGCCTTGCCTGTAGACAGACTCTTATCATCTGGCTATTTTAACAGTTCAATGAGTAGAGCTGATAGCTGTAAAGGCTGATGACTTTTGTTTCAGTTATGTTCATTTAGAAGAATTGAAACACATTTTAGATCCTTAAAGATTTTAAACTAGGTAAATGAAAAGGGTAATGATGAATTTTGATGGACTATTTTGAAAATGAAATGTTCGTTTTTTCACTATATTTCTTTTTGATGTTTATTTGCAGGTTTCTTTTAACATTATTTCTCACTAGTTTATAAAGATATTTATTACATTTTATGAGCACACAAACACACACACAAACACACACATTTCTCCCTTCATTGTGCTCTTCTATTCCCTTCCCTGTACCACACAATACTTCTTAGGCAAACCCTCCTCCTATTTTAATGTCATTTGTGTGTGTGTGTGTGTGTGTGTGTGTGTGTGTGTGTGTGTGTGTGTGTGTGTGTGTGTAAACCATCTATGTTTAATTAGGTCTGTCTGTATTTGCATGAGTGGTGGTTAGTTACTTTTCTGCACAAAATCTACACAAGATTGACCTCATAGTTGTCTATGTACTAGTCGTATTTAGAGTAAACTATTGCCATTATGTTTACTTTAGTATTTATATGTCTTTGACAAGATCATTATCAGCCATGCAAAATTAAGTAACTCCTATCCCTTTCATCAGTCTCAATATATTACATAGTGATTCTTCAAGAATGCATGTTTAGGAGCTAAAGAAGGACTCAATCATAAGGAGTACTTGCTGCTTTTCCAAAGGAATTTAATTTGATTCTGAGTACTCATATTGGGCAGCTCACAACTGTCTGTTTCCAGTTCTATGGGAATCCAGGACCCTCTTCAGATCTTCAGAGTCCCCTGCCCATATACCTCTACACAAACACACATAAAGTTTGACAAAATAGAAAAAATATAATTTCAATAATACATACTTAAAAAAATAAAAAGTCAAAAATATAATTGAAAGTTTTACTAGTAGAGTACTATTTTTATACTGTTTTGTTATATTGAGGTTATTTTTAACAATTTAATTAATCACGGTAGACACTATGTACAACAGGTACAGAAATCCTATAGTAGAATTGAATTTTAAACCTGTTGTTTCTAACTCTTTCCCAATGACATAGGTGTCCCACTATATTTTCTGGATCTTGGAATATTGACAGTACTCCTTTAAACCTACCCTTCATGCTCTCTAGCTCAGGGGCAGAGAATACAAATGTTCAGAATTTTACTCTTAAAGGGAACACAAACTCTGTCTTAAGTCTCAGATCATACAAAAAGAGACTAAGAGCCTTAGGTCATTGGTGCATGACTACAAGAAAACATCTTCAGGACACAGCAGGGAAGATGGGCATATGAATACATTCATGGTGAAAGTATATACAAAACCTGTGGAAGCTCAAGCTGATTAAGATCCCAGGAAGGCAAGGGGAGTTGGAAGCACAGTCCACTCCAAGCTCTGAAGATATCAATATTTGTTACCTGCTGGGAAAGGGAGACAGTTCACTCTCCAGTAGAAAATTACACATCAAAGAATATTAGGGTAGTAAAATGACAAAATGATACAAAATTGGACATGTAAAGAATGGGGTATGAATTGGTAAAGAATTAGATTGGAGGGAGTGACATACAATAAGGAAGTGGTAAATTTTCTCAAATATTAATACAGGGGGAAAGGAGAAAAAAAGAAAGGGAGACAAAGAAAGGCAAAATATTCCTTATTCAAAAAAAGTATTTTTATATGTGTTGTCCTATAAAGCTTTATAGGAAAAGATGCCACACTTAAGGCATATGCATCTCCTTTAGTGATTCATCCCAAATGTTGAGTTTCAACCATGAGTATTAACATTCAACAATCTTGATTTCATTTCAAAATAATGTAGGAAAAATTTTTATCACTTGTTTTGATTATATTCCACCCCACCAACCTGATTCTTTCCCAATTCAGAAAAATAAGTAGATGGTTCCTTCCATGATGTTGGGGCTACTAATGCACCAGTAAGCATACCTATCCAAGTTGATCATTATAATATGTCAAAGAATTTTTAGCTGGTTATTATTGATTTTGACTTTGCTTCTCTAGTAGTTTGCATTACATGTTACAACCCTAAAAATCAGATCCAAATGGAATCAATCTCTTAGGTTCATATCAGCTTGATTTTACAGAATTTCATGACTTAAGAATATTGCATCTTCACTGATATGGTCTCAACATAAAGTTCTGGAGGCTAACCAGAAATAATGGTAATATTTTTCAAAGATTGGAGGGACTATATATACTCACTGGCCAAAAACTTCCTAAAATATCTTATATTTGGTGCTGATATTTTATTTGTTAACTTCTGGTATGCAACAGGGGCATTGTTAACTTGTTGTAGGATAACTCCATTTAACTTGGTTACATGCGTGTATGTGTGTGTGTGTGTGTGTGTGTGTGTGTGTGTGTGTAGTAAATAAAATAAAACAGAAATGAATGTAGATGACCATGTATCTTTACAGTAGTATATACATGCATATACATGTGTATATATACATATATATACATATCAGTGTAAACATAAACATATATTCAAATGAAACACACATGTAGGAAGATTCAATGCTACAATCTATACTAGAGAAACTATAATATTTGTTTTATTCTGGGTCTGTGTTACCTCACTCAGAATGATAATATTCAGTTTCAACCATTTTGTGGGAATTTTTATACAATTTGTATATAATTTGTAATGTATGTGGATATATATATATTTATATATATATACTTATATTTTCTTTATAACTCTTTATACATATATATAATTTCTCCTCTTTTTTGAAATTCCCTCTCCATTGACCTTCAGTAACTACCAATATTCTTGGATATTTTAAATAATTCACACATGTACAAAGATTCCCTACAATCTGGATCCAAGGCTTTCTGCTCTTCCTAGCAAACAAAAAGGCATCTAAAGAATAATAATCAAATTAAATATGATAAAACAAAAACATACAAATTATAATAAGACAAATCCACAAAAAAGAAGAAAATGAACCAAAGGAAAAGCATAAGAAACACATAAATGAAGAGATACAAATGTTTGCCTACACAGGAACCCCTTCACAACACAAAATTGGAAGTCGTAATATATACTAAATGGACTTGTAAGGTAAAAAATGTCCTGACAATATTTTATAAAATGAGAACCTCTAAATATGGTATTGAATTAATTACCAAATGAAAATGTAGAAAACCAACCCAACTACGCATTCTTCTCTGTACAATGAAGTCCTGTCTGGAAAATATACTGGTGAGAGAGTGGCACAAAACTTACGGGAGTAACCAATCAATATCTGATTTTATTTAAGGCCCACTTCATTAGATAGAAACCAGTCCTGATGTTATGCAGATGGCCAAGATAGTGAGACTAGAAAGGTTTTAGACCTAGGAGAAAGCCATGCTAGTCTTGTTTTGCTGGAGGAATGTAATAATAAAATGACATCTAATGGCATTCTGTTATACTCATAGATGAATGACTACATGAACAATCACCAGAGATGCTTCCTCTTGCAATGGATGGGAACAAATACAGAGAGATTCACAGTGAGAGGGAATGGCAAACCTACTAATATTTATCTCTAAATTGGATGTCTCCATAAAATCCAAAACTCTGTGGGAGAGAAGACAAAAAGAATATCAGAGCCAGAGCAGATGTAGTAAGTAAGGAGACTAGGCCTTCTAAACAATGAACAACCAAAGCACATGTGAACTCACAGAATCTTGATAGCATTCACAGGACATGTATGGGTTTGTAACAGATGCAGTCCTAGCACTGAGGAAAGTGAACACAAGTCCAAGGTCATAAAGGCCTTTTATATCTAAAAGCTTAATGTCTGCAAATAAAGACACTTTGGCTATATTTGCACAATCTTTACCTCTTTCAATTATGCTAGAGTAAGCATATTCCAATGGTCTACCATTACTATTGCATAGTTTGTTCTACATCATAGCCTGACTTATAATTCGTCAACTGTAATAATAGGAGAAAAGTGTACACATGAGGGTACATTTGAGGGACCACAAAAAATATGAAGGTCATAGAGTGCTTTTTTTCTCTTGATATTCAAAAAATACTTTCTATATTTACATTTTGACTTCTAGACAAGGTTAGTCCCAGAGGTTCTAGGCATTTGTTTCTCTGCCATTGGACAATTGATGAGAAACTGGTGAATAGGTCATAGCTTTTGGAGTGTTCACTAAAATCAATGTTAACAAATTTTTCTGGGAATAAAAAATATATTCAGTGTTAGCAATTGCATTAAAAACAAACAAAACAAACTAAAACAAAGTTTTAAACATAAGGCTTTAATTTGATGATAAGTTACTTTACATTACAGTGTTAGATTTGACATCATGGCCAGTGTTTCTTTCTTTGCTGAAAAGACATTTAATGGTAAAGTTAAGAATGTTAGCTGACAGCCTTCTTTTCAAGTGATTCATTCTCAAAAATTAGCCTGATTCTGGGTCTGGCAAAATGGAATGGTGAGAACCGAGGAACCATTATATATTTGTCAACTCCATCCCCGACTAACTTCCCCTGTAGGAGAATTGCTTGTCTCAGCAAGGCAATGATGAAGAGTATTTTAAGAAACGCTTTTCTTGCTTTCTAAGTTTTGAGCATCTTCTCTGTCCATGCAGACACATTTCTAACACTGACAATAAGCTCCTGGCCTGAAATCACTTTTCCAAAGGGAATAAGCCATGTTTTCCATACAGAAACCAAAAGCATTTTAAAATAAATGTTAACCTCTTATAACACTAGTATCTAACCCATTCAAAGTGATTTTCTAATACTTTTTCAAATACTAATATATTATGGTAAAAATTAAATTGAGAAATAAACCAAAATACATCTTGTTCTCTGTTTTATATAAATAAATAAATATTAACAAGACGAAACCTAGGTCATCAGGTTTGGTAGCCATCTCACTTGCCCTTAAATGTCCAGGTATTATGTTAAGAGAAAGCACTTATTATAATTGCATATAAAAGATCAAGCCACACTAAGCAATTAAACTAAAAGGTTTAAAAGCTAGAATTTGTCTTTAAAGCAATATTTTGGAAAGTCAATTTTAAAATTCTACCTTCATGGTGAGTCATTTCCCTCTTACAGTCAATTATAGAAGACAAAGTATTTCAATATCAGGTAGCACTGTATTCTACTGGACAATCAACATAAACCCTAGAGCACAAGTACTGAATTGTCCACATTTGTGTAGAGTTCATATAATTCTTATTTTTCAATGACATAACTATTTGGCATATATGAGAAAATAGCACATACATTTCTATTTTTGTGTTCTTACACCTAAACTTCAACATTGTGCTAAATGTTGGCTGTAAAATACAGAATTTATTGTAGTTACTACCTAGTTGTTCATAATAGGAAACCTTATATGTACATGCAAAAGTATATATGCTTTTTTATCTTGTGGTTGTTGAACTTATGCTGTTTCTACATACATTGCCCTGTTTCTAGGTGAGCATATTTATTTGCATTTTATATACATTGATTGTTATCTCAATCCATTTCTATAAAAGGAAGAAAACAATTCAAGGAAGACATATGACACTGAGAAGCAAAAACTATAGAAACATATATAAGAGGACTAGAAAAATATTCATTTTGCCCTTGTATTTCAAAGTTAACTCAATTTTTCTGAGTATCTTCAAAATACATTATCTCCCAGTGCTCTAATGAACTTCTTTTGTAATATGTCTCACAAATAATGGTGAAATGTTTTTGAAGTTAATATAGAAATGTTAAAGCCCAAACATTTTTATTAGACATAATCCAGGGAAAAAGACAGTTTCTAGTAACCAAAGGTGTGGGACTGTGAAAGGCAGTCTGGTTTCTGGCTGAGCTACGGTTTAAACCTCTTGGACCCAATAGGGGATAAAAACCCTATAAGGGATGACAGGTGTTTACCATGTTACTAGAAACAGCTCCCTGACATGTGACCACAACTCTCCATAGGTCTGTGACTATCAGTCACACATCCCCAAACCCCTCCTCAGGTAGAGGCATGGTCATGTAGCCTCAAGACATCCCCCATGCTATATTAATCCTTCTGATCCATGAGCATGGCAGATCTTTCCACCTTCTGAGATCTTCTTCGATTTCTTTCTTCAGAGACTTGAAGTTCTTGTCACACAGATCTTTCACTTGCTTGGTTAGAGTCACACTAAGATACTCTATATTGTTTGTGACAATTGTGAAGGGTGTCATTTCCCTAATTTCTTTCTCAGCCTGTTTATCCTTTGAGTATAGGAAGGCTACTAATTTGTTTGAGTTAATTTTATATCCGGCCACTTTGCTGAAGTTGTTTATCAGCTGCAGGAGTTCTCTGGTGGAGTTTTTTGGGTCACTTAGGTATACGATCATATCATCTGCAAATAGTGATAATTTGATTTCCCACTTACCAATTTGTATCACTTTGACCTTCTTTTGTTGTCTAATTGCTCTAGCTAGAACTTCAATTACTATATTGAATAGATAGGGAGAGAGAGGGCAGCCTTGTTTAGTCCCTGATTTTACTGGGATTGCTTCAAGTTTCTCTCCATTTAGTTTGATGTTGACTGCTGGTTGCTGTATATTGCTTTTACTATGTTTAGGTATGGGCCGTGAATTCCTGATCTTTCCAGGACTTTTATCATGAAGGGATGTTGAATTTTGTCAAATGCTTTTTCAGCATCTAAGGAGATGACCATGTGGTGTTTTTCTTTGAGTCTGTTTATATAGTGAATTACATTGATGGATTTCCGGGTATTGAACCATCCCTGCATCCCT
>CM052702.1:87003036-87028175 GCA_028551405.1 Uromys caudimaculatus
ATAGACAAATGGGACCTCATGAAACTGCCAAGCTTCTGTAAGGCAAAGGACACTGTCAATAGGACAAAACGGCAACCAACAGATTGGGAAAAGATCTTAACCAATCCTATGTCCGATAGAGGGCTAATATCCAATATATTAAGTTACTTTCTTAATTGCTATTTTCAAATAATGTCTACTGCCCTTTCCCATCTTCAAAATGGTCTTTTAAACCAGTGAAACCTTCGAATATACGTGATGTATCTAAGATGACAAGCTATTATATGATAAATATTACATTTTCACAGAACAATTCAGTGGGTAGGAGTTGGGTCAAATTACAAAACCCTCTTGCTGGATTTGATATACAATTGAAAGTGCACAATGTACTAGAAAATGCATTTTTTAACAGTTTGAGTCACTCTTCTATCATATGCCCAGGCTAGAAAATGTCTTGTATATTTCTAAAGACAAGAGAAAAGTGAAGGGATTTTCAGAAGGTACTCAACTGCATAGAGCATACTGTTGTTAGCATCAGCAGATGCATGCTTCATGCCTCCTTTACTACCTGTAGTACACGTATTCTGCAGCAGCAGTTAAGGGCAGACATAGCTGAAAGGCCAGGATGGATTCATTGCCAACTCATACCATTACATATTGTCTGTTGTCTGTTTCCTTGTATTTAAGATAATATTGAATAAACTAATTATAGTTTGGTATTTTATAATATTGATGGGGTTTCTTACATCAAATACGTAACTCATTTATGCATATCCACTAATGTTCCAGGCGTTTCAGGTGCAAGTTATTCTAGGTATAGTCTCAATTTTCATGTTAAAGAATATTCAGAAATGTGAGCTATTTTGATAAGCTAATAGTTGTCAAGTGCTAGCATCATGTACAGTCTCTTGTGAATAATAGGTGCCAAATAAATTTTGATAGGTTTTAATTTCTCTTACTGAACAAAACTCTGTGAAAGGGTCTGAAGAGATTGCTCACCAGTTAAAAGCATGTACTGCTTGCTCTTGTGGGAGATCTTGGTTTAGTTCACAGTATCCTACTTTGATTGTCCCCAAACTTCCTGTAACTCCATCTCCAAGAGATCTAATGTGTTCTCTGGATGCCTCAAGCACCTGCTCATATGTGTCCATAAGCACATGCATTAAACAGTAAAATAATTCTTTAAAAATATCTGAAATATTTTCTAATATTTTGCTCATCAGCTTTCTTGCTAGCCAACATCTTATCATTTATTTAAAGCATAACTTGAGAACAATTTATGTTACTATTTATAGTAGGGTAGTGTCCAATGCCAACATGTAGATTCTTTAAATGAAGCTTTTCAACTAATCACTACATGAGTTATCATTTATATTGGTAATACTTATGGCTTAGTGTGCATACTATCCTTTCTTGGTACTGTATAAGAATGAGTCAATAATATATCAAGTAGACCAGTAAAGAATTTTTTGTTTTGAAGAAATTTTAGGCCTCATGTACTTTAAAGCATTACAGAGATACCTTCACAGAGGTCAAACACAAACTGTCTCATGGGTTATTATTTTGTTCATCATGAGGTTTAAGTTTCCTAAGGTCATCACAAAGAGGCATGTTAAACCTGAGAAAATGATATTCTTTGAGATTTGTATAAGTCATTCAGTCCCAGTATTGGAGTATCACCTTAAGAAAAATCACTGTGGGCTTCCATCTGTGCTGTGACATTTTCCTCAGTTGCCACCTCCTTGGTTCCTGACACTTCTTCAATACTATCAGGTCACAAAGTTCATTTCTTCAAAAAGTCAAGACCTTTTACCTATCTGTATCAAGTTTACAAATGGTGTTTGAGCTGTACAACTATTTCTGTTCTGGAATTTTATATCTCTTACCATGAAAGTTTCTAATAATTTTTATGTTTGACTAACTGTCCCCAATTAAAATAAAATCTTTGGTTACTATGTGATTTCTTATGAAGGACAGAATAAATTGAGCTAGGATCTTGTTAAATAGTAAAAGCCAAACGAACAAAATTCTCATTTTCTGTATCTCTTGTTCTTTGCTTTTGGTAAGATATTTACCATGAGTACAGAGTATTTTAGTAAGAGATATTAATGTTAATTGAATTTTTAGCATTCAGTACATCAATTTTATTCAAGGAAGTACTTTGAAGGTTATCTACATTTAGATCTGTGTTCCCTTCAGTGATATTAAGCAAGAACAATTATTTCAAATTTGATTAGGAATAAATGATCTGTGCATACGGTAATTGAAGTTCTTTTGTTTTGGGCTTGGAAAACCGGAAGTTCACTGTCTCCTTTGTACAGGCTTAAGTTTTTCAAAACCTACTCATAAGTGTTCTTAAACACTTCACCCTCTCTTTTAGCCCACCAATCAAAGAGAGGTGAGAAAGATTGACAAGTCCTGCCATGCAGAAGGGATCCACACAGTGCTTTTGATTTGGAAGAGCAGGTCATTAAGTATCACAATGAGGAATAGCCTCCTCTTTTGACAAACTTACCCAAAACTTAAAAACTTCATTTGTCTTTGTCTAATTCTTTACTCAGAGAATCAAGTTTAGAAAGAATAGAAAACCTGAAAAACAGTCTCATCAATCCAATCCACTGTTGCAATGTTTTTGTTTTTGTTTTTAATTTTTATTTTTTGATACTTTATTTACATTTCCAATGTTTCCCCATTTCTAGGTCTCCCGTTTGGAAACCCCCTATTCCCTCCTCCTCCCCTGCCTCTATAAGGGTATTCCACCTCCCACCCACCTGCCCACCCACTCCCATATTCCCACCTTGACATTCCCCTTTACTGGGGCCTCTAACACCCTCAGACCCAAGGCCTCTCCTCCCCCTGATGGCCAACAAGGCCCTCCTCTGCCACATATGTGGTTCAAACCATGGGTCCCTCCATGGGTATTCTTTGGTTGGTGGTCCAGCCTCCAGGAGGACCAGAGGATCAGGCCAGTTGACACTGTTGCTCCCTCCATGGGGCTGCAAACTCCCTCAGCTCCTTCAGTCCCTTCTCCATCTCCTTCATCTGGGACCTCACTCTCAGTCCAGCCGTTACTATAAAGTGAAACTTGGGTATTTCGAACTTTTGGGCTAATATCCACTTATCAGTGAGTACATACCATGCTCGTTCTTTTGTGACTGAGTTACCTCGCTCAGGATGATATTTTCAAGCTCCATTCATTTGCCTGCAAATTTCATTATCACACACTTATGGTCACTTGATTTTCCTCTGTTGCAATGTTTTAAGTTACTGTCTTCTAGGTCACAAACCTTGACTTTGGCGGACATCTGACAGGGCAGAGAAGAGCCTTACTCTGACTTTGGGTCTCAACTAATGTATGCAGTCACAAAAATAATTCCTAATGAAGAGGCGGCAGGTATGTTGAGACAATTAGCTTAAGAAAATGCCAATGAAACCTGCTTAGGCATGCAAGGCACTCTGAAAATACTACAGATTTTGTCCATATCTGTGCTGGCTTTATACCTGTACTGTCACAAAGGCTTGTAAACATGGAGGCTTTCCATGGGCTTTTGTCATTTTAAAAAGTGGAAACCTAAGGCCCCACCAGCTGGGTGCCATTAGGTGTCTCTGCCTCTTCTCTTCCTGTTCTGCTTTCCAGGGTTTGCAGAGGGTGGCACCCCTCCTACTGCCACCTGCAAAACTATGGTGACACACAGCCAACGTTACCCACATACAAGGAAGAGTGACCTGCCTGACACAGACCTGCAGGCCTCTGAAGCAAGCAGCTTGCAGTCGCCAGGGTGGTAAAGCAGACACCTCCTCCTCCCCTAAGCCAGACATAGATGACATCTGTACTGCAAGAACCACCAAACCAAAAATAATGGGTGGAGTCTTGCTGCAGACAGCTTGGAAGAACACAGCTCACAGAAAACTTAAGAGTTCCATTCTTCTTTGTTTAAAATTTGTTTAAATGCTTCTCTTCCATCATAACAGGAACACCTGAAACAATGTTCATGCTTTTTAACCCCTAATTGTTTAATTTTTAAAATTTGTTTAAAAATTCTTTTGAGCTTCAATCATATTGCACCTCCCTCTCACAGGTCAAACTGACTATGCTAATGACTATTTTTTTAATCCTTAATAAATAAAATAATACTATCCACTTAAGCCAGTTTCCTTTTCACAGACAAGCTGTTACTGCCTATCCCAGATACATAATGAACATGGTATCTTCTTCCTCAGCTACCTAGAGCAGATGAGATAAATAATCCTCAATTCTTTCCTTGACTTTCCTTTATGCAGCACAGGTGACTTCCTACTTAAAGGATTCCTCCAAGACTAAGATTCCCCTAATACTCTTTCCTCTTTTCTAAGTTTACATTGAAAGACCAAATTTTTTGGGGTTCAGATTCTGTCTTAGAACTCCTGACCTAAGTTTAAACTCAAGTAAATTAACAGGCCAGTACCTAGCTCCAGTTTCCAGGCTTCCACCCACCCCCAACAAGACCCGTATCTCCAGGTTATTCCCCCAACAAATTCAGCATCTAGCATCAGTTTCCAGGTTATTCCCCAACAAATCTGCACCTCCAGGTTATAAGCCCACCCATGCTACTTCACTTCCTCACAACCACCAATCAGGAGGAAAGCAGAAGTTAAGTTTATAGTTTGATTCCCGGAACCAGCATTTAACTATGCTAAAGGCCACAGTACCATACCAATTAGGTACTTGCTAGGGTATAAACACTCACTTGTCATTCTCTATAAAACCTTGTTCCAGTGAGTATTTGGGGCTTTTCTCCATCAGAACTGTCCTATGGGTTGGTGGTAGGTTAAGCCCCAGCTTGAGTTGGTAAATATAGATCCTGGTGTGATTGCATTGGATTGGCTCCTGATGGGTCTTTCGGGGTTCATGAATGCTTCCTTGGTACTACATTTTGGTGCATTGGCTGGGAAGTTCCCCAAGACTTTCAGTACCACCGATCTGGAGGGTCTCAATGCCAGCAAATTTAGTCTAGGCGTGACCATATGTGTGTTTATAGTACTACAGTAAATCTCCTGTTTCATGTCTATTTGTATGCTAAATCTGTCCATATTAAGAGCTTCCTGACTATCCACATGCTGAATCTGTCTTTGTGGTCTGTGCTGCACAGCAGTTTGGTTCCATACAGCGCCCAGTCTGTGTCAGAGGTTTGAGTACCAAGTGTCTATGTGTACCTTGGTCTATGAGTTCTTTGTTCATAATCTTTGAGCATTGTTACATTTGTCATTCTGTTGTGAAAGAAAGGCCTTGAATCTGTATCTGTGGCCAGGATGCGGTTAAGACACATGTCAGGGGACCTTGGCCACAAGAGGCCAGGAGAAATTCTGAGTCCCAATCTGGGGTGGGCATAGGCTTGGCTTGGAGAGCCAAGGTGCCCCAACAATCTGATTACTTTTTTTCTTCCTAACAAGGAAGAAGGGATAAGTTTCTTTTCTTGTGTATGATCACCAACTTCTGGTTCTTTCCTGTTTCTGCATGATATAGAGAAAATGTCACACTTGTGTTATGTGTGTTATACTTGTGTTTCCCTTTATGAGGTGACTTTGGTGGACATATTAACATGGGACAGACACCTTCAACTTCATTAGAATTGCTTCTTAGTCATTTTAAGGATGTTAAAATTAGTGGGGAAAATCTCTTGCTCAGTATTAAGAAAAATAAATTGATCACATTCTTCAGGTCAGAATGGCCCACTTCCAACATTGACTGATCCCGGAAGGATACTTTGACCTGAGATCGGTCCAAGAGATTCAGAAAATCATTTTCAAACCTGAAATTGGCCACCTGGACCAAATACATTTTGTAGTGGTTTGGCAAGACCTCCTAGAGGACTCACTCTCTTGGCTTAAAACTTCTCCCCACACACAACAGGCAGAACTTCTTGCCTTGGCTACCAAAAAGCCCAAGGATACAAAGGAAGAGATATTAAACCGTCCATCTCCTTTTGCATGATCCCTCTACCTACAAGGAGGAATGGAAGAGAATGCTATCTTTCTACCCACACCTTATTCAACCCCTCGGGTAGGACAGCAGCTGCCATAGGCAGCCCCATCACAGGCATGGGGAAGGGTACCTTTTGGAGGGACATGACGCTGATGGGTCTATCTCCTGAGCTGGAGTCTGTCATCTTGCCCTTGAGCACAGCTGGGCCAGTCCATGACCAAGGGAACCAAGCTTATCCCTATTGGACCTTTGCCACTACTGGCCTTCATTATCAACAACTTTTACAGGTTCCCTTCAGCATAGAAGAGAGGAATAAAATTCAGGTGGAGGCCAGGAAGCTGGTTTCTGGCCCAACACAGGAGCCCCCCAATAACCAAGCAGCTATTGATGCTATGCTTTCCCCTAACTCAATTAGACTGGGACTTTAATACCACTGATGATTAAAAAGAGGCTCTTGGTTTACCATCAGCCTCTGCTGACAGGTCTTAAAGTGGCTGAAAGCACACCAATCTGGCCAAAGTGTAGGACAGTAGGTAGGGAGAAAGGTTAGGAGAAAAGAATCTGACGGACATAGTGGTAGTGACAGAGGCAGAAGAGAAGCAGATGAGAGGACAGAGGCACCAGACTTGAGACTTGGCAAATATCCAGTTGATAGCCAGAGCCAAACCAGAAGACCATAGAGATATCTAAACCAGATAGCTTCCCTGAAGCAAGAGGCAAATGGGTCCCTAATGATCAAGAATGCCCCCACTTAAGAAAAAGCCAATTTGCCTACTGTAAGAAGGAGTGCCACTGGACAAGGGAATACCCCCCAAAAGAAGAAGTCTATCCAAATCCTGACATTAGAAGATAAAGAATAAGGGGAATGCTATTTGGACCCCATCCTCAAGTCCAGGGTAACCCTAAAACTAAACGGGGAAACCCACCAGTTTCCTTGTTGATAATTAATAGAGCTCAACATCCAGTCTTGCTGAAATCTAAAGATAAAATCCCTTCAACAGTTTATAAATTTCTTCCTACTGGTAGCAGAAACAAAATAAAAATGTCTAAAAGAGACCCAGGACACCTTGAAGGCCCTGAGAAGTTTAGACTCTGGAGCATCCTCTAAGAAGGCCCTACTCTGCCAACCACAGGTGACCTCCCTGAATCCGGGGGATGCATACTCACTCTGGGCCCTAGCGCCAACTAGTGGTCTATCTGTCAAAGAAATTAAATCCAATTGCCAGAAGCTGCCCCCTACCCCATTTACACACCATTCCAGCACTGGCCTCCTGGTTAAGGATGATGCCAGAATGACACATTACCAGTATTTCCTCATAAAATGCCCCCAGGATAAATTTTCAGGCCCCAGGTGCCCTAAGCCCATCTTTCCTGCTGCCTGACCCAGACCTCAATGGACCTCTGCATGACTGCTCAGATATTTTGGCCCACATCCATGGAACCAGATTACATCTTCAGGACATCCCCTTAATGGAGGCAGTGGTAACATGGCTCATCAATGGCAACAGCTTCAATCAGAATGGACAGAGGTATGCTGGGGCAGCAATGGCCTCATACACTGTGATCATGTGAGTAGAGCCACTCTTGGCATAAATGTCAGCTCAGACAGCATAACTGATAGCTCTGACCTAGGCCTTAGAGATACAGATAGCTGATGTGCATTTGCTACCACTCATATCCATGGGATTATTTATAGGGAGAGAGGCCATCTGACAGCAGAAGGAAAGACTATCCAAAATAAAGAAAAAATTCTTCTCCCTACTAAGAGCTCTATGGGGGCCTAAAAACTGGCCATTATCCACTGCCTGTAACACCAGAAAGAAAAAGACCCAGTTTCAGAGGGCAACAACATGGCAGATGAAACAGCCCAGTGGGTGGCCTTAGAAATTGGGCCCCTCATACCCTTCTTTGCCCTAGACCCCCTGAGACCTAACGCTTCTTGATCAGCTTACAAAAGATGTGATCTGGGCCAGAAACCTGTCCATATCTCAGTGTCATAAGGGATGGTGGAGGACAGCAAACTGCAAACTAATTGTACTTGAGAAAATGGGTCTGCAAATACTGAAAAATATCCATCGTTCTTCATACATGGGTGTCCAAAAAAAGGAGGACTTAGCCTGCCTGTCCTACATCAGAATTAGAGATGCCAATTCAAAATAGCTGAAATTTTTAAGAATTATAAGGTCTGTCAATTGATCAATGCAGTTGTTAGAGTGAAGAACCGCAGCACTAGATACCAGGTCACTAAGCTAGGAGTCTAATGGAAAACAGATTTTATGGAGGTAAACCAGGAAAATTTGGATAAATATATTTACTGGTGTTCATAGATACCCTTTCTGAGGCATTTCCAACTAAACATGAGACTCCTCAAATGGTAACAAAGAAACTACTAGAAGAAATTCTTCAAAGGTATGTTTTTTTGTTTGTTTGTTTGTTTGTTTGTTTGATAACTTATTTACATTCCAAATGTTTTCCCCTTTCCAGATCTCCCCTTTGTTAACCACCTATCCCATTCCCCCTGCCTCTATGAGGGTATTCACCCCAACCACACACTCCTGTCTTCGCTCCCTAGGATTCCCCTATACTGGGGCATCTAACACTCTCAGGCCCAAGGGCCTCTCCTCCAACTGATGGCCAAAAAGGACCTCCTCTGCCACATATGTGGCCAGCACCATGGGTTCCTCCATGGGTATTTTTTGGTTGGTGGACAAGTCTCCAGGAGCACCATGGGGTCAGGCCAGTTGACACTGTTGCTCCCTCCATGGGGTTGCAAACTCCTTTAGCTCCTTCAATCCCTCTCCAACTCCTCCATCTGGTACCCCATGCTCAGTCCAAGGTTACTGTGAATTGAATCTTAGGTATTCTGAATTTTTGGGCTAATATCCACTTATTAGTGAGTACATACCATGTTTGTTCTTTTGTGACTAAGTAACCTCACTCAGAATGATATTTTCAAGTTTCATCCCTTGGCCTGTGAATTTTGTGAAGTCATTGTTTTTAATAGCTGAGTAGTATTCCTTTGTGTAAATGTGCCACATTTTCTGTATCCATTCCTCTGTTGAGGAACATCTGGGTTGTTTCCAGCTTCCAGCTATTATAAATATGGCTGCTATGAACATAGTGGAGCATGTGTCCTTATTACACGTTGGAACATCTTCTGGGTATATGCCCAGGAGAGGTATAGCTGGGTCCTCAGGTAGTATTATGTCCAATTTTCTGAGGGTCCACCAAACTGATTTCCAGAGTGGTTATACCCACTTGCAATCCCACCAGCAATGGAGAAGTGTTCCTCTTTCTCCATATCCTCTCCAGCATCTGCTGTCATCTGAGTTTTTGATCTTAGCCATTCTGACTGGTGTGAGGTGGAATCTCAGCATTGTTTTCATTTGCATTTCCCTGATGACTAAGGATGTTGAACATTTCTTTAGGTGCTTCTCAGACCTTCGAGTTTCCTCAGTTGAGAATTCTCTGTTTAGCTCTGTTCTCCACTTTTTGATAGGGTTATTTGGTTCTCTGGAGTCTAACTTCTTGAGTTCTTTATATATATTGGATATTAGCCCTCTGTCAGACATAGGATTGGTAAAGATCTTTTCCCAATCTGTTGGTTGCTGTTTTGTCCTATTGACAGTGTCCTTTGCCTTACAGAAGCTTCGCAATTTCATGAGGTCCCATTTGTCAATTCTTGATCTTAGAACATAAGCCATTGGTGTTCTGTTCAGGAACTTTTCCCCTGTGCCCTTGTCTTGGAGACTTTCCCCCACTTTCTCTTCTATTAGATTCAGTGTATCTGGTTTTATGTAGAGGTCCTTGATCCACTTGGACTTGAGCTTTATACAGGGAGATAGGAATGGATCAATTTGCATTCTTCTACATGTTGACCGACAGTTGAACCAGCACTATTTGTTGAAAATGCTCACTTATAGGGTCAGACAATGGACCTGCATTTGTGTTCCAGGTAAGTCATGGGTTAGCTAATATTCTGGGGATTGATTGGAAACTTCGTTGTGCTTCCAGACCCCAGAGTTCAGGAGTAGAGAGTATTAATAGAACCTTAAATGGGACCTTAACAAAATTTACCTTGGAGACTGACAGTGACTGGGTTACTCTTCCCCCAGTTTCCCTTTTTAGACTACCAAATTTCCCATACTAGATGGGACTGGCCCCTTTTTGAAATCATGTTTAGTTCACCCCCCCCCCCCATTATCCTCAACCTACAGGCAGAGATAAATGCTGAGAATGTCAGTATCGCTCTTAAGGCTGTAAAAAAGGTTGCTGAGAACATGAGTTCAAAAATACATAAATAGAATTTTTCAACTATGCAAAATATTAGGATACAGTATTAATTATATGTGGGGCTTCACATATCTAAAAGAACAGAGGCAGCTGGGTGATGGGCCAGTTTGTCAGAAAGATATAGAGGAAGAAGATAAAGAGATTTAGGGAGTGGTGATAGCAGATCCCACCTATCTAATCTTATTGTTTGTGCTTACAAAGGCAGGCACATTTCTGAATTCCTTTGCTATACAAAAAATTCACTTGCTTTCTTTTCTAAGAATCAAAGTGCTGAGATGATAAAATACTTATTTATTATATAATCAAAATATTATAGAATGTTGGTGCCTCTAGAATTGGAATTCTCTATACAATATGTGGAAGAATCCAATTAGTTCTCTTTATAAACTGTATACATTTGCTTTTCAGATATTTGTTATTGATTTTGCCCAAGTGATTACCAATCTTGATTGGTCATCCACAATGGCATAATCTCAGCATTTGTAAAAGATACTATAATTTTAGCCAGTTCTGTTCCTGACAACTGATGTAGTCTTATTCTGTCTTTTATCATTAATTCAGAAATCTTTTCAATATATTTCTTCAGCATTTTACTTTATGAGCTAAGAAAATCAATCCATAATGCTAACTTCCCTTCATATAATAAGCCCAGTAGGAGAATTGATAGCAAAATGACCAAAATACAATCATGTTAAATGTTTAATTAGATCCATAAGTACATCTTGCAGTCTTGTTCTACAAGAATTAGGTTTTTTTGCTTTAGCTGTTAGCTGTCTTGGGCTGTTAAACTTGAATATTTTTGTAATGTTTGAAACAAATTACTTAACTCTTATGTACTTAATCTAATTGTAGGCCTCACCAATTAATATCTCCCATTAATTTTTAAAAATTGTTAAGAGTTTGCATTTGGTCCTTATTGAGAAAGCAAACCTTCTCTGATCCTGCACATGCAAGGTTATGGTGAAAAAGTAATCTTTCAAGTCAAATATTATTCAAGACCATGATCTCAGTAGCAAAAATATTATGAGAAAAAGGCAAAAATGACCTTTTTTGTAGACAATAGTAGCTTCCTCCAAGAAAGAAGTCTTGATTCCAAGCTAGTTCTCAAAGAAGAGGCATCCCATTGGATGCCAGGACCGGCAGGGAAGTCAGTGATTTCTGTTGAAGATTCAGATATGGAAGCTCAGTGGTCCTCATCTCAAACTCTGCCTTTCAGTCTTCTTCATTTTGAAATTATGCATGTCAGTCAAGTGCTTACTTGGAAATTTTATCTCTCAGACAAACATAGATAACACACTTTCTCATAAGATTGCACAGGGAATAAAGTAGGTTATTTTATACAATTCATTGAATACACTATATAAAAAACAAATCATAAATAAATATCAATAGTGGAAGATAATCTTTTGGGCATGTTCTTGTTCTACTTTTACAGTCCTTCCATTATCAGTACTGAGAATATAAATTGTGGTGGTGGTCATGCAGCATCCGTATTGAAGAGCTCATGAGTGTTTCACTCTGGGAACTCTACTATGGCAAGGTGCGTGGAGACCCCTTCACTCTTAGCAAGGAACGTCTGTGAATTTGGTGCACTCTATGCTTATTACCTAGAGTGAGTGTGCTGCAAGATATCCTTGCTTTTGCTGTGCAGCTTATATGCATAGCAATATTTAGTTTCATTTTGTCAGTTATGGGTATGGCTGGGATTATGAAGGCTGAAAGCCCTATGTTTTTGTCAATACTCTTCCGAGGGTTAAAACCCTCTTCTCCTCTTTCTACCTCTGTTGATCCTCCAAATGTGACCATTAATGCTGGATATTTTGGGACATACAGTCATATCCCTGGAAAAACAGCTCACTGAGTAAGCCTGTGGCAGTTGTGGAGAGTGGTGAGTCCTGCTTACATAACTGTTATAAGAAAGTTGTGTCTGATCAATAGAGACTTAGGATGGGGAAGATATGTCTGTAATATATAAAAACAGTCAAAGTATTGCTGGCCACTTGCTTGAAAGTCAACAGGTGTTTACTGTCTTCACTTTCGCTGACACCACATATCGCCACAGGTTCTAGATCCCAGCCAGAGCTGGTAGTTGGCATGTGTGTGTGTATCTTTAATCCATAAATACAACATGCTCAGTTCGTGTAATATAACTTATATACATGTTTTCTGGGGTAAACATTTGGTATTGACTAACCAGTTGGTAAGCTTTTCCTTCTGGAAGGCTCTCTTCCCCTATCGGCATTCCTTATTTGCCTTTAGCTGCTGAAGCTCAATGGTCTTGAGTTCAAACTCTGCTTTTCCACTCTCCTTCAATTTTGAACTTAAACAGATTAGTCAAGTACTTAATTAGAAATTTTATTTCCCAGAAAACAAAAATAACATGCTTTACTCATAAGATTAACAGGGATTAACGAGGTTAAATTCTTATAATTCAAACGCAAATTTCCAAAAAATACTTATTTTATACAGTTAATCCTGATTATCCAACTAATGGAAGTGGAAAGTTTGGAAAAAACTTATGAGACAATAGTTAGGGTATATTTCTGAGAGTTTGCAGAAAGGTTCTAGTCAAGTGACAAGACTCATCCCAATTGCTAGTACATTTCACAGGCTGGGTTTTACTCTGTGTAGAAAAGAGCAGCAGTCATTTCCCTTTGCTTCCTGAACATAGAATTAATGTGATCAGTGGCTCATGCATTTGCATCATGTTTTACTCTGTCCTCTAAACTGTATGCATAAATTAACCTTCCCTTCCTTAAATAAATTTGCTCAGGAATTCAGTAACAGTGTGGAAACAAGTGCAACAAAACAATATGGTCCTGAAACACAATATTTTCACTACAGGCATGCATGCAGAGATATATGGGCAACATCGTCATTAAAGGTATGAATGTGGATAACAGAATTTATGATAACTGACTAACTCTGAAAGACATGTTAGTCACAAACAGGTACCATAAATGGGCAGAATTTTGCTATCTATTCTCTTTCATCCTTTGCAATATGACCTCTGTGGAAAAGTCCAAGTAAGTAGCAACTATTTATGACCCTCAATTTGAGGATTTTATTTTCTCTACCTCTTACTTTCAGGTTACAGAAACTACAGCCACTATTATTATTTCCTTTAAAAGGACTGAAGTATATTTATAGGATGGCCAGAAAGAGTTTGCAACCGTGTGTGTGTGTGTGTGTGTGTGTGTGTGTGTGTGTGTTGTATATACTTTCATTCATATATGTGTGTGCTTGGGTGTTCACCTGTGTGTCTATGTATGTAAAAGCCTAATGTCATTATCTGGTATCTTCCTGCATGACTTTCAACATTATATCTCCAAAACAGTTTTTCTTTCCCTTTACTTGTTCACTTTTTTTTTTCTGAATTCAGGCTAGCAGGTTAGACTAGGTGGCAGTGAGCCCCAGCAATATGCCTGTGTTTGTGGTTTCAGCATTGTGATCATATGCTCATCACTCGGCCTCTTATTTACCTGGCTACTACAGATCAGGATTCAGAGCTCAGAGAATTTAAACCGACATGGTGGACTTCAACTTTAATGTCAGGATTTTCCAACAATCCTGTTTCTAGTTATGATTGGTCTTAGAAGATGCATAAAGAACATAGAGAACACATCAATTGGTACTCTAAGGCCAAATAGCTATCCCTAAAAACATTCAAACAAACAGCATAATATGGACTACATAGGTTATATTAAGGAATACATATGTATATAAATATATACATATAACAATTAATAAAAAAGAGGCCATGAGTTGGAAAGAGAGCTGGGAATGGTTTATGGAGATTTTTACAGACAGTAAGGAAAAGGATAAATTTTGCAATTATATTATAAACTCAGAAAGATGGAGAAAACAGTATCAAATTTATTGAGTCAAGATGAAGATAAATTAACAAAATTATATCCCTAAAGGAGAAGATTGGTTTTATTTAATACATATTTATCTTATCTGGGAGAGGAGAATGGACTCTATAGAGTTGTACTTTGATCTCTACACACATGCCAGGGCAAACAAATGCATATGTAGACATACACATACATATAACATTGTTAAACAAACTTAATAAGTATTATAAACACTTTTAATAAAAGTACCCTGATTTGAGTCATGCCCATAGTCTCATCTGTGACTAGTGTCATCTAGATAAAAGAGAATGTGGGATTTCAACTGTCAAATTACTCATGAAACGAGCTTGAATGTCACAATTTTCTCAAAATAATAGTAAACAAAGCAAAACAAACAAAGCAATAAAAATAAAATGGGCAGGTTGAAGACAACATTTACAGCAAACATAAGTGACATAAGACAAAAAGGGCAAATTACTTTCCCCAAGTGAATCAACAGGGAGGTAATAGAGAAAGTCACAGCTGGAGCAGATACACCTGAGAGGAAACTGTGGCCACAGGAATCAGTGTGGAAAAACATAACTGTAATTGACAAATTGCTGACAGTTCTCTGTCAGTGGTAATGTGATCAGAACAGTCCAGGAGCATGTAATCATCTACAGCTTAAAGATATTCTTACAGTGTTTGTGAACAACCCTCACAACCTCACCAGCAAAGCGAAAGCATTTCTTCTAATATAAGAATACCACCCTTAGGAGTTCTTTTCAACAGAGTACTAGATGTCTTATTCAGAGCAATTAGAATACAGAAAGAAAAATCAAATGCATTCAAATAGAAAGGAAGCAGCTAAATTGTCTTTGTTTTTAAATGAAATGATCTTATGTATAGAAGATCTTAGATTCTGCAAAACATAACAAAAACCAATTAACCAGTTGATTGAAGTTGTCAGACAGGCAATCAGCACACAAATGAGCTTTATTTCTGTTTGCTGCAGCTCAGTAGTGAAAGAAGTCAATAAGAACGTGATTCATAGTTGTAACAAATTAAATATCCATAGATTAACAGCTGAAACACAATAATTATTTTTATAATACTTGATAATCAACTACTATAGGAAATAATGTCTTTTAAGGCTACAGATTTTTGAATATTTAATTGTGTTGGCTCATTTCTTCATTTTTTTTAAGTCAAAAATTGTGCCAGAACTCTACCTGATAAATAAATGCAAAAAGAAGAAAATGTAAAGAGATGTTTATGGAGAACCATTGAGCATTGATGAATAAAATTGAAGAAAGTCAGAACTTAATGGAAAAATATACTATGTTCATGGATTGGAAGACTTAATATTAAAATTATGTTCTATTTTTCTAGTTTCATTTCATTGCTGTGGCCAATCCCTCTTTTAAAACTACCTTTACACATGACTATAATGTGTAAAATTAAAGTTGCTTAGGATGGTAATCAAGGCACTATAGTTTCAATGCAGTCCTTATCAAAATTCTAAGGATATTTTTCACAAAATATTTTTTAAATCTAAACACCACATTTATTTATTTATTTATTTATTTATTTATTTATTTATTTATTTATTTATTTATTTACATTCACCTCTAGGGCCCTACTTCACAGAATCCCTTCCTCATCTTCTCTCCCGATTTCCATTGACAGAGCAGGCCTCCCCTGTGTCCCCCACCCTGGCTCATGAAGTCTCTGCAGGACAGACAAGGTAGTCCTGTTCCAGAACAGATTCTACAGTCAGGCAACACCTTTAGGGACAGCCCCCACTACAGTTGTTGGGGGACCCAAATGGAAACTGAGCTGTAAGTCTGCTACATATGAACAGGGGACCTTAGTCCAACTAGTGTATACTCTTTGGTTGGTAGCTCATTTTCTGGGAGCTCCTAAGGGTCCACATTTAAATGAGCAGAGCTCAATAGACAATGTAAACTGAATAAATCTAACCACAATCAAAATTTGTGCTAAACTAACTGACTCAAAAATAAAGAACAAAGGAATCAATTCAAGTTGGTGGCATCTGCCCACGGACCCATGGCACAGGGCAGCAGTTCCGAGGAGCCCGAGAGACCCATGGAAGCTTAAAGGGGAGAAGTAGAAATGGAGGCAGAGTCTGCAGAGTGCACAATATCCCCTTATCTCTGGAACAGCTGTAAAAAGGCAGAACACAGGGAAAAATGCTTTTAAAAATTGGTCTCATAAAATTGGAAAAAATAACTTAGCAGAGCCACATGCAATGAATAAAAGCAAAACTAGAAACCCAGAAGCTATTGGTATGGGGACAGTATGGGAATGTGTTTACAGTGGACAAAGAAACAAGTCGTTGCTCAGTAGGACCAACCTCACTCCACTGGGAAGCTCTAGCCAGGGGTCCTGACACCACAGCCTAAATTGGTGCTGCTTACCCTTCTGGAAGGAGGAAAGCTCGAGGCCCAAGTGCTGCCCATGGACTGTATGTAACACGGTGGTTGATGGTACCACCCAGTGAGCCAGCAGCTGAAAGCAGAGAGGTGTGCAGTAGCCTAAAGCTCTCTTGAGTGCTGACCATAGATGGCCTGCCAAGTTGCAAGATTACCCTGACTCTGGGCAACAACAGGATATCCGAGACAAGCTTCAGTGATAGTTCAATATTTATGGTGCTTAAGAAACCAGAAAACTTGAACCAGACCAATGACTGGTATTGTGTATGACCAGTAACAACAATGAGTATTTGCCTGTAAAATGGTTTAGACTCTGTCTGTCTGTCTATCTGTCTATCTGTCCGATGATTAAATGTGCCATGGTGAGGTAGGAAAATGGCTGAACATAGCAGCATTAGTGTGGTGGACAGGACAGCAAGTCATTGACTAATAGAGCCTGCAGGGTAGAATGGAGCAGCCTGGAGCTCACACAGGTCCCAGTCCTTGTCTATGAGTTGGACAAAGGTTCTTTTTTTTTCAGGGTTCAGGCTGCTGTTGGGGGTCACGTTGGTGTCAATGGTCTGTGCTGCCACAAGAGGTCAGTATTGCCACTGGAGGGCATGCAGATATCTAGGCTGTTGCCTGAAATCATGTGTAAGAGGTTCCTGTTGCTGCTGGAGGCCATGTAGAAGTCTGTGATCCATGCTGTCTCTGGCTGTGATCGACAAGGAAGCTTCTTTTCCGGTGGTATCGATGACTGTAGAGTCATAATTGAGAATAAGAGACATTTAAGGCTTGTGTGACAACCCCTTCCTCTCCACAGATGAAAAGTCTAGATAGGACTTTGAAGAGAATCCTTAAAATTGTTGTAAATATGTTGCTCAGAACAGATGGCTTCTGGCTGGGTGGTAGAGGACTCAGTTTCCTTTAAGGGGTTCGCCAATGGGAGTTTGACCATTTTCCAGTAAGTATATTGGCAATACAAATTGGAATTGTTGTAGGTTTGGTTATGTTTTTTTTTTTTTTTTTCTTGTGTTAGAGAGGGCACAAGGATGGGAGGGTGGACCTGGGAGGATTAAGAAGTGAGTGTGATCAGGGTGCATTTCTTGAAATTCTCAAGCAATCTATGAAATTATTATATTTGTTTTGGCAGTTAATTTTTTCTTAAGCATTCAAAATATATTCAAACATGTTTAAATATGCTACTTATTTTTATATCTTTAATATAAAATATGTTACTAATAAAAAGGAACTGATTTTTTAAAAGCACAATGCTAAAATATTTATCAACATGTTCTTGACAAACAATAGACAAACCACAGATTAGAGAGACTAAGATCTAAACATTCACATTAAAGAAAGAAATATGTAAGATAGATACATTTTCTAGATTAATTAGCTATTCCACAAAGTACACATGAATGGGACACATCATATTTTATTCTATAAATGTATACATTGTGTTCTTGTCAAATAAAGTATTTTATATGTTCAAATAAGTTACACACACTTATTACAGTTATTACATGTAATTTATATATTTATACTTAGTTTAGTTCATCCCATATACATATAAATAAATGAAATGTATTGTAATATACATCCTGAAAACTGTAAGTTAAAAATGAAGTTTTGTTTGGGTAGTTCATCTGTTTCCTGAATATCAACGTCTATAAATACTGAACAAAGCTCACATCCTTCAATTATTGATGTTATGTTGGTTTAGTAAATTAGTGGTTGTAAATTCTCCCCTAATAAACATGACTTCAATAGCACCGAACAGATAGCTAGGTTTCCAGAATCAGGTATACTATTCCTTTTGTTGAGTGTGTTTTAACTTTAATTTGACCGTTGTTGGTTACTGGAAAGTTAGGACTGCCCCTAATGCAATCTGAGGTTATTCTGCTGTGTAGTTGTTGATGTGGTTTATAGTTATCATAGTTTCATAGGACTAACAGTTGTCTCCATCTTCTGGAAGTTTTCATGGTACTTGATTATACCATGACTCTAATCCTCAGGAAGGAGGTATTTAAGTCAGTTCCAGATCAAAGATCTCTGGACCCTGTTTCTGAAGTGCCTGGTATCTACATCAATAGTGATTTACCTTGCACCTCTGAAGAGTAGCCAAGGACAACAGCAATAGGCTCTGTGAATTGTGAGTCTTTTGGATTGATTATCAACTCAAAAGAGGGCTTCTTTTTCTGTAACTATATTTGCATTTTCTGTCCATATATAAATGAACATATATATATATATATATATATATATATATATATATATATATATATATCTTCACACACACACGCACACACACACACACACATATATATATATATATATATATGAAGAATCTAGGACAAGTTGTGGGAGTGAAAATGATCATAATATATTACTTGAAGAAAAAATCAAATATAAGGAAAAGGCCAATGAAACTGAAAACTTCAAGTTGTCAATATATAACATAGACATTCTTATTTTTCACTTGTGATGGTTGAAAAATATAGAACTTCTTACTGCCTTCAGTTATCTTAATGATACAAGAGCAATTATTTCAAGAGGTTGATTTTATATCATGATGACTAAAATTATTAAAAATGTTTACTTGACAATGACAAAAGGTAGATTTTAAGTGTTTTATCACTAAATGATGAAGTAGTATGAATATCAGTTAGCTCATTTGTGCTATTTCACAGTTTAAATACATCTCAAAACATCAGTTAATAGACTATTAGCATTACAATATTTATTAGTTGAAAATTAAATTCTATTTCAGGTCTTTGTCTACTGATTCAAAGGTTTTCACATTTTTGTGTTGGTTTTGATTATTTCCTTTATATTCACATCTTCCCATTTTTCTTTGTTATGTTTATTAACTGCCAGCTCTTAGAAATATTTTTACCTTAAATCTGAACCCAACTTTATTTGTAAGTCGACTTGTTCTTTTTGTAAGGACACAACTTCATTATTTGGGGATAGCACAAATCAGATTTGGAAATTATTCATCATTGTTTTAAATTTTATAAGTTGGAATTGGAGTAGTGTTGGCTTGATTATTCTTCACTACTAAGAAAGGTTTCTTCTTTATAATAATGTGATTTCTAATCAGTGGGTGGAAGAAAACTTTCTACAGTCTTCCAAGTTTCATGCATTAGTTCACTGACAACATTTAGGAGGTTGGTGAGTTTTTATATCTATCTATCTATCTATCTATCTATCTATCTATCTATCTATCTATCATCTTCTATCTATTTA
The DNA here is from genome assembly GCA_028551405.1 of Uromys caudimaculatus. NCBI lineage: Eukaryota > Metazoa > Chordata > Mammalia > Rodentia > Muridae > Uromys > Uromys caudimaculatus. The sequence continues at coordinate 87,022,794 of CM052702.1, forward strand.
TTTTTTAAAATATCAACTTTTATAAGTCTCTATTCCATGTTAAAAAGTATGCCATCCTCTGTACAAATCATGAATATATTCTGTAATTGTTAGTGGTTACAATAAATATTCATTAATGAAGCTGAGACGTAGCAGTATTAGGACACGATTTCATGTTTTACGTTTTTTCTTAAAAGTTAGTCCCTGCAATGCCAGCATTTCTAATTCCAACTCTGAGCCAGAGCATCATGTCATGTACTTGGAACCTGAGCACGCAATGTGCTCTGACAGGAAGATTACTGCAAGTTTTAGGCCAGGCTCCTTTAAATGGTGATATCAAGACCCATCTGAGGCACAGCCTCATGAAAGCCAAAACCAAAAGTGTAAAAAATAAACAACAACCACAAAGAAAATAAAGAAACAACAACAACAGCAAACAAATGCAAACCCTCCAATTATGATTGTGAACTTTCATGATTCTTTTGTAATTCAAGAAACTTACTTATAACTGATGTTAGCAGTAATTATAATAAGTATATATTCTTTTGTGTTAACTAGTGTATGTATATATGGGTGGTATATATGTTTGTGTACTGTATGCATACTTACACCCCTACAGTACTGGGTTCATGGCCAATACTGACTACTTTTGTCAAAACTTGGAAATTGAATTCAGTCCTTATGCTTCTGAAATAAAAAACTTGACCTGCTGAGCAAACTTGACCACCCATGCATCTCAAATATATTTGATATTTTGAATTATAGACATTAATAAATAGATATTAGTTACTCATAACTAAATTTTCATACCTCTGTGTGTATATAGAACTTTATTATCTCATCTTTTTACTTTAGAATACATTTGTCTTCATGTTTAGTGAATAGCACCCGTGAGTAACATAGAGTTTATAACTTCTGTTTAGTTCAGAAATCTCTGACTTTTAATTAAAGAATGTAGTATAGTTATACTTAATATACTTATTGGTGTTATTACTTTATTTCACTTACTTTATATTCATTTTAAATTGACCCCATTACATTTTACTCTTGTTTCCAGTTTTCTGGTCTTCTGTTTGGTATTTCATTTGTGTATGTGTGTGGGGGGGTAAGTCTTACCGTTTCATCATTAAATCAATCAGGAATTCATTAAAAGTCTGGTATATTCCATATCAGGATCACATGACCTTTTACTAAATAAATTATTATTGTTTTTTCACCAGACTGTACTATTGTTCTTTAATCACAAGTCCCTCGATTTTAAATTAAACTTACAGATATATAAGTTCTGGCTATAATTAAATAGAAACATGTACTGGCTTTGTGAAGATCAAATTACTTTAAAGCTTATATGTCAAGTATATATGGAAGTGCTATGTATTAAAACAATAAAGCAGTGAGTGATTGTAAGCCTAATACCATTGTTTCAAAAGTATGCATGTCTAAGTTGTTTTTCCATAGGCAAGATATCAGTCTAAAGTAAATAACATATACTCACATATCCTAAACACTATTATGGAGGTATCTTAAAATTTCATAGGAAATCAGGGAAAAATTTAAATAGAAAGCATTATGAATGTGCTACATAAAAAAAATTATCAAGGGTCTTGGACTGTGGACAAAGAAAATATATCATACAAAGTACAAGTCTTTTAGGAACTATAAATATTGCAGTTTCAGAGTATCTTATAGCTTACTGGTCATACATTAGGACTAAAGAATAAATAGAAAATGAGAAATGATGTATAAATGGGTACAGTTATGGACTAAAAGGAGGAGACATTTAAAAACTAGGTATAGTGTGTACAAGAGGTTACAGTGCCAGGGTTATATATAGTATCAACAGTAAAGGCTCTGAAGTCTGGTGCATGGGCTGAAGAGCTGCTGATCTCCAGGGGAAAGAGGTTATTATCTAAAGAAAATAGTCTTCAACGGTGTCCTTACATGTTCAGTTCTCTGAATTGTTCCATTTTATGATTTGCACAGAGTGAGTATTCAAATGGCTCAAGAAAAAGGACATTTAAGTGAATAAATGTTGGTGAATGATCAAGTTCATCTCTATCTCAGAAAGGGTCACGTACTTACCTCACATCACTGTAGGTAATGTATAATGTCTCTGTTAATTTGTAGACCCCATTACATGCAGTCACAGCTGCTGTGTTTTTGTGATTGTGTTGCCTCTGGCATACCCAAGACAGTATTTCATAGTCTTTGTCCATGTCCTTTTTCCTGCTCTTACATTGTTTCTGCCTTTATTCCTGCGGTAGTCCTTGAGCCTAGGAGTGGATGCTATAAAAATGGCTTCTTTAGGAGTGAGAACTCAACTATTGCTAATTGTAGAACTTTTTTATTTACACTCCTGATTTCCCTTCCCCGTCCACACTCCTACTGTTTCACATTCCATACCTCCTCCTCACCCTGTCTCCATGAGGATATCCTCAACACCACCCCTCAATCCACCTGACCTCTAAACTAACTCCCTACGGCCTCCAGTCTCTTCAGGATTAGGTACATCATCTCTGATTGAACACAGACCTGGCAGTCCTCTGCTGTATATGTGTTGGAGGCCTAATATATGCTGGCGCATGCTGTCTGTTTGGTGGTGCAGTGTTTGAGAGATCTCAGGGGTCCAGGTTAATTAAGACTGCTACTCCTTCTACAGGGTCACCCAACTCCTCAGCTTCTTCCAGCAGTTCCCTAATTCAACCACAGGGGTCAACAGGTTCTGTCCATTGGGTGGGTGCAGAGATCTGCATCTGACTCTTTCAGCTCCTTATTAGGTCTTCTGGAGAGCAGTCATGCTAGGTTCCTTTTTTTGAGCACTCCATAGTCTCAGTAATAGCCTTGGGACCTCCCCTTGAGCTGGATCCCACTTTGGGCCTGTCTCTGGACCTTCTTTTCCTCAGGCTCCTCTCCATTTCTATCCCTGTAGTTCTTTCAGACAGGAACAATTATGAGTCAGAATTTTGACTGTCATGCATCTCTGAATCCATAGAACTCATTATTAAAGTATACTTCTCTGAATAAGGTGGCAATTAGCACTTGGCTAAGATGGTAAACATAAATATTTAGAAGGTACCTTGATAAATTATCTGAACAGCAGTAGAGGCCCATGGGGAACTACTCTCCCTGCTGAAGTTCTGTTTATTAATGAGTTACTACAGAGGGACATTCACTGTCTGCAACTGTGTACTAACTGAGAAACTCACCAGGATCTACAGATGGTCCTGATTAAACTCATATATTACTAAATAAATAATTGGAGTTTTGAGTGTTTGTAAATAATTATAGGAAGGATGGAAGTAAGTGAGGGTGTACATGTACCTGTGAGATTACATGGAATGGACACTATAATAATCAGAATACATACACATACACACACACACACACACACACACACACACACACACACACACACACACAAATGCAAACTTGCCAAAGAACATGAACATGTTCAATTAAAAAAGAAATATTTAAAATGTTTTTCATTTATGTGTAAAGGAAATTGAGATTCTCAATGGAAACCACTTCTACACTAGGCTATTGAATAACTTAAAGCCATTTCATTGGACCTACATAAATGCATATATTCAAGTCTTGTATGAAAAAAATGTTTAAATATTTGAAAGCAACTTGATTGTCATAATATTTGCACAGAGGTTATTTTTAATTTACGTGGTTTGTCATAGGATTTGAACAAGACAAAACATTTATCTTCAAAATGTTTCCTCCACAATATTATGTGCCTTTTATGCTAAATGTAGAAATTAAATGGTGATATTAGCAAATTTATTTTAATATGAATTAATTTAGAGTGTCTTTTAAGCAATTTTTCAAATTAAACTATACTGGATTAAGTTGAACTAGACTGGATTGGATATCATTATGATAAACTGACATTACAATAATTAGATGTTACTATATGTATTTACTTATATAAAAATTATTATTGTATTGAGCCAATAATAAATTGGATATTGATTTAAAACAGCACTTGAGATTTCCAGGTAGATATAACCTTTTTATTCAACTTACTTCAATACATACGAATCTTCTTGTGATCTATATGTTGAGGTAAACATAATGACACAGACTCATATCTGTTCAATGAGTTTTAATTTCTTCGAAGGGAATTTATGTTTAAGTATTGGACAGCTTTGAAAGCATATTTTCCATTTTATAAATTCCCTTGAATTTTCTGTCGTCATAATTTCCATCTTCAAAATCAACTTGCATTCACCTCTTCATAAACCTGTGCTCATTCAACATCTCTGGAAAAATTAATCACCCAGTTTTTTTTGTTTTTTTTTGTTTTTGTTTTTGTTGTTGTTGTTGTTGTTGTATTTTATTTTTTATTTTTTATTTTTGATACTTTATTTACATTTCCAATGTTTCCCCTTTTCTGAGTCTCCTCTTTGGAAACCCCCTATCCCCTCACTATCCCCGTCTCTATGAGGGAATTCCACCTCCCACCCACCTGCCCACCCATCCCCATATTCCCACCTTGACATTCCCTTTTCCTGGGGCATCTAACACCCTCAGGCCCAAGAGCCCCTCCTCTCTCCCTGAAGGTCATCGAGGTTATCCTCTGCCACTTATGTGGTCTGAACCATGGTTCCATAGATGTGTATTCTTTGGTTGGTGGTCCAAACCCCAGGATGACCGGAGGGAAGGGGGGTCAGGCCCATTGACGCTCTTGGTCCCTCCATGGGGCTGAAAATTCCCTCAGCTCCTTCAGACCTTTCTCCAACTCCTCCATCTGGGACCTTACTCTTAGTCCAGCGGTTACTGTTAAGTGAAACTTGGGCATTCTGAACTTTTGGGCTAATATCCACTTATCAGTGAGTACATATACCATGTTCATTCTTTTGTGACTGAGTTACCTCGCTCAAGATGATATTGTCAAGTTCCATCCATTTGCCTGCAAATTTCATTAAATCATTGTTTTTAATAGCTGAGTAGTACTCCATTGTGTAAATGTACCACATTTTCTGTATCCATTCCTCTGATGAGGGACATCTGGGTTGTTTCCAGCTTCTGGCTATTATAAATATGGCTGCTATGAACATAGTGGAGAATGTCTCTTTATTACATGTTGGAGAATCTTCTGGCTATATGCCCAGGAGTAGTATAGCTGGGTCCTCAGGTAGTATTATGTCCATTTTTCTGAGGATCCAGCAAACTGATTTCCAGAATGGTTGTACCCTCTTGCAGTCCCACCAACAGTGGAGGAGTGTTCCTCTTTCTCCACATCCTCGCCAGCATCTGCTGTCACCTGAGTTTTTGATCTTAGCCATTCTGACTGGTGTGAGGTGGAATCTCAGACTTGTTTTGATTTGCATTTCCCTGATGACTAGGGATGTTGAGCATTTCTTTAGGTGCTTCTCAGCCCTGCGAATTTCCTCA
>CM052702.1:87028675-87139229 GCA_028551405.1 Uromys caudimaculatus
AGTTTCACTTAACAATAACCGCTGGACTGAGAGTGAGGTACCAGATGGAGGGGTTGGAGAAAAGCCTGAAGGAGCGGAGGGAATTGGCAGCCCCATGGAGGGAGCAAGAGCGTCAATGGGTCTGACTCTCCCCCTCGTCGTCCTCTAGTTCAGACCACTAACCAAAGAATACACATCTATTGACCCATGATTTGGACTACATATGAGGCAGAAGAATCACCTCGATGGCCACCAGGGAGAAAGGAGAGGACTCTGGGCCTGAGGGTGCTAGTGGCCCCAGTAAAAGGGAATGTCAAGGTGGGAATATGGGAATGGGTGTGCGGGTGGGTGGGAGGAGGAATTCCCTCACAGAGGCGGGGAGGGGGAGGGGACACGGGGTTTCCAAAGAAAAGGAGAATCATCGGAAATGTAAATAAAAAAATAAATAAATAAATAAAAAGAAAAAAAAATAGGGTTATTGAACCAAGTATGGTGGCACATGCCTTTAATCCTAGAACTCTGGAGACAGAGGTGGGTAGATTCTAGCCCAGCCATAGATGTGTGGTGGTAAGATACTGTATCAAAAATGATAACATTAAATAAATAAAAAAATACTGTTTTGGTGACCTATTAAAGTTACTAAAGAAAGGCCAAAAAAAAAAAAAAAAAAAGTAAATCATGTATTTTTGAACTTAGTCATTAAGAAATATGTAGGTCTATTTTGCATTGAAAGTATTAGGCACCTTAGGTTTCATAGAATTTCTCTAAAATTCCTTTTATATCTTACCTTGCCTAAGGTCTAATTGTTTTACAAGATATTTTCCTGTCCAGTTCCTCTTGTTGTCAATCTCATCATATACTAAGTTCATTACTTTCACATTGCACAGTTTAGCTGCCAGTTCTTATATATGGATGCATAATGGTACAGCTTTTAATACCTTATTAAAGAGATACTGTTTTAAATCTTATTTTTTATAACTCTGGTTTCTAGGACAGGAATTACATAAAATACTATCTCAGTTTAGAGGTATCTTTAGAGACCTGTTTTCCTGGGTTGGCTCATTTCTCGTGTTGTTTAGAATGACTCCAACCTAGAGTTACCAGCTTTAAGCTAACTTTCTCTTACCAATGTTACAAATTCTTAATCATACCCAATAACTTACAAGCCAATACTCTATAACCAAGACATGCAGAATATTTATACTTTTAAAACCAGTCAGAAATAAAAAGGAAGCAACTACACACATCATATATATTTAGATCAGACAAAATTTTCTTACTTTTTCTAGCTGTAATTTCAAGAGAGGAGCACCTTGTCACCTGCAGAACCCAATAAACACAATCAGAAAGAATTTTTCTAGGAAAACAGCTATCAACTTCCTTACCATAGAAGCCAAGAAGCTGTTGGCCTCTTTAAGAGTGGCTTGTGCAGACACTCAGCCCCTAGCAGGTCTTCTCTAGCTGTGTTTGACTCCCAACTACAGATGCAGAGCAGCTTGTCAGTTTTTGTTGTGCAAATTGAGACTATTTTTTTTTCTTTTTTCTTTTTTTTTCTTTTTTTTTAAAGCAAGTTAAAACTAAGTCAAGGGGTGGACAGTGAGCAGACAAAATTTTAACCATATTTTCTTTTCAACACAAAACACAGAACAACAGTCCAGCAATGAAATGAAAACACAGAACTAAACTGACAGACATGGACATATTGGCTTGCCAAGGACAAACAATAGACAGAGAGGGAAGAGAACCAGGTATCCCAAAGAGATCCTACCTAAGAGAACCAGAATCAGAACTAAGAATTTCTCCACTAGGAGCCAGAGAGGAAACAGGATGTCTCCTGACCTTGTCCTGTCCCTAGGAGAGCTCTAGAAAAGCTTATGTTCATTTTTCTTCTCTTTTGCCAAAGGTCTCAGAGGGGAGACAACTGCTTTTCTGAAACTCATTCTCTCTCTCAAGTCTAGAATCTAACTCTTCATCTCCTTCTTCATCTGGGAATTCTTCCAGAGAAGAGCAGCTACTGATAGTTGCTCCCCAGTGCTCTTCTATTTTTTTAACTTCCCCAGTTCCTCCTCAGGTTGTCTAATTAATTCTTTCATTTTTTGAGACTCATGGCAAGGGTCTAAAGTGTCCCTGATTAAAGCTCACAAAGAAGTATCTACCAGGACCTTTTCAGGTCCATGAACAGTATATGATCTGTTAAGCATTTTCCAATTTTTCCCAAGTTTGCATATTTACCGTTCCTTGCTCCAGGAACCAAGGACAGACTTCTTCAATAACTTCAAAAATCGCATCAACTGCTGGGAACTCACCTTAGTCCCTCATGTCTTTAACATGCATTTTTAAGCATATGGACAAACAACAGCCTACTGCTAGTCTGTCCCATTGCACCACTCACTTACTTTTCGTTTTCTTTGTTTTATCAGCTGCATCCCTCACTGAATCCCCCATAGATGTGCCTCACATGGGGCACCATTTTGACCTGGCCTGCAGGTACAAGTCAACATGAAACACGAATGGGAGAGGGGGGATTAAAAGACACAGACACAAGGAATGGAGTCAAGCCTGATCCTGGTCAAAACTCAAAGTTTATTACTGCAGCTCCAGCTTATAGGCACTTCAGCAAACAAAACTCTTTTTTTGTTGTTGTTTTTAAAGATTTATTTATTTATTTTATGCGTATGAGTATACTGTTGCTCTCTTCAGACAACCCAGAAGAGGGCATCAGATCCCATTACAGATGGTTGTGAGTCACCATGTGGTTGTTGGGAATTGAACTCAGGACCTCTGGAAGAGGAGTCAGTGCTCTTAACCGCTGAGCCATCTATCCAACCCAATTTTTTTGATACTTTATTTACATTTCAAATGTTTCCCCCTTTCCAGGTCTCCCCTTTGGAAACTCCCTATCCCCTCCCCATCTCCCTACCTCTATGAGAGTATTCCTCCACCCACCCACCCACTCTCCTCTTCTGTCCTTGGCATTCCCCTATACTGGGGCATCTAACACCCTCAGACCCAAGGACCTCTCCTCCCCCTGATGGCCAACAAGGTCCTCCTGTGCCACATATGTGGCCCAAACTATGGGTCCCTCCATGTGTATACTTTGGTTGGTGGTCCAGTCTCTGGGAGCATCAGGAGATCAGGCCAGTTGACACTGTTGCTCATTCCATGGGGCTGCAAACTCCCTCAGCTCCTTCAGTCCCTTCTCCAACTCCTCCATCACAAACAAAGCTCTTATTGAGAAAGTTTCTCTACAGACTAAACATAGATAAGAGTTCCTCTTGGCTGCACACACTACTCTCTGACCTTGGTTACAGAGACTGTTCTCTGTCCTTGGCTATACACTGCTCTCATGGTCTTAGCTATACACACTGCTCTCATGGCAGTACTCTGGCTCTCCAAAAATTAAATTCCTTGAATTTTCACAGAGTCAAATTAAATATGATAGAACAGCCAGGGACAGGATCCTTCCAGTTTCCATCTGTGCCCCAGACATTATCCTGTGCCATAGCTCTCTGTACCCAAAGCATGCCTGGAGAGAGCCAGTCTTCCATGAGTGCTGGCACACCTAAGGTCACAGGCTCACAGGAGAGACAAGATCCAGTCAGAGATGGTAAGAGCAGCTAACACTAGAGATAACCAGATGGCAAGAGGCAAGCACAAGAACTTAATCAACAGTAAGCAAGGCTAATTGGAATCATAAGAACCCAGTTCTTCCACCACAACAAGCCCTGGATAACCCAACACACCTGAAAAGCAAGATTCTGATCATCCCATGATGATGATGATAGAGGACTTTAAGAAGAATATAAATAAGTCCCTTAAAGAAATACAGGAGAATACAGGTAAACAGAAGCTCTTAAAGAGAAAAACCAAAATCCTGTAAAGAAATACAGGAAAACACAACCAAACAGGTGAAGGAATTGAACGAAACCATCCGGGATCTAAAAATGGATATAGAAAGAAATAGAAACAATAAAGAAATCACAAAGGGAGACAAACTTGGAGATAGAAACCCCAAAAAGAGATCAGGAATCATAGATGTAAGCATCACAAACAGGATATAAGTGATAGAAGCGAGAATCTCAGGTTCAGAATATACCATAGAAAACATTGACAGAAAAACCTAGAAAAGAGATCAGGAATCATAGATGCAAACATCACCAACAGAATACAAGAGATAGAAGAGAGAATCTCAGGTTCAGAATATTTCATAGAAAACATTGACACAAGAGTAAAAAAATGCAAAATGCAAAATGCTCCTAACCCAACACATCCAGAAAATCCAGGATACAATGAGAAGACCAAACCTAAGGATAATAGGTATAGAAGAGAGCAAAGACTCCCAACTCAAAGGGCCAGTAAATATCTTCAACAAAATTATAGAAGAAAACTTCCCTTACCTAAAGAAAGAGATACCTATAAACATACAAGAAGCCTACAGAACCCCAAATACATTGGACCAAAATAGAAATTCTTCTCATCACATAATAATCAAAACACCAAATGCACAAAACAAAGAAAGAATATTAAAAGTAGTAAGGGGAAAATGTCAAGTAACATATTAAAGGACACTTATCATAATTACACAAGATTTTTCAACAGAGACTCTTAAAGCCAGAAGATCCTGGGCAGATGTCATACACATACTAAGAGAACACAAATGCCAGCCCAGACTACTATACCCAGCAAAGCTCTCAATTACCACAGATAGAGAAACCAAGGTATTCAAAGACAAAAACAAATGTAAACATTTGTTCTTTCCTCTAATCTAGCCCTACAAAGGATAATAGAAGGAACAGTAGAACACAAAAAGGGAAAATATAACCAATAAAAATCAAGAAATTAATCTTCTCACAACAAAGCCAAATGAAGAGAAATACACAAACATAATTCCACGTCTAACTACAAAAAAAGCAGGAAGCAACAATCACTGGTCCGTAATATCTCTCAACATCAATGGATTCAATTACCCAATAAAAAGACATAGGCTAACAGATTGGATATATAAACAGGACCCAGTATTTTGCTGCATAGAGAAAACACAACTCAGTGACAATGAAAGTCACTACCTCAAAGTAAAAGGCTGGAAAGAGATGTTTTTCCAAGGAAATGATCCCAAGAAACAAGCTGGAGAGGTCATTCCAATATCCAATAAAGTAGACTTTCCATGAAAAGTTATCAGAAAAGATGAGGAAAGACACTACATAGTCATAAAAAAAAAAAAATCCAACAAGATGAACTCTCAATTCTTAACATCTATGCCCCAAATTCAAGGGCACCCACATTTGCAAAATAAATGTTACTGAAGCTCAAAGCACACACTGAACCCCACACAATAATAGTAGGAGATTTTGACACTGCGCTCTCACCAATGGACGGATCATAGAAACGGAAACTAAAGAGAGACACAGTGAAACTAACAGAAGTGATAAGCAAATTGATTTAACAGATATCTACAGAACATTTCACCCTAAAACTAAAGAATATACCTTCTTCTCAGCACCTCATGGTACCTTCTAATAAATAGACCATATAATTAGACACAAAACAAACATCAAAAGATACACAGATATTGAATTAATCCCATGTATTGTATTGGATCATCACAGACTAAGTTAGGTCTTCAATCATAACAAAAACAAGAGAAAACCTACATACGTGTGTAAGTTGAACAACTATCTACTCAATTATAACTTCGTAAGGGAAGAAATAAAGAAAGAAATTAAAGACTTTTTAGAATGTAATGAAAATAAAGGCATAACATATCCAAAGTTATGGGACATAATGAAAGTGCTAAGAGGAAAACTCATAGCCCTGAGTACCTCCATAAAGAAATTGGAGATATCATACATTAGCAGCATAACAGCACATCTGAAAGCTCCAGAACAAAAAGAAGCAAATACACCCAAGAGGAGTAGACAGTAGGAAATAATCAAACTCAGGGCTGAAATTAACCAAGTAGAAAAAAGAGAACTATTCAAAGAATCAGTAAAACTAGGAGCTGGTTCTTTGAGAAAATCAACATGATAGATATATCCTTAGCCAAATTAATTATAGGGTACCGAGACAGTATCCAAATTAACAAAATCAGGAATAAAAAGGGAGATATTACAACAGAAACTGGGGAAATTAAAAAATAATCACATCCTACTAAAAAGTCTATATTCAACAAAACTGGAAAATCTAGGTGAAATGGATGATTTTCTGGACAGATACCAGATAGCAAAGTTAAATCAGGTTCAGATAAACTATCTAAATAGTCCCATTAACCCTAAGGAAATAGAAGCACTCATTAGAGGTCTCTCATCCAAAAAAATCCTAGGGTCAGATGGTTTTAGTGTGGAATTCTATCAGACTTTCAAAGAAGACCTAATACCAATATTTCTCAAAGGGGATGGGGGCAGGACCAGGAGAGGAGAGAACAAAGCAAATAGGGAGGGCATAATCGTGTATGGGAAGAGATAGGAGAGAAGTCCAGAGGGCCAGGAGAATTATAGAAATAGGTGGTAGTGGGGAACTTGCTGAACCACTAGATACTTATCACTAGAACTACTAGAAAGGCTCACAGGACCCAACGGAGATGATATTATCTGAAATACCCAACATCAGGGAGATAGGACCTGAAGAGACCACCTTCAGTAGTGGAATGATAGGACCACCCACCCACCTAAAAATTTTTATCCCAGAATTGTCCCTGTCTAAAGGAAATGCAGGGAAAAAAATGGAGCAGAGACTGAAGGAAAGACCATCCAGAGACTGACCCACCATGAGATCTACTCCATCTGCAGACACCAAACTTTGATATTATTGCTGATGCCAAGAAGCACTTGCTGACAGGAGCCTGTTATAGCTGTCCTCTGAGAAGCTGTGCCAGAACTTGACTAAGACAGATGCAGATGCTCACAGCCAACCATTGGACTGAGGCTGGGTACCCCAGTGGACGGGTTAGGGGAAGGGATGAAGGAACTGAAGGAGACTGTAACCCCATAGGAAAAACAACAATATCAACTAACCAGACCCCTCAGAGCTCCCAGGTACTAGACCACCAAGAAAAGAGGATATAACTGGGCTAGTCCACCTCTCCTGCTACATTTGTAGCAGAGGACTGCCTCATTTGGCATCACAAGGAGAGGAGGCACTTAGTCTGGTGGAGGCTTGATGCCGCAGAGAAGGTGGATGGTAGAGGGGTGATGAGGGACTGATTTGGTGGGTGGGGGAACACCCTGTTACAGGCAAAGTGGAGGGGGATGGATGGGGGGATTATGAAGTGGTGACCAGGAAGGAAGATAATATTTGAAACATAAACAAATAAAATGATTAGTAAATAAAAAATAAAAATAAAAAAATAATAAATCAAAAATAGGTATGTTGATACACAATTATTTCTTAAAAAATGAATCTATACTTAATTATAAAATGTTGCATAAGTCTTTACATGCCTATATAACTAGTATTTAATAAAAAAGGCCAAAAATCTTCATTACCGAATGATGTATGTGTCTTGATCAAATGTAGTTCAAAGTTTTAATGACTGGTGAGATGAGTGAACTGAAAAGCAATAGAATGCTAGGCTTACTTCTGCATATATTTTTCAATTTTTGCATCTTAATATTATTTTACCCATGAAATAAAAAATTGTTATCCAACAAATGGGAAAAAGTAATTAGAATAAGTGTGTGTGTGTGTGTGTGTGTGTGTGTGTGTGTGTGTGCGCGCGCGCGCACTTCTGCTAGTTTTGTGAGCTAAGCAAAGGTCTCTTTGAGGTTATCATGACCAAGAATGAGGGAAAGAACTAGAACTAGTGCTGATAGATTTACCAGATATTAGTTTATTTGAATCTAACAAGATAAATAGAAAATTAAACTGTATGACAGTGAATCTAATGATCTCAGGATGACATCCATTGACACCACATTTATTGTGCAGAAAGAAAGGAGAAATACATGAAACGAATCTGCACTGGGAGTTTTGGGCCAAGTTATTGAGCAAAGTAATCTTGAGTGACATTTTGATCTTGTAAGTGAAGGATACAGTTAAAATATTTTAAAATAAACAAGCATAACGAGGATGACTTCTGTTAACTCCTTGAGGTATTTTTCTTCCTTTCTTTTCAGGAGGAACATATAATTCAAGGGAATCATGTAGAGCTGCTGGTTGATCAGAAGAGATCTGGATATCACACACGAGATAGAGTTTTGTTTTCTAAGTAGAAATATCACGTTTGCAAACATTGTGTATTCATCTTTTGAAAAACAATGCATTTTAATTCAGGATAATGTTACACTATCAGCAATGTGCTGATTTTTATGTATTTGGCCTGCTGTCAAACATGCTTCTCATGCACTCCAATACTGCCCTGATCCCCAGAGTATTAGTACATACTACAGAAATACATGCTTTGAAAGCCTTTTGTCATAAATAGAACAGAATCATTTTGAATATCATTTATTTCTTCATTGATTCATTAATATTTTATTAAGGACTTTTGTTGTAAGAGTATATACAGTAGGCTGTGTGAAAGCAAAAATGAGTAAATGCCATTCAGACCCAGGCTGATTCAGTGGTGTATATTTGCTCATGATGATCATGATACTTTAATATACTAAAAAACAATCCTTCCTGGTATATAGAAAGAAGTACTCATGTGAAAGGGGCCTGTGCTTCAGTGTAAAAGACTGCTCATGGAAGTATAGGAAAAAATACTGGGAGCAGGCATTAGGCAAAAACAGTAGAAGTGGTCATATTGAGCAAATATAATTCAAAATCTTACAGAAATGTCATTTTAATCTGTTTTGTTGGTTATAAAATTATTTTCCCAATTTGCTTACTTACCACTTCTTTTCTCAAAATGTTCTCATATATTCTTTGTTTTTGTCCTTGTGACTATAATTCAAAATCATCAAGCTATACTTGACCATTATCATTGTGAAGTATGGTTATTTTCAATTAGATACATTCACATTTGAAAATATTTGGGATTCAGAATTAATATTATAGTGAATATTGTCTTTTTAACCAACTTGTCTATATTTTCTTCACTTTCATTCTCATATTCTTTGAATATGTACTATCAATATTTGCTACAGCAATATCATTGTCTAATATATGAATATTTATGACAATAGAGCAGTGTTTCAGTTTGCCTTATATAAAAAATTATATCTCTACTATTTTAATCTGTTTTACAAAAAATACTCATTGAGGTTGAGTTAAGATCAAGTTGGAAGAAGCTATGTCTAAATTTGTATCAAAAGAGTTTGCTACTAACTACAATGTCCTAATATTATTAACTTTGGATTTACTGATTGAGTGATTCATTTCACAAATGTCTTTGATCTCCTTAGAGAAAAATAGCAAGTCCACAATCATTTGTTCCCTCTTAGGCCAAGAATAAATCATAGGATTCATTCTTTTCAGTGAGTTTCTCTGTTCTTGGTAGTCATTCTGATGCTTTATCCATAGGCAAAGAAGTGGGGCAAAAGTATTAAAATCTATTTTCTACAGTTAAACTATGCTCCCCACTCTAGTATTTTCACAATCATATGATATAATATTTTTGAATTTTTACTTATTTTATTATTGCCAGTATTGTTGCCATAACTTCACATTTTTATTCTTGAATTTCTATTCAAATGACCACTTACTATTTTAAGAGATATAATTGTATTGAAATACTCTGATGTTATTTGCATATATATCACAGAATTTATATGTACACATTTAATTGTTTTATTTAAAAGTGGCTATAAATTTGAAGCAGAGTAAGGAGGGGTATTTGGAAGTTTGGGAGTTGAGAGAAGAGAAGGGAGAAATGTTTTAATAAAGTCTTTTAAATCTAATTGTAAAAATAAAGAAAAAATTAAGTATCTTAAATTTATTTTGTGATGAAGAGTTTTAAAGATGATAAGAATTGTAGGTTCTTATAATATAGCCACAACTAAAATCAGTCTTCAGAGCAGTTCTTTCACCATTCCCACCATATTTTCTGCCTTAGATAGGGTTTGATTGCTATGAAGAGACCAAACAACCCAGGCAACTCCTGTAAAGGACAACATTTAATTGGGGCTGCCTTACAGGTTCAGAAGTTCAGTATATTCTTATCAAGGTAGGAATATGACAGCATCCAAGCAGATGTGTCAATGGAGGAGCCAAAATTTCTCCATCTTGATCCAAAGACAGACAGGTGAAGACTATCTTGCAAGCAGCTAAGAGGGGGTTCTTAAAGCCCAACCTCCACAGTGACACACTTCCTCCAAAAAGACCACAGCTACAAACAATAATGTCACTCCCTATGGGCCAAGCATATTCAAACCATCATATATATTTTTATATATTTATATATTTATTTATAGATAGATAGATAGATAGATAGATAGATAGATAGATAGATAGATAGATAGATAGATAGATAGATTTGGGGCTGATTCTCTCTGTCTCTCACTCTCTTTCTCTCTCTCTGCACTTGTGTACCTGTGTGTGTATGTGTGTTTGTCCCTTCCTTTCATTGTCCCTCTTCTCTAATTTTTGTTTCTTTTAATTAATCTTTCATATATTATATCTCAATTATAGTTTTCCTTTTCTCCTCTCCACCAGTGTCTCACCTTACTTCCCCTCTCCCCAAGATTTACCATCCCTTCTGTCTCCCATCAGAAAAGACCAGACCAGGACATCAAGTAAACAAAGCATAACAGGATACAGTAAAACCAAGCACATAATGTCATATCAAGGCTGGACAAGGCAATCCAGTAGGATCAAAAGGGTCCTCAAAACAAAAAAACAAAAACCAAAACAAAACAAAAACCACCACCACCACCAACAAAAGAGTCAAAGACAGCCCTGCTCCAATTGTTAAGAATCCCATAAGTATAACAAGCTCTTCAAATGTTATATATGCAGAGGACCTAGGTCAGATCCCTACAGGCTCTATGATCTTCCAGAGTATCTATGAATCCCAGTTGGTTCAGTGGGCCATATTTTGAGGTATTTCTGACCCCTTGTGTTCCTTTGATAGTTTCTTCCCTGACCCCCTTTGTCAAACTCCTGGAGTTCTGCCTAATATTTGACTGTAGGATTCTGAGTTGCTGGATGAATACTCTCTGATCTCTCTGATGATTATTCTGCTGGGCTTTGGTCACAGAATACTCTGAAAGCAGGACAAATAGTAAGACAAAGGTTTTGTGGCTGCATTAGGGTGTCAGTCTTTCTACTTGAGACCTTGGCTGAGTCATCATCCATGAACTACATTACTAGTTTTTGCTAGGATTACTCATCTATTCCATGAAGTTTCTTTGAACTAGATTTCAACCTTACCCTGAAATGCCACCTAATTCTAGTAATTTCTTCCAGTATTTTCTCCCTATTTCCTCCCCCACCTGATTTCTCGAGTTCTCAGCTCCATCTGCTGATTGTGCACTGATGAAATCTATTAGATTTCCCATTCCCAGGGAGATCTTTGTGTCCTTCCTAAAGCCCTCCTTTTTACTTAGTCTCTCTAGGTCTATGCATAAGTACATTTTTCTTTATACTTATATATCCACTTATAAATAAGTACATAACCATGTTTGTCTTTCTGAGTCTGGGTTACCTCATTCTGGATAATTTTTTCCTCATTCTATCCATGTGCCTGCAAATTTTATGGTGTCATTGTTTTTGACAGCTGAGTAGTATTCCATTGTGGAAGTATACTACATTATCTTTGTCCATTCTTTAGATGATGGATATCTAGGTTGTTTCCAGTTTCTGGCTATTATGAATAAAGCTGCTATGAATATAGTTAAGCAAGTGCCCATGGGATAAGTTTGATCATCCTTTGGATATATGGCCAGGAGTGGTATAACTAAGTCTTGAGGTAGATCTATCATCAGGTTTTTAAGAAACTGCAAATTGAGTTCCAAAGTGGTTATATAAGTTTGTACTACCATCATAAATGGGAAAGTGTTCTCCTTGCTCCATATCCTTACCAACAAGAGCTTTCATTTGTGTTTTTATTTTATTATTATTAATAATTTTATTTATTTACATTTCAAATGTTGTTCCCCTTCTCTGTCTCCCTTCATGATCACCTACCCTATCCCTCTCCATTGTGCCTCTAAGAGGGTGATCACCCACACACCCACCCACTTCTGCCTCACCCCTCTACCATCCCTCTTTGCTGGGGCATCAAACCTTCACAGGACCAAGTGCCTCCCCTACAACTGATACCAGATGAAGCAGTCCTCTGCTATGCAGCTACAAATGTAGCAGGAGCCATGGACAATTCCATGTATACTCTTTGGTTGGTGGTTTAGTCCCTGGGAGCCCAGAGGGGTCCAATTAGCTGATACTATTGTTCTTCCTATTGGGTTACTATCTCATTCAGCTTCATCCCCTCCCCTAACCCTTACATAGGGGTACCCAGGCTTGTCCAATGGTGGGCTGTGAGTATCTGAATTGTATTAGTCAGGAGCTGGCAGAGCCTCTCAGAGGACAGCTATACCAGGCTCCTGTTAGAAAGCACTTCTTGGCATCAGCAATAATATCAGGGTTTGGTGTCTGCAGATGGAATGGATCCCAAGGTGGGGTGGTATCTGGATGGCCTTTCCTCCAGTCTCTGATCCATTTTTGTCCTTGCATTTCCTTTAGGAACACTTCTGGGTTAAAACTTTTTAGATGGATGCGTGGCCACATCCCTCAACTGGTGGCCATGCCTATCTACTGGAAGTGGTCTCTACAGGTTCTATCTTTCTACTCTCGTGCATTTTGGGTAATGTCATCTGGTGTCTGGAATTTTCTAATGGTTCTCCTGTGCCCCGTTTCCCACTGCTACATATTTCTATTCATTCTCCTGGCCTTCTAGATTTCTCTCCTGTCTCTTCCCATACATAATCCTGCCCCAATTTTTATCTCCCATCCCCTCATCCACCCAGGTTCCTCCCTCCCTCTGCTTCCCATGATTATTTTCTTCCTCATTCTAAGTGGACTTGAAGCATCTATACTTTGACCTTCCTTCTTGCTACACTTCATATGGTCTGTGATTTGTATTATGGGTAGTCTGAAATTTTGTGCTAATATCCACTTATCAGTGAGTACATACATGTCATTTTGAGTCTCAGTTACCTTATTCAGGATGATAATTTCTAGTTCCATGTATTTGTTTATAAAATTAGTGAAGTCCTCCTTTTTAATAGCTAAGTAGTATTCCATTGTGTAAGTGTACCACATTTTCTGTATCCATTCTTCTGTTGAGGGACATCTGGTTTGTTTCCAGCTTTTATAAAGGCTGCTTTAAACATAATGGAGCACATGTCCTTGTGATATGGTGGAGCATCTTTTGGGTATATGCCCAGGAATGGTATAGCTGTATCTTCAGGTAGAACTGTTTTCAATTTTCTGAGGAACAACCAGATTGATCCATTTTGTCAAGTATAACATGGCATCTCACCTCAATTCAAATTCCTGACCCTCTGTACTGCTCTCCTGTCTCCTCCTGCATTTGATTCTGACTCCTTTTCCCTCCCTCTTCTCTCTCCCTCCCAGATCCCTCCCACCCTCTACCTCCAGTGATTATTTTCTTCCCCCTTCTGCTTAGGACTGAAGCATCCACACTTTGGTCTTCCTTCTTCTGGGTTTCATATGGTCTGTGAGTTGTATTGTGGGTATTCTGAGCTTTTTTTTTATTTTTATTTTTTTTGCTAATATCAACTTATCAGTGAGTACATACCATGTGTGTTCTTTTGTGACTGAGTTACCTCACTCAGGATCATATATTCTAGTTCCTTCCATTTGCCTGCAAATTTCATGAAGTCATTTTTTTAATAGCTGACTAGTACTCCATTGTGTAAATGTTCCACATTTTCTGTATCCATTCCTTTGTTGAGAGACATCAGGGTAGCAGTGGGGAATGGGGGCCTGGGGGCAGCCACTAGAAAGTCCCAGGTGCCAGGGACCCAAGATTTTCCCAAGAGCCAACAGGAATGATATTAACCGAAATGCCTCACAAAGGGAAGATAGAACCGGTAGAGACCACATTCAGTGGATAGGCATGGCCCCCAGTTGAAGGATGAGGCCACCCACCCATCTCAAAAATATTAATCCAGAAATGTTCCTTTCAAATGGAAACACAGGAGCAAAGAGTGGAGCAGAAACTGAAGGAAAGGCCACCCAGAGACCGCCCCACCTAAGGATCCATTCCCTCTGCAGAAACCAAGCCCAGACACTACTGCTGATGCCAAGAAGTGCTTGCTGACAGGAGCCTGGTATAGAAATTTGTCGGAGGCTGTGCCAGATCCTGACCAATACAGATATAGATGCATGCAGCCAACTAAAGAATACACATAAAGGGATCAATAACTCCAGATATATATGTAGCAGAGGATTGCCTTATCTGGCATCAATGAGAGGGGAGCTCTTTGGTCCTGTGGAGGCTCAATGACCCAGTGTAGGGGAATGCTTGGGTGTTGAGGCTAAAATGGGTGGCTATGTGGAGAAGCGCCCTAATAGAAGAAGGGGGAGGGGAAGGGTATAGTTGGTGGGTGAGGGGAAACTGGGAAAGGGGATAACCTTTTAAATGAAAATAAATAATAAACAAAAGAACAGCAAAAAAACATGGAATCTCAAAGTTGTTTGGATTTGCGGTTACATGATAGCTAAGGATATTGAACTTTTCTTTAACTGTTTCTGGGCATTTGAAATTCCTGTTTTGAAATATCTCTTTTTAAACTTATGCCCCATTTTTAATTGGATTATTGGTTTCTTGATACCTAGTTTCTTGAGTTATTTATATGTTTTGCAAACTATCCCTCTGTTAGATGTGAAGTTGATGAAAATGTTTTCCCCGTCTGTATGCTGCAATTTTTTCCTGTTGATAGTGTTCTTTGCCTTACAGAAGCATCTCAGTTTTATGAGTTATCGAGTATTAATTACTGATTTTATTGCCTGGGCTACTGGTGTTCTATACACGAAAGTGTCTTCTGTGCCAATGCATTCAATGATATGCTTTACATTATCTTCTATCAGGTTTAATATATCTGTTTCATCTTGAGGTCTTTGATCCATTTGGACTTGAATTTTGCACAAGGTGATAGAAATGGATCAACTTGCATTCTTCTGTATACTCACCCCAATCACCATTTGTTGAGACTGCTTTCTTTTTCCTTTGTGTTATATCTGGCTTCATTATAAAAAGCAGGCATCCAAAAGAGTGGATTTATTCCACTGATCAACATGTCATTTTTTATGTCAATACTATGTAGAATTTATGAATACAGCTCTATAGTACAGATTGAAATCTGGTACTGTGATACATACATCCAGAAGTTCTTTAGTTGAATAGAATTGTTTTATCTATCCTGAGTTTTCTGTTGTTCCATGAGTTTGAGTATTGTTCTTTCACATCTGTAAATAACTGTGTTTGAATATGAATGGGTAATGCACTGAATCTGAAGATTGCTTTTGTAGGATGGCCATTTTTTAATATGATAATCCTACACATGATGCCCATGAGAAATCTTTCTTTTTCTGATATCTTCTTAAATTTTCTTTTCAAAGACCCAAAGATTTTATTGTATAGGTCTTTCACTTGCTTAGTTAGAGTTACCTAAGATATTTTATATTATTCATGGCTATTACTAAGGTTGTCATTACCCTTACTTCTTTCTCAGTCTGTTTGGCATTTGTATATAGGAAGTATACCAATTTATTTGAGTTAATTTGGGATCCTGCCAATTGGGTGAAGTTGTTTATAATATGTAAGACTTCCTTGGTAGAATATTTGGACTGTTTTATGTATACTTTCATATAATATGTCAATAGCAATATTTTGTCGCTTAATCCCCAGAAATATTGGTCTAATCTTCAGCTTTGAAGTTTTCTATTTTTGAATATGTTATAAAAATTATATGGAATATAGACTTTGGATTCTGACTTCTACTGTCTAAGACAATATATTGTTAATTGATCTATATTATATAATTCTAATGATTATTGAACAATATCCATTTGCACATATATTATCATTTACCTATTCACCTATTTATGGACTTTGGATTATTTCTAAATATGAATGATTATTAATGATACTACACTATATATTAGTATATTAGTGAATTTTTTAATTTAATAAAATTCATGCCATAATTCTTTTATGGAAGAATGAAGATTATTTTGATTATAGTTCTAGAGGGTTAAGGGTCATAATGGACAGAAGAAATGGCTCCTATTGGCAGGTATGGAAACCAAATCAAGAATCTGAGGACTCACATCCTCAACCATAAACATGAGGCAGGAAAAGAGTGATATTATAAATACTGAAAGCCCATCACTAATGAAGTAAATCCTTCTTCAAGGTTCCACTCCCAAAAGTTGTAAAACCTCCAAAGTTAGTGGTACTAATGAGGGACCAAACATTCAAGTATCCAAAGATATTTTTCATTAAAAACATAGGATTTGTCCATAGACTTCTGGCCATATCACATGGTAAAATACACTTAGTCCATCTCCAAAGTCTCATACAGCCTTTTATGGTCTCAAATATGCATAAAGTTTAAAGTTAAGGCTCTTCTGAAATACAAGGTCATGTTTAAATTTTGACGCCTGTAAAACCCTAAAGCAAAGAATGAAGGGTTTTTTTTTTTTTTTTACTTACAGATACAGAGTGATAAAATTATAACATATGATGGCATATGTGATTATTACATGATTACAATGTATAATGACATATATAAGCAAAGGAATGAGAACATAATGAGGTCATACTAGACTAAGAAAAACCAGCAGAGCAAACACCAAATTTTGTAGCCCATGTTCAATGTGTAGGACTCAAATTTCAAAGTGTATAGATGGCTCTGTTCCTCAATAATTGTTGTTTTCTCTCTCTCTCTCTCTCTCTCTCTCTCTCTCTCTCTGTGTGTGTGTGTGTGTGTGTGTGTGTGTGTGTGTGTGTGTGTGTGTGTGAATTTATGTCTGACTAGTTCAATTCCCTGTATAGGGATCTCTTTGGCAGATATCTCATGGTTCTGGTATCTCCAGTATCTTTGGATCTGCACTTCGAAATCTTCACTTCACAACTTCACAGAATGACCTGTCACAGACTCCTGTACTCTCACTCTTCATATAGTGACCAGCCTGGGAGTCAGAAGTTCTCTGAACTTCAACTCCTTCACTCTTTCAATACATATACTCTCAAGGAAAAATCATGTGACTGAAACTAGCAAGTTGAGCAGACAGTTTAGGAGGGAACACCCTCTTTAATGAAATTAGCAGCAGCAGCAGAACATTCATTAAGTTGCTTCCAAAGATGAGATCAGGCCCCTGTGGTTATTATACATCATGAATTATAACCACATCCCACACTCAGTGTTATGTAATCTTTAAATTTCCTTTGCAAAATAAGTTAGTCCGTTACATTTCATTTTGCCTCAGACAATTTTCTAGGGCATGGGCAGAAGGTGGCCATGTTATTTGTTAAAATGCCATATGAGCAACCTCTAGCCTTGTTGTAAATATTGTTCCCCTATGAAACCTCTTTTTTTTTTTTTTTTTTTCCTTCGAGACAGGGTTTCTCTGTGTAGCCCTGGCTGTCCTGGAACTCACTCTGTAAACCAGGCTGGCCTCGAACTCAGAAATCCACCTGCCTCTACCTCCCCAGTGCTGGGATTAAAGGCGTGCACCACCACTGCCCGGCTCCTATGAAACCTCTTGATCTGAGTCTTCATAGTCCACATTACTCTCAGCACTACTGGCCTTCAAGTCCCTATGATAATGTCCTTATGAGCTCTGCTTACAACTGCAAACCTGAATTGAAAGGTCCACAGTGTCCTACATTCCTCCAAATATCATGATCAAGTTTTTATAAAAATAGCCCACTCTCTGGTACCAACTTCTCTACTGGTTATTTTCATGTTTGATAAAACACCATGAAAACAATGATTAATGCTGTGAATTTATTATGCTTTACATTTTCAGAGGGATGTAAGTATATCATGGTGGGGAGCTGTGCTCAATGGAAAAGAAATATGAAACCTCCCTTTGCTAGTCACAAGGATGAAGAAGAGAGTGAGTGAACTGGAATTGGAGTGAAAGTACAAACAACAAATGGTGGTACTTCCTGTAACAAGGTCCTAACTCCCAAATTATTTACAACATTTGCAAACAGTGCCACCACTGGGGAACACATTTTCAAATGCCTAAATCTATGAGGGACATTTCTCATCAAAACTACCACATATACCACTAAAAATGTGTGTAACTTTAAAATTATAGGTGTCTTAGGCAAACCAGTGCTCAGTGCTAGAGGCCATAACCTGGTACACAAGCAAAATGGAGAGAGAGAGAGAGAGAGAGAGAGAGAGAGAGAGAGAGAGAGAGAGACAGAGAGAGAATACTGTCTGGAAATGGAATAAGCTTTTGTAATTTTAAGTCTTTTCCCTGTTACAGGAAATACTAAAAAAGAAGGAATATTGTAAGTTCCCACTCTATGTTCTGGTTCTTTCAGCCCTAGCAGGCTGGTCAGCCATGCACTGGCGAGCACTGGCCAACCTGCTTTTATCTCATGGAGCTCTGAAGCTCCACAATCTCTCTACCCAACTCACTAGGTTCCCATTGGCGGGTTGCTACCAAGGCAGCCCCATGTTACAATACCCCCATGGCCTCTGTGGCAAACTCACACTTTGCTGCTGTACCTTTCTCTCTGGAACCCAGACTAGTCACTGTGTAAAGGAAAACACAATACAGACTTAGCTCAGAAACAATGGTAACTCAGTCTCTGGGCGCAACAACTAAAACCTAATCTTGTAAGCCTTATCAAAATCTGATTCCTCTGGTGGTGAATCCTTGCGGATCTGCTATGATACCAGAAGACTCTAGTAGCTACATCTTACCTATCTGCTGTCCTGTTCCAAAAGGAGCCTCTCTCTCCTCCTCCTCCTCCTCCTCCTCTCTTCCTCTCTCCGATCTGGAAGTCTGACCTATGCGCCCAATGATTGGCTCCTTTATTCATTAGGGGATTGGTTCACAAAAAGTCACATGTGTAACTTACTCCTTGTCTGAAGCCCCTCCCAGGAGGGCAGAATAAGCAGTATACAAACAGTCCCAGGACTGTCCACAAACCAGTGCTCAGTGCTAGAGTACTTGCTAAGAGGCCATAATCTGGTACACAAGCAAGATAGATGGAGAGTGAGAGAGAGAGAGAAACAGAGAGATAGAGAGACAGAGAGAGACAGAGAGACAGAGAGAGAACACTGTCTGGAAATGGAATAGGTTTTTATAATTTCATGTCTTTCCCCAAGTAACATACTTTCTCCAACAAGGCCACAACCTCTAATCTTTCCCAAACAGTTTCACCAGCTGGGAGAGTATTCTCAAACAAACTACCACAAGTTCCTATCATCTAACATCTGACCAACTTATAAGGATCATATACTTGACTGAAATTTTTGTTATTTCATGGCATAGTGGAAAAACATTTATCATCAAAATGGGACAGATGTCTTATAAAGTTTTCAACTTATATTGTGTTACTTGCTCATAAGCAAATACATTTCTATAGACCTTTTGCACATACCCTCTATTTTTGGTACCTGCCAATTACTCTAATCCTCTACAATTACCTTGCTTAAGCCATTCTACCTCTGTTGGCCATTCCCTCTCTATACTTTTAAGCAACCTATCATCTACTGATATCTTTCTTTTGAGGCATCCCCTAATGGTTACTTTCTAGTTCTCTGGCTTCCACAAGCACTGCAAGTTAAATATACAGTTGTAAATATTTAAGGTCATGCTGCACATATAGGAGATAACAGTATCTCTGTTTTTCTTTTCTGAATTACCTCAGAGTGTTTTTTCTAAGTGTGAAGGAATGGGAACACATTATACTACTTTTATTTTAATATGTCATTTCTTTATATTCAACTAAATAGTAACTTCAAAGTCACTTATTTTTCAAATAAGGGCTTGGTATTTTGGTTGGGAATTGAGCATTCTATATAAGTCACAATGCCTCTTATAAGCAAGTATTTCAGATATTTACTTCCATATATTGGGTTTGTTATTGCCAATGTGGTGTTTATTTCTCCTTTTGGTATTCCAATATAATTACAGCATTTGACCTCTCTGTTTTTCTCCTTCTAAAATTCCCCAAATATCCATTTTTACTCTTTTTCAAATTCATGGCCTCAATTTCTTTCAGAGGGCTGACTTTTTGATATAGATAACCATTTGGCACACTGGTCCCTGGAGAAGACTATATCTCTGACTCTGCATTCCTTACTTGCTTCCAGTTCATTTTCTATGGCTAGGGATTAGTGGTCCTTCCTCTATCTACTTTGACATATTTGTCATTGTTGTCCTTGTTCTGCTCATTATTGTGTACCTTTATGATTGTAGCTTTAAAAATTAGTAGCATTGTGCTACAACAAACTCCATTACTGTCTTTGCACTCACAGATGGAGACCAATAGAAAATGTCTATGTGTCTTAAAACTAAATTAATTCACTCTTTATCTTCAATGAAACCTCTTCATTTTGTGACAGAAGTTGATGTGATTCTCCCAATCACTAACACATATAAATAAAGACAATTTCTTACTTAATAGAAGTAATTTGAATTCACTTTACTTCTTACATGACTGCTAGACATTACCTTTTATTGACAGATGATTAGTCAATGCATACCAGATTATGACAAAACCCTTCTTGCCAATTGTTACTAGTTTGCACAGCTTCAATGTATATCATGTTATAATTAGATTATATACTTTGCTTTAGAGTGTTATATATCTAATTTCAATAGAAGTACTCAAAGGAGAAAGAAATTTCAGAGTTAAGTATATTCATTTGTAAGTCCTAATTCAGCAGTATGCTTGGGAAATTTCTGGCACTTATTAGCAAAACACTTAGCTGTGATCAATTGTATTTTTCTCAGTAAAACCCAGTGCTTCTCTAGGAAGAATTTGTGGTTAAAGAAAAGGGGGTGGATAAGTGAAGAATGTTAAAAAATTGCTGAGCTATGTCTGACATTTTGCCTTTTAAATATTAATTATACTGTGGGCCTCTTCCTATTTACATACTTAAGTGTTTGCTTGGGACATAAATGGTAGTAAATTGTCTTGAGAAAGCCAAGGAGCAGCTTTGTTAGATAAAACTTCTTGCAGCTGATAATTTTTGGCAATTAATATTATGAATGCTAATGCAATGGGGAGTGGGGAAGAGGCTTCCAGGATGCCACTTATCTTTGTAAAATGAAAGAAAATGTCAGAAGTGGTGAGCCTGCTGAGAATGTTACTTCTGGGAAGGAAATAGATGGCAAATGTTAAAATTAACATATTTATGGACAGGTTAGAATTTTAAGACCAGAGTATCTAATAAATAGTCTAGTAAATAGAATTTACAGTAAACATTTTAAATGCTTGTTTTGTATTGCTTATTATAATGATGAAAAACTTTTGAAAAATAGTTATTCAGAGTATGTAGTGGGCTTTAGAAAGAAAGAGTCAAGAGCATATTCTCATGATTTAGTTCACTGGATTAGCTCAATAATTGCAAAGCTAACTAAGGGAAATTTCACAGATGCTTAGATAATTTTTCAGGTAAATATTAAAATGTGATTTTATATTAAGATGTGAGCATGGTGCACTGAAAGATGTGACATACTAAAACTTACAACTGTAAGACTTTCTAAAAAGTCAACTAAGAACCTCAAAATTAATGACATATTAGATTCACTTAAGGGACATTTAAGAAATATCTCTTCCAGTCTTGCTAAAACATCCTCATTTAACTTATGTAGTTTGGTACATTAATGTACATTTCTATTTTGGCTTAAAACTGGAAACGTCTAAATTTTAGCTTTTTATTCATAGTCTCAAATTTCCACACTATTAATATAATATAGAATTGTGAAGAAGTGGCTATCAATAAATGGATGGAAGAAAAATATGGTCCATTTGCACAATGGAGTGATTTTCAGCTCTTAAAATTGTTATAAAACTTGTGGGTGTATGGCCAAAGCTAGAAATTGGTCTTCAGGCAGATTAAGAAAGACAACCGTATATATTTTCTCTCATATGTGGTACTAGCTTTGAGTTTTTAAAGTATGTATTTAAAATGATATATTTTTGGGGGAGGTTAACACCTAGGTTTCCCCACTGGCATGCTTGACATTAGATATCTTTATGGCATTATTGATCAAATTGTAGTTGAAAAAGCCCTTTTCACTCGTCACCCAAAGGCTCCTTTCTTCCCCAGATTAATATATGTAGGAAAATCTAGAAATAAAACACATGAATAACTCTTTACTTAGAATATTTCCAAGAATTTTAAAATGTATGGTTTCCAGAGTTGTATAAAATACTTTTTAAGGTCCAATATAAATTAGTGTTTTTTTGAACTTCAAAATGAAGTAGAAATCTGAAATATGTTTGAGAGCCTTGCAAAGACTTAAATGCTATTGAGAGTTTTGGTCCTCTTCTCCCTTTTAAATATCATATTTTGGTATCATTATACAGTAAGAACACCATATAGCTATGTGTCAAATGCACTTAGAGGCAGAAATAGCTGTTTCAAAATTCATAAATGATGAATTTAAGGTAAATTTGTATACTCTAGGATGGCTATTTCTAATGAAATTTAAAACTTGACACTTAACTTTAGAGAAAGAAGAGTTGTTAATGATAAAATAATTAGTAAAAATGATACTGATTCTAGACACAAAATAAAGCCAGAATTACAGGGAAGCACAACAGCTATGACCATCAGATTGTGATAAAAAACAAAATCAATGGAGGTTCTTTATTTAATGAATACTTAAGAGAAGTTATTCTCTTCAGCAAGAACTAAGGCTATAAGCTTGTGGAGGGCTTTGTCTCAGTGTCCTACATGGTGTTCAAAACTATTGAGTTTTTAATACACACTTAAAAAAGAAACATTGATTCTAACAACATAGTACCATAATATAAACTCTTTGTTTTGAAAACGTATTTATCTTTTAATTTTTATTATCACCCAGATATCATATGATGTTATTTTACTCTCTTGAGAATCCATAATCCATTGTCTGAACTGTGCTATTGTTCTCTTTTTACACAGGCCTATTCATTTTCTTATGATCTTTGTTTAAATATACATTGAGCACATTTATATAATACCCTACAAATTATTATGATGAATGACATCAGAGATCTTGCATAGGCTAAATTTAACATCTGTGTAAATTTCAAGTAAAGGTAAGAGAAAATTTATACTAAAACCTTAGTTTTGATTGTCCAAGTTTAATTATCATTGACCATTGTTAATGTTAATCTGAACTTCATCCTTGTAAGTAGAGAAAGTCATGTTACTTATATAGTAAAAAAAGCATATCATCCTGAGAATCTGACTTGAAAAACATGCTGAATACATTCCAGAAACAAAGCCCTCACAGAATAAAATGACAAATGTTGTAAGAAATATAATAGATGAGGTCTTATAAAGAGGTGTGGTTAAATAGTTAAATATAGCCTGCAGAGTCTCTGGAAGTTAAAAAATAAATTTTAGATGTGGACCAATAGGTAGTTAGTTTTTTCCATAATAACTTTAGTATAACAGATTCAGAGACTCAAAACTTTGCGATAATAGCTGTTACAACAAGGCTGCACAAGGCCATCCAATAAGAGGAAAAGAGTCACAGGAGTAAATAAGAACCAGAGACATACCTGTTCCCAATGTGAGGAGTCCCAATAATGCATCAAGATAACAGCTATAACCTATGTGCAGAGGACCTGGTGCAAACCCACGCAAGCCCTGTACTTGTTATTTCAGTCTCACTCAGCCCTTATGAAACTTGCTTAGTTGATTTAGTGAACATGTTCACCTCTTACAATATGTCCCCTCTTCTGCAGAATTCCCTGAGTTATAGTGGGAAGGACCTCATGGAGACCTCCAACTTAGACACTCTACATAATGTCTGGCTGTATGTCTCTGCACCTACTTCCATATGCTGCTGAAGGAAGCCTCTTTGATGAAAATTGGAGGTTGCCCCAATCTTTGAACATTGCAAAATATCATTAGGAATCATTTAATTGAATTTTTGCCAATGTAGTTCGGTTCTGCCCTAAGCCTCTAGGCTATTCAGTCTCCAGTTCCTGGTCTTCCAGTCAGTGTAAAGCATGGGATTCCTTTCATGGAAAAGGTCTAAAGATAAACCAGATATTGGTTGGCCACTTTATGTTGCTTTGCCATAGTTCGTTGTTGTTTCTTGGATGTCTGCTCTTTTCTGAAGTGAAATAGAGGAGAAGTAGATCTAGAGGAGAGGGTAGATGGTAGTGGGGGGATGGGGAGGAGTGGACAGAGATAAAAACTGTGGTTGGGATGTACTGTAGAGGAGAAGAATCTATTTTCAAGAAAAATTAATTTAAGTAAAGGTATTACTATATAGTTATGTGCACTTCAATCAAGACGAAAGTTTTAAATTTGCATACATCTAACAGCATTGGCATATCATAATTAAACATAGCTTCATATAACTGCAAAACTGCAACTAATAGTACATAGAGGTCTTATAGCTTTTAATAATTTCTAAATAGAGTAGGTAGAATCAGTTATAAATTATAAAAAAATCTTGAGTAATAGTGAAATAGAGAGTTTTACTCTGTATTTTTTTTATGAATATAAATTTGATAGTAAATGTTGAGGTTAACAACTTATTTATAAACATTATATATAGTATGTGTTCTTACAATTTGAGGATAAAGTTCTAAAACTATTAGAAGAAAGCACTTAAGCAAATACCTAGGAAACACATTGAGCATGGGCATGTGTAATGAATTGACCTTTGTCAAGTTACAGTTTTAGCCTCTAAATCATAGACCATTAGTATCAAAGCAAATCAGAAACAGATTAGATAAGCATTATTAAACCATTTCAGGTCTACTGAAAGTTTTCTTTTGAATGTTTTGAAATGGAATTAAACTATATTCCAAAAGCATTCATTTTTATGTCATTTGGCTGATCCAAAGTAGCATAGACAATATACAAACATAAATATACAAATTTTATGTTCCATAACTTTAGAACAGGCATTCCTTTTCATTTCATTTTAGCTGAATGAGTTTTTATTTCCTTTTCATAAATGCCTATATGTACATGCTTGTAAGCACACACAAACACTCACACACATGAAGCAAACACTAACTCTTCAAGACAATGTAGTCCCAGATCTTCATGAAAAAGATTTTACCAAACATTGAAGCAAGTTGGTGCTTAAGTTCCAGATTTTTTTGTAACGTATTAAATACAGTACACAATAAAGTAATAAACTCAGAATAGTTCTATTAATAATATTTAAGCTGTTATTGTAATGCTTAGAAAAACAGAGGACTAAGGATATCCCAAATGATTTTTGACATCAGATATAAGAGAATCATGCCTGGCTCTGGCAGCCTAGCCAACTAAACACAGATAGTGGGGTTATGGACCATGCATAAAAATCTACAAGTAACACTTTGCTAAGGCTGCATAATACCTAAATCCATTCTAAGTACAGGCCTTTGAAGCACAGAGAAGTGTCGTCCTCTTTGGATCATTATGAAAATTTCTCTTGCAACTTTTACAGAAAACCACAATTGCTCAAAATACAGAGTTAGTGAGCCTAGTCTCTACTGACGCATATACAACTCTCACATCTAAGACTCAGGGGTTATCAGGGAAAAGGGGGAAGAAAGATTGCAATAGGCTGTATGATGAAGAAGAAGACATAAGAGTAAAGAAGAAATGAAGACCTAATGAAGATTATATCTCCTAGAAGCTATATGCATAATATTTCCACAGCATGACTGCCTACACATTAACTGGAAAAGAAAAGCAACACTAGATATGCCAAAATGGATGGTGAAAAGACCATGAGGCTTCAACCCTACACAATGAACTACAGAAACCTAAAGAATGTTGAGTGTTACATGCTCAATGGATCTACGTTTCAGGTCCCAATGCTGTACTAATGCTACATTCACCACAGACAGTGCTAATCTGGCATCTCATCACTCACATTGTTTAAGCCCATAATTGCATCCCTATACCTCTCCTAACCCCTCTCTAGCTTACTATGTATTTTCTTATTTTTATTTATTTCCCCCTTTT
Organism: Uromys caudimaculatus; assembly: GCA_028551405.1. Classification (NCBI taxonomy): domain Eukaryota; kingdom Metazoa; phylum Chordata; class Mammalia; order Rodentia; family Muridae; genus Uromys; species Uromys caudimaculatus. The sequence continues at coordinate 87,054,736 of CM052702.1, forward strand.
CACTGAAAATAGAATCTTTTCTCTCATTCTTTTCATATATTTTAGGAAGTTTCCACTGCACCCTTTCCTTATAACCCCTCAAAGGCCCCTAAATTCCAACTGTTTTTCCCAGAATTTCCTCCCTTAAACCCATCTTCTCTCCACTTCCTCAACTGGTATTCCCATTCTGGCTCCCCACCCCTAGTCCTGCAATAAAATGTATTCTGTATCCTCCTCCAGGGAGCTCCATGTGTTACCCATAGTCCCTTTCTTGTAACTATCTTATCTGGGCTTAAGGATTATAGATTGATTATCATTTACTTAATGGTTAATATTCACATATAAGTAAATATATGCCACATTTATCTTTCTGGGATTGGGTTAATTTCCCCAAAATAATTTTTTATAGTTGTATCCATTTGCCTATAAATTTCATGATTCAATTTTTAAACAGCTGAGTAATACTCCATGGTGTAAACATACAACATTTTCTTTACCTAACCATTCTTCTGTTGAGGAGTATCTCGGTTATTAGTACTATATCAGATATGGAGTTGCTAAATATATTTCCCCATTCTGTGGACTGACACTTCGTCAGAATGACAGTGTCCTTTGCTATGCAGAAGATTTTAAGTTTCATGAGTTCCTATTTATTTATTGTTAATTTAGTGCCTGTGATAATGGTGGTATGTCCACAAAGTCTTTCCTTACAGCTCCCATATCCCAAACTGGATGCCACTAATCTGGTCATTACTGAATATACTTATATGATGTGCACAGCCTGATTGTTTCTGGGGACCAAATGGTAGCAACTCCAGTTGTTTTTCCACAGAGATTTTTGTCTTTCTCACCTTGGCTTATTTCTGTTTCTTTCATTCTTTAATCATGTAGTAGTAAAGCTTCTTCTTCTTCTTCTTCTTCTTCTTCTTCTTCTTCTTCTTCTTCTTCTTCTTCTTCTTCTTCTTCTTCCTCTTCCTCCTCCTCCTCCTTCTCCGTCCTCGTCCTCCTCTTCATCCTCCTCTTCCTCCTCCTCCTCTTCTTTCTCCTCCTCTCTTCTTCCTCCTCCTCATCTTCCTCCTCCTCCCTTTTCTTCTCCTCCTTCATCTTTTTTCCATCCTTCTACAACTTCCTTCTTTCTTTCCCTCCTTCCTTATAAATCTACGCAAAGGCAGATTCTAATCTGCTATTCTAGCCAGAACTCAAAGATACTAAAAACTTAATTATTCCTCAAAACTAAAAGTAAAAACTTTTTGTGAAGTAATTTCCCAATATCTTCATTCATAGATATTTACTATGTATATTTGTATGACTACACTCACTAATTATGAGAAACAAAAGCATAATGTATTATATTAAGAACAAATTTTATTTCATTAAGTAGTTCTTATAAATGATTATCAAATAACATGGTTTTGTTTCATGTGCATAGAAAATATTTAACGTTTCTATTTCAATATCTGAACAGTAACTCTATAAACTTAAGAAAGAAGAATATGCTCACTTTAATGGCTTCTTTTGAACTCAGAAGACATACTGTGGAAGTGCAGGGACATATAGTTCAATGAATGGAGGCATCAAATCTATGAAATACACATCTTTCATTCTATAATATATTGTTGTAGGCCCATTTCCATATAATTCTTCAGAACATCAAATAAAGTCGGGATGACCTTTATGTTTATTTGAAAACTCTACTGTCAGAAGGGAATAAAGTAAGTAGCATATTTCTTTTCATCTCCAATTAAGATGTGCAAGATATATTTTAAAACACAAAAGTATATGGTAAGTTCATGTTATTACTTAAACTTAAGTAATAAAATAAAGGACAAAACTTATGTAAAGATAATTTTAAAAGACTTACAGAGTGTTTAACCCTTAATGTGAGATACAAATTATACTACCTTTCGCTCAGGCAAAGGGACCTTCACAGAAGAAGAGGTAAAGATACTATAAGAACCAGAGGTAATGAAGTATTGCTGTGAAGCAATATCTTCTGGAAATGCTACTGCCACAGATGTGGTTGCTAATACAAAATATTTTAAATCAAGTCAGCCAATACTCACACATAAACTGGAGAAGAGATCATGAAGCCAAACCATTATCCTAGGAGATACTGAAAGTTTATTACTACTAGTGAAAAAGAATCAGTTTTCTCCATGAGTTTTGCCCATAATAGGTCATCTATGCTTCCAGGGACAGTATCACAGTAATGAGTATACAATTGGTACTACTTCAAGGAAGTGGAGAAAACAAAAGAAAAGGAAAATAACTCTCCATGAGGTTGAGTAGCATGGTACTGGTATGTAGGCAGCATTCCTGGAGTAGTTGGCAAAGGAAGCAGGGATCTGTATGGATATGATCTAAATATACTATTTTTCAATATAAAATTACCTAAGAATAAATAATTTTAAGATGTTTCATAAATATCACTTTCATTCACTAGCTGTAATTGAATTTATGTAGTAATATAATTTGTAAAGTGATTTTTAGCTTTACCAAGCATTTTATAATATTTTACCATGTCATAAGTCATACTGGTTATTAATACACATGGAAACATTATGATATCTATTAAGGCTTCCTATAAGGAATAATTTTTACAAGTAGTGAAGATCTAATTTCCAGTCCTGAAGAGACAGTAAATAGATACTTCACAAACAAGGAGAAAAATATTTTCATCCCAGTGAATACTTTCATTACAATGCACTCATTTTCAAATGTGGAAACTGTCCAGGAGAGAAAGCAAAATATGCCTTCTATGTGTTTCTCACTAACTGTAGAGTAGAAAATACTGGAGAAGTTTGTTTAGCCTTAAAGTTTGTTCACTTGTTTGTAGTTTAATGTTAGATTTACTGAATATGGAGGCTATTAACATACCTAAAAATGGAATATTTTAAGTCCACACTTCAGCATTACCTTAAAGTATAAACTTTAATCTGCTCTTATGCTCTATTCATGCTTTACAAAGGAAAATAAGGAATAAGAGGATGAATAGGCACCAACTCTGAATGGCTTAGAGAAAGACAAGTTAATATTTAACCCATAGACCTTTTTTATAAAAGAAAGAACTGATGTAAAAATAATCAAGTCAACTAATGCCCAGCCAAGTCATGCTGGTTCACTTGCAGCATTCAGAAAGATCCTCTACTCTTTGAGACAGTGATACCAGGAGGAGAACAAGATTCTGTGATACTCTTTGGCCTGGGTAGGAGCCATCAGGTGCTAGTTATAGTAGGTTCAGAACAGATTTAGAGATGAAGACTGAAAGGTATCACTGAAGTTCAATACTGCAATTGTCCATGAGTACCAGGGAGTTGAGAATGGTCACTATAACCACTGCCTAAACAAGATTCAGCAGAATGTGGCCAATAGTGAATGACTTGCATCTGAAGAGGTCTCCTAGCAACAAAACATAATAGAATTGACCTTACCTTCACAATTCCATCTTTTCCTCCAAAATTAATCCCTTCGTCACATCCATCACTATCACTGTAACAGAGTATCTGTTGAAGCCTTCTTTCCCCCACTGCCCACATCTCCTATAGTTCTTCCCCCTCCTAAATTTTCCCTCCCACTTGTTGCTTTATCACATTTCCCAACTCCAGTACTAATTCTCTGCTGACTTACAGGCTGCTTCCGCCAGGGAAGCAGGTATTGCAACTATAGATCCCTCTCTTTCTGTTCATCTAGACCCAACCAACAGTGTCATACCCAGCACTATAGCACACCCTGTGGGATGATGTCTCTTTACTCTCTCACCCAATTTCAAGGGGATACAACAAGCACTCGCTGGTTCAACACCTTGCTCTCTTCACTCCTGTGATTCCCTCCAGACTCATAGCCTACCTCCATTCCTAAGTATCTGCTACCAGTACTCAGAAGGACTTTAAAGTACCTGGAAGCACAGTGGACACAACTATCAGGCCCAAGCAAAATTTCTTACCAGGCAAGACACAGCTATCAAACTCACTGAAAATCCAGAAAGAAAATGGAAACCAAGAAACAAAATACCTACCCAATAAAGACAAATCCAGAAATCAGCATCTAGACATACTGTAATAATAATCGCAGATATTTAGATGCCAGCATAACAACACAATCAATGACAGCCTAGGCAATATGTTTTCACTCAGGCCAAGCTATCCTTCCACAATAGACCCTAAATATCAGCATAGCTGAAGCACAGGAAAAATACCTTAAAACTACCTGTACAAAGATGACAGAAGTCCTTAAAGAGAAAATGAGTAAATTCTAAGAACACACATACCAGAAATGATTGTCTTAAAGAATCCAGAAGAACAGAATAAAGCTCTTCAAGATTTGAAAATGGAAATTGAATAAATAAAGAAAACCCAAGCTGAGGAACATTTGGATATAAAAAAAATTATAAATTTAAACAGGAACTTTATAGGCAAGCTTTAACAACCAAACTTGTTTTAAATTTTGAGACTAACAGCATTAGAATTGCCTGCAAATACTGATACAAAAAAAATTGTAAGGAAAAAAGAAACTATACCTTGACATATAAATAAATGCCAATTGACTTCTCATATTTTGGATTTAACTTCATCTCTTACTTTTAATATTACTTAGATTTAAAGATTCTTATGCATATAAATGTATGAATATGCACATGCATAAGTGCCAGTGAAGGCAGAAAGAGAGCCTTCAATGTGGTAGAAGGAAAGTTGCTTCTATCTTTTGTGAATAGAGTTTTGTGATTGTCAATTCGTTTTCTATATCTATGGCTCATTATTTAAGTAAAATTAAGATCTGACTACATATCCTGTAAAGACAGAGTAAACAGGTACTTGATAAGTGAATAAACTTACATCTATTTATTAAGTCTCCCCTTCCAAGCTACCAAGTTTACCTCTATTTGTGTGTATTGTGTCTTTGTCATCATCTACTTACATGATGGTAGGTTGATAGATTACATAGACTGATAAATGATACAGCATATATATATATATATATATATATATATATATATATATATATATATGTATATATATAAATACATATATATGTGTGTGTGTGATATTTGTATATATATAGATATACATATGGGTAGATAATTAAATCGGAAGACTGATTAAAGATGATAAATCATAAATAATTGATAAATGAATAGCTAGAACACAGACATACAAATACAGTGTTTATACACCCAGGGCTTTCATTGTCCAAATAATAGTTGAAGGTAAGAATACAATGTTTGTTTGCTGTGCCTTTCTCTCAAGATGCAATACAACATCAAGTGATAAATGATTGTTGAAATCATAATTGAACAGATGAGTAAAAGTACCTATTTCAAAATAGGCTTCTCTTTTTCTGATAAATTCAGCTTATGTGATTGCATCACCTTTGCAGTAATTTATTGGTGTCAGTCACACAACTTTAACACTTTTTCTGATGCTCCCAGCCTTCTAACTCCTAACTTTAACCTTCATTTATAAATTTTAATTATGAGTACTATATGCCTGAGAGGTAACTTATTAAGTATTTTCTTTTGCAATGTTCTTAATTAGAATTGCTTAGGTAGGAACTAGCTAGAAGACTGTTTCGCTATGGCCAAGGTACCCTAACAAACAATGACGAATGTGAAGCCAGTAGCTAATCTGGTGACTTGTGAATTCTCTTCTCTTTTACACAGAATGGCTTAATTAAATTGTCTAGCCCTCAAGAATCTATTGCACTTAAACCTTTGTTCACTTGCTGCCTCATTCTCTCAGCACTCAAACAAATATTGGATGCTCCTGAGTTATTTGTGATAAGAGAAATTTAATTCCTCAGTGGTAAACTGTATTTAAAATCTTTTGAAACCAAATACAGCTGCAAGAAGGCATGTCTTTTAAAACTTCAAACTTTTAAAGAGACAAGAAGCTGAAGTTCTTGTCATACAAATCTTTCACTTTCTTGTTTAGAATTACACCAAGATATTTCATATTATTTGTGGCTATCTTAAAGTGTGTTGTTTCACTGATTTCTTTCTCAGCCCACTCATCATTTTTGTAAGGGAGGGCTATTGTTTTCTTTGAGTTAATTTTGTGTCTATCCCCTTTGCTGAAGGTATTAATCAGCTGTAGGAGTTCTCTGGCAGAGTTTTTGAGGGTTGCTTATGGATACTATCATACCATCCCTAAAGAGTGATACCTTGACTTCTTTCTCTCCAATCTGTATCACTGTGATCTCTTTTTGTTCTCTTACTGCTCTGGCTAAAATTTCAAGTACTATGTTGAATAGACAGGGAGTGAATAGGCAGTCTTGCCTTATCCCTGATTTTAGTGGAATTTCTCTAAGTTTCTCTCCATTTAGCTTGATGTTGACTTTTGGCTTGCTGTATATTGGTTTTATTAGGTTTAGGTATGTTCAATGAATTTCTGATCTCTTCAAAACTTTTAACATGAAGGGGTGTTGTATTGTATCAAAGGCATTTTCAGCATCTAATGAGATGATCAGGTGATTTTTTTTCCTTTGAGTTTGTTTATATAGGGGAGTAAGTTGATAGGTTTTCATATGTTGAATCATCTCTGCATTCTCAGGATGAAAGCAACTTGATTGTGGCCAATGAGATTTTTGATGTGTTTGTGGATTCAGTGTGTGAGTATTTTATTGAATTTATTTCCATCAATGTTTATATGCAAAATTGGTCTGAAGTTTTCTTCCTTTGTTAGGTCTTTGTGTAGTTTGGGTATCAGAGTAAAGAAATTGAAGAACACCTCAAAAGATGGAAAGATCTCCCTTGCTCCTGGATCAGAAGTATCAACATAGTGAAAATGGCTATCTTATGAAAAGCAATAAACAGATTTAATGCAGTCTCCATCAAAATTCTAACACAATTGTTCACAGACACAGAAAGAGGAATTCTCAACATCATATGGAAAAATAAAAACCCAGGATATGCAACAATTTCTCAAAAATAACAGAATTGCTGTGTGAATCATCATCCCCAACTTCAAGCTGTACTACAGAGTAATAGTGATAAAAAACAAACAAACAAAAACAAAACTGCATGGTATTAGTACACAGAAAGCCAGATCGATCAAAGAAATAAAATCAAAGACCCAGAAACAAAGCTACACACATATGAACACTTGATCTTTGACAAAGAATCCAAAACTATGCAGTGGAAAAATGAAAGCATCTACAACAAATGGTGCTGGTCTAACTAGCAGTTGGCATATAGATGAATGCAAATTGGTCCATATTTATCATCTTGCACAAAGCTCAAGTCTAAATGGATCAATGATGTCAACATAAAAACAGTCATACTGATTCTAATAAAAAAAGAAAGTAGGGAATAGCTTTGAATGCATTGGTACGGGGGAAATTTCCTGAACAGAATTTCAATGGCTCAGGCTCTAAGATCAACAATTAATAAATGGGGCCTCTTGACACTCAAAAGTTTCTATAAGGCCATAAATATTGTCAATAAAACAAAATGATAGACTGTACATAGTGAAAAGATCTTCACTAACCCTGCATTTGATAGGGGCTAACATATAAAGAACTCAAGAAATTAGACTCTAACAAACCTACTAACACAATTTAAAAGGGTGTACAGAGTTAAAGAGAATTCTCAAAAGATAAATCTCAAATGACTGAGAAGCACTTAAAGAAATGCTCATCATCAGGGAAATGCAAATCAAAATAACCCTGAGATTCCACCTCACACCAATCAAAATTGCTAAGATCAAAAACTCAGGTGACAGCACATGGTGGTGAGGATATGGAGAAAGAGGAGCACTCCTTCATTGCTAGTAGGATTACAAAATGGTACAACCACTCTGAAAATCAATCTGGAGGTTCCTCAGAAAATTGGAAATTATACCACTTATAGTCATATAAACAAAAGATGCTCCAGAATATCACAAGGACATGGCTCCACCATGTTGATAACAGCCTTATTCATAATAGTCTTAAACTGGAAACAATCCAGTTGTTCCTAAACTAAAGAATGGATAAAAAAGGGTGCTTCATTTACACAGTAGAATACTATTCAGCTACTTAAAATGAGCATATCATGGATGGAACAAGAAAATATCTTCCTGAGTGAGATAACCCAAACCCAAAAGGACATGCATGGTATGTACTCACTGATAAGTAGATATTAGCCAAAAATTACAGAATACCCATAATACAACCCACACATCATAAAAAGGTTAACAAGAAAAGGCCCAAGTGAGAATGCTTCAATCCCACTTTAAAAAGGGAACAAAATCATCACAGGAGGCAGAGGGAGGGAGGACCTGGGTGGATGAGGGGAGAAGAAGGGAAAAAGGGGCAGGATCAGGTATAGGGGGGATAGGAGAGAAGCCCATAGAGCCAGGAGAGTGAATGGAAATATGTCACTGCCCAGGGAGGTGATGGAAGGTGGGGAGAACCTCTAGAAAATCCCAGAGACCTGTAATGTGAGAGGATCCCAGAACACAATGAGGATGACCTTAACTGAAACACCCAATAGTGGGGATAGGGAACCTGAAGAAGCTACATATAAGAGTTAGACAGGGCTGGAGACATCAACATACCTTCAAAATCTTTGACCCAGATTGTTCCTGTCTAAAAGAAGTGCAGGGACAAAAAATGGAGCATAGACTGAAGGAAAGGCTGACCAGTGACTGGCCCAACTTGGGATCCATCTCATGGGTGAGAGCCAAACCTTGTCACTATTACTGGTGCCATGCTGTTCTTGTAGACAGGAGCCTAGCATGGCTATCCTCTGAAAGGCTCCACCAGAGGCTAACTGAAACCTATGCAGATTCTCAGAGCCAACCATTGAACTGAGGTCAGGGACCCAAATGGAAGAGTTAGGGGAAAGATTGAAGGAGATGAACAGGATGGCACCGCATAGGAAGACCAACAATCTCAACTAACCTGGACCTCTGGGAGCTACCAGAGACTAAGCCACCAACCAAAGAACATACATGGGCTGGTCTAAGGCCTCTGGCACATATATGGCAGAGGACTGCCTTGTCTGGTAGACACTTGTAGAGACTTGATGCCTCAGAGAAGGGTTTGCCAGGGGTTTGCCCTCTCAGAGACAAAGGGGAGAAGGATTAGGGTGAAAAACTCTAGGAGGCAAAACAGGGAATGGAGCAACATTTGGGATGTAAATAAATAAAATAATTTTTAAAATCCTTCAAATGTTTTCTGCATTAATTTCACTTTGTAAGTAGACTATAGGCAATGGAGAGGCCTTGCTTTTCTACTCTAATAAACAGAAAGAGGCTTTCAACCTGTGAACTTTCTTGTCTGTTGTCACTCTCTAGAATAAACTAAGCAGTGAAATGTGGCCTCTCTAAAAGCAGATAAGATTGAAATTTATGACTATTTGTAAAGGATAATGGCCTATGTGTTACTCACCAAATGACACTGACTCCGATTTCTGAGCCTGATGATTCTTCAAGGCATATTTATTGAGCATTGAAGTATTTTTATTGAGTATTTATTGACGCACTTTAATGTACTAATACCTTCCAAATCTAGAAAGACTTATTTTCCAGCATTCCTTAGCATCCAAGCATATACAATTATACCTTTCTGATGTAAAGTATCTTTAGTGAAATTGGTAGTTAATTGAGGAAAAGATTCCATGCTGGTATTGATGGTAATTTGACTTCAGTATGTAATCTTGTCAGAAGGAACAGGAATAGGTATAAACAGCATCTGAGAAGTAAGGTTGAAGTTTCTGCATCTTTCGAGACAGATTACATTAAGGTGTGTAAGAACAAGATTTCTGTTCTTGCTTGGTAGTTTGCATAAAACCTAAGAGTCAGTGCTCAGATTGGAGGTTTCCATGTCAGTTTTTGCTTGACTCCTACAAGTTCTGTGTTCTAAAAGCAATGAGGCCTTACCTTAGGGTATATGATCAAAATTAACATCAATTACCATATTACTTTGGGGTCTCTTGTACTCCTGTGAGCCTCTCAGAAGTATGTTTTCCATTGCTTGGCATTAGGTTTTATTAGATTGCATATGACTTTTAATCAGAATCATTGATTCTGATTAAATATATATTTAATTTATAAATTAAATATAATTTAATATATTTAACAACTCCAGTTGTTGACTATATTTACATATATTATATATTTTTTTACTAAAACACAAAGTATTTCAGCCTGTTTTGTTTAATCATTTTTGGTGATCTTTTTACTTCCTCACTCTTTCTGTAAGTGATTTTCTTCTCCCTTTTCTGTATACACAAGTTGGATCTCTTGTCCCTTTTTCCCCAAGTCCTTTTTCATAGTCTCTTTGTCATATTATCACCCAATACAGCTACTTTGCCAAGAATACTACAGTTCATTTTTACTCTCCTGGTTTTTGAATTTACTCTAGGTTATTATTTTTTTTTTTACATTTGCAGATGTAAAGATAGGATCCACAAGTAAGAAAGAACACAAAATATATGTCTTCCTGTGTCTGGCTTACCTCACTGGTACAATACCTGCTACTTCTACACATTTATCTTCAAACATTATGATTTTTTTTCCTTACAGCTGAAGGATTTGAATGGAAAGATATACATAACAATTGAACAATAGCATTTTTGTCTTGGATGTGATCAGCAGCTGTTCAATTGGACTTAAGGTGCGCTCATCAGAAGGTAATTCATGTCTGATAATGTAAATTAGCCACCAACCCGTGCTAGCTAAAATATAGACTCAAGAGAAGATACCACTACAGCCATCTTATTAAACCAATATAATGTCCAAGTATTTTGAAATACCTGTTCTTATACCCATAGACCCATGTAGCTCTGAGCCTTTATCAACAAACAAACAAATAAACAAAAACTATTTTTGAAACAGATGGAGACTATTACTGAGATCTTTTACAAATGTAGATGCTCTTGCATTTGGGACATAGATATTCAGAATTGATTGAGACATCATCTTTGTGGATTTTTTTTTCCCTTCTCTGAGTATACAATGATCATTTCCATCACTTTTAATTAATTTTGGTTTGAAGTCTATTTTACTAGCTATTAGAATGGCTATTTCAGCTTGTTTCTGAGAACTACTTGCTTGGAAAGCCTTTTTTTCAGCCCTTTACTCTGAGAGAGTCCCATCTTTGTTATCAAGGTGTGTTTCATGCATACAGCTGAATGGTGGGCCCTGTCAATGGACCTGCTCTTCAAGCCTGTGTGTTTTTATTGGAAAATTGACTCCACTGGTATTGAGAGATGTTAATAACAAATGATTGTTAAATCCTATTATTTTGATCTTGGTGGGGACTGTGTGTGTGTGTGTGTGTGTGTGTGTGTGTGTGTGTGTGTGTGTGTGTGTGTATGTGTGCTTTCCTTCTTTTGATTTTGCTAATGCAAGGTTGTTACTATCCTGTGGGTTATTTTTTTTAGTGGTGTACTTAGCCATCTTGGGTTGGAGTTTCCTTCTAGTGAGTTCTATAGCACTGGATTTATAGATATATATTATTTAAATTTGGTTTTGTCATATAATATCTTGTTTTCTCCATCTATGGTGACTGAAGGTTTGATGGGTATAGTAGTCTGGGCTGGCATTTGTGTTCTCTTAGGGTCCATAAGATATCTTCCCATGAATTTTTGGCCTGGAGAGTCTCTGTTGAGAAGTGGCGTGTAAGTCTGATAGGTCTGTCTCTATGTGTTACTTGGGTTTTGTCCCCTGCAGCTTTAAATATTCTTTCTTTGTTCTGTACAATGAGAGTTTTGATTAATACGTTTCAGGAGTTGTTTTTTCTGGTTCAATCTATTTGCTGTTTTGCAAGCTATGACTTTTGTTGAAAATATTTTCTGGGTCTTTAATCTTGGAATCTTCTCATTCTTCTCTTTCAATTATTTTTAGGTTTGGTCTTTTCATAGTGTCCAAAATTTCTTGGAAGTTTTGTGTCAGGAAGTTTTTAGATTTAGTATTTGCTTTGATCAATGTTATGATTCTGTCTATCATATCTTCTACACCTGAGATTCTCTCTTCCATCTCTCATATTCTGTTGATGATGCTTGTGTCTGAAGTTCCTGCTCTCTACCTTAGGTTTTCCATTTCTGGTATTCCCTCAGTTTGTGTTTTCTTTATTGATTCTATTTTCATTTTCAGGTTTTAACAGTTTTATTTATTTCTTTCACCTGTTTGATTGAATTATCTTATATTTCTATAAGGGGTTTATTTATTTCCTCTTTAAAGGCTTCTATCATCTTTACATGATTTGATTTAATGTCACCTTCTTGTGTTTCAGCGGTGTTAGGATATTCAGGGACTGATGTAGTAAGATAGCTGGGCTTTTGTGGTCCCATATTGCCCTGTTAATTGTGTTATATGCTGACCTTAAGCCATCTGGTCGTCCCTGATTCCAGCTTGCCACCTGGATGTTCCAGGTGCTGGCAGGATGCCCAGATGCTTCTGGGACTGGCAGGCCTCCTTGGGAAGGCAGGCAGAGTTATTATCCATACAGTGGAGTTTAAGGGACAAAGTACAGTTCCAGCATCTAGTTGTGCCCCAGAGGGAAACAGTAGGCAGAGGATTGGGGTGGAAGGGTCTAACATGATTGTTCCTGGAGCCAATAGGCCTCAATAGAATGATACTCATAACAATGGCTCAGAGGATAGATCTCAAGAAACAGTAGAACTCACCTCTGGTGGCTATGTCAGAGAAGGACCAGGCAGGGGCATAAGGTGGAGGAATCTAACTTAGCTGTTCCTGGGGCCTGCAGGCCTTCTCAGGAAGGCAGACAGATGAGTTAGCCTCAGGGAACAGGACACAGCCCAGAGATTCTGGCTCTGCTACAGAAGCACACTAGATATTGCTAGGGCTTGCCAGTTTTCTTGGGAAGGCAGGCAGAACAGTGTTTTGGTTAGTGGAGCATAGTAGACAGAGTGTACCACATCAATGCTGGCTGTGCTGCACAAAGCCTAATACTGAGATTATACAGAAAATATATGTCTGTGGTTTTCCCAACAGCAACTGATATGTCTGCTATGCAACCCTTCTAGTTAACCCTTGGGAAAATTGTAGAAGAAATTGTGAAAAATTCTAAGAACCAGAGGAACAGGATGTTTCTGTAAAATAGTGTCTCTTTATATGACAGGGAAATCTCAACCATGAAGAAATATGATTTGGTTCTACCCCTAGATGAAGAACTATAGGTGGTGAATGCCTATGTAGAAAGAATCAGTTTCTATCAAGGATGAGATCCCATACAAGTTGTCTAGTCCCAAGTTCTGTACAAATGTATATGAAGTAAAGCTAAATGAACTCAGTAGGCTATATACCTGTGTGTGTGTGTGTGTGTGTGTGTGTGTGTGTGTGTGTATGTGTGTGTGTGTGTGTGTGTGTGGTGTGCAATTAGAACTAGTAATCAAAGAAGATATCATAAATTTGGCATAAGGACATGGGAGAGGATGCCAGGGATTGGGAAGAGCAGCAGTGATTTGCATGTAGTACTTGTATATAAAATTCTCCAAGAAAAATTATTTAACAGAAAAAATTATTATTTTAAAATAATGCATTTTAAGAGTTTTAGGATATCTGAAATGTCTGAGGTCTCAGTGAGAAAGAATAAGAGAATCATTCTTGCCACACAAATATTCTTCATTATGCTATTAGTCTAAAAAATTTTAGCAGAGTTTGTTTAAGCATTTTTTGTGGGTCTAAAGTATCACAATTTTCTTGAATACATGGTTTGATGTATATTGGCATGTAATATACCAGGTAGCAGACAATATTAAATTATCACTTGATCTAATTTCTTCTTATCAGAGACATTTATTTTTTCCTATCAATTCCAAGGTGTAGTTACAGAGTCCCCAAAGCTGGTATTAGAATGAGAATAACTGAACATTTTCTTAATTAAAGAACATGCTTCTTCTGAAAGCACATCAAATATCATCACAGAGTTGTGGAGGTCAAAGCAGGGAAACAGCTACATCTATTCACGGTTGCCCTTAAGGGTTCAGTGAAGTTCCCTTGCCATTTTTCTCACAGCTGGATAAAAGTAGAGTGATGATAAAGAGGTCTATGTTCCCTCTCTGCAGCCTTCTGGCTAAATAAAGCTAATGAAGTAGAAAAATGATAAAACTAGCCGCGTTTTGTAATACAGTCTATCAGCTGGAAACTGTTCAGTGTTTGTGTTTAATCGCTTCTGACCTCAATCATTGTTTTCTTGGCTTCCAAATACTAAATGGGTGACTTGTTATTTAGCTTCAGTAAGCTTAAAAAATAATCCCACTCTCAGTTCCCCAACATTTCAATGCAATGTACAAGAGCAAAATCAACAACATTCATGAATTTTTCTTTTAGGAGATAAAAGGATTACATGGATTTTTCACGACCGATGCCAGAATTAAGTGGTTTATGTGATAGATTTAGTATTACAAATACTTAACTACACCACTATAATGAAAATGATTTTTATAAAACTATACAAGTGTATAAAATTTAAAAGTAAATTTCAATTTTATGGAAATCATCATTTGAATTGAAATTACTTGAGAAAGGAGATATCTTCATAAAACTGACAGAATGCCAACAGTCTGGTTCACAGAAATATCCACGTACTTCGCAAGAATATAGAAACTTTACTGCTTAACTATTAGTTTTATTAACGATTCATAAATTTATTTCTTTATATGCTTTTGCTTCTATTTCAAATTTTATTTTAAATATCTGTATTATTTGTCAATGAGAATGGTGTTTTGGACCATATTCTCTAAATGATGAGAATGAAATATGAATGATAATCTCTGTCAAGAGACCTTTTACATACTGGCTCTTAATATGGGGGATTGGTTCAATGTCTACACACAGAAACACCAGAGAAACCTCACGAGTCCCCTGAGGAACTTCAAGCAGGGATAGATCCACTTCAGGGCTTTTCATTTCTATCCATCAATCATGTGCTAACTAAAATGTAAAGACCTAGAAAGTTAGGGAACTATTTCCAAGCAAAGTATCACATAGAATTCTCTGAATATCCATAAAATACATACAGAGAATTGCACAGTGTTTTTGGTCATTTAGGTATGTGTAACATTAAAAACATACCATTTCTGTTGTGGTTTGAATATCAAATTTTCCCATAAGGCTAATGATTTTGAGCACCCAATTGACAGCTCCTGACCTGTTTTGTAAGGTTGTACATTCTTTAGGAGGTAAAATTTGCATGGGAAAGGAAGTCACTGAGGGCGGCCTTGAGTTTATATGAATAAGACACACTTCCCTTCTGTCTGTCCTTGCTGCAGGTTTAATGTAACCATGTAACCATGTTTTTCCTGCTATGCTTTTCTAATCATAAAATACTGTAACCACTTTACAGTCGAAACCATAATAATCCCTTCTCTCCTTCAGTTGTTTTGTCAAGGTGTTTTGTCTCACCAAGAAAAGTCACTAAGCAGTTTCCAAGTACTTCTAGAGGTAATAAGAACTACAACTGTGCAGTTAAATTGAAACTTACACAAAATTGCTAAGATTTGGCTAATGCCTCTATCTATCGCCAGCAAAAGTTTATGCTTCTACATATAAGTTAGAGAGACAAAACTATTTTAGGCTAAATAATGAAGTCTGAAACACACACAAATATATAAACTTCTTTTCACAATCTGTTGTTTGGCTTTTGAGAAGAGAAAATTTTCTTTCAAATAATTATCTGGTATTTTTTCAGCAATATCTTTGGTTCCAACTCTCTTGTAGGTTTACAAACTGACATTAAGTTTCTGATCAGTTCAGTTGGTAACTGCTGTCCCTAGTTGTTAGAGAATTCCCTCAAATATTATTGCAACAAGTTACTGGACATAAACTCTGGCATGATAAAAATTGAGCAAAACTTACATTTAAATAGGCATGTAAATATGAATACTTCCTCTATAAGAGCTATTGACTATTGATGGATCTGAAAGCAGAAACCACAGGAATAGTAGAAAATAAATAATTCCCTTTATTGAACAATATTTTAAGGTAGCTTATTTTTAATCTGTCAAATGGATTTGTGTATTTTGTTTTGTTTTTAAGCTTCAAATACCAGACGATAGTCTGCAATAATATTAACAAATAGGGACTTGAGCGATGGGTTAGCAATTTATAGTACTTGTTCTTGTTTCTGTGCTAGCAATCATCCCAAACTCCAGTTTCAGGGTATCACACTCTCTCTTCTGACTCCTCCAGACACAAACCAAGCAAGTGGTACCCATATATACATAGAGGTAGAACAGTTAGACATGTAAAGTAAATGAATGAATCTTTTAAAAATGAGTAATATTTACTGAGTGCTTATTGTATCACCAAGAAAATACTCACATTTTTGTTTCACAGAAAAGTCATCAATTCAATGTCCTTATTTGCTCAAGTTTACAAAAGTTAAACCAATGGATCTTTAAGCATAACTAGGATCTGTCTTAGTTTCTATCTGTATATTTTCATGGAATGTTCTGTTCACTTTCTTTCCTCTTAAAAATGGGATACATTTGATGAACTCTTGTAGCATTTTGGAATTTCTTGCCTTGTAGTGAAATGTGTTGATTCTTGGTTCAATTACAGTCCTGTGTCTCCTGTGTATCTTGATCTTCTTACTTTAGTGGATTTTATACATCCCACCTGCAATATTTAACATGTCTGCCATGGATTGTTTCTTAGTACAGCACTCTTTTTGCCTGTTTTGTTTAACGATCATTTTATGTATTAGGTAGCTAAAGTTTTGAGCTGAGTCAATACAGAAAATGAAAGTGTGTGTGTGTGTGTGTGTGTGTGTGTGTGTGTGTGTGTATTTGCTCACATGCTTGCTTCAGAGTTATAAAAGGAAAGTGGAATTTACCACTAAGTATATACAACATACTAGGTAAGCACTAACACAATGGAAACAATATTTCCACAGGTTATGTTTAATAAAGTCTGCATTTCTTCTCCAAACTAACTTCTCTCTTGAGATTACTTTTCATGCTTTAGTTTGCTTTTCTTTGTCCAGTGTTTGTATGTCATTGACAAGAGGATTAACTTCACAAATATTAATCAATCAACCTACATTGTTTTGCTGTTCTTTGTGCCTTTACTTTCATTATTATTTTCCAGCTATATGAATCCTTGCCTCATGCAGATATTTTTCTTGATTCTTTTATTTAAGTCTCCTTTACAATGATGATGAATTATAGAATATGTGAAATTTGCAATTAGATGTCTACTTAAACTTACAGTTATGCATGGAATGACTTGAAATGTAAAATATGAAAAAGATCTTCTAAAAAGAGATAAACACAGCAGTGTATAACCAGTTTTTCTACATTAAAAGAAAAGACAGACAAAGTACTTTAAAAAACAAATCTTATTCACTTCTGGCCATGACATTAATATTTAACCCCAAAACAGTATATGTTTGAAAACAGTCATGAATTTGGGCCTCCCTCACCTTGTTAATAACTAATTTTTGCTTAGTTCCAATTAATTTTTAAACTAAATATTAATTTAATTTTGTGACTGTTTTGTTCTTTTTGTTGCTTTTCTCTTTTTTTCATTTAGGATGAATTAGTAAAAAAAAATTTCCTAATGTCTGGCGGGACTTCTAGAAGACACTTGTTATTTAATTCCAATCTGTTTTCTGGACTCATAAAGTTTTTCAAACTAAATGTATTTATTTTACTTCAAATAATTGTATCTGTATGTTTTATAAATGACCTTACCTTAATTCTTTTAAAGAAACAGATAAACATCTATGTTCACATCTACTGAGCCCTTCAGTGACTCTCAGTGTTATTTGTGTTATTAATCGGCTTGGCTGCTGTGTTATATTGCTCTTTATTTTTACTTCATTTATTTGTGCTTCATTTCTCCATATATGAGTCTAAAGTTATGACTCAAGTTTGAATAGTTTCAGTTTAATCTGGGCCTGCAATCTAGGTAACCATAATGCCTTCAGTAAATGGGATTTGCTTTAGAATGTCTTATTACAGGGTGAAAATATAGGATAGCCAGGGATAATAACTAAAATGGCTTATCTCTTTTATTACTTTATCTATGGAGTTAGTTGGTGTAATTGCCATATAATCCTTAAATTCCCAGAATTTGTCATCAAAACTAGTAAGAATATGTCCAACATTAGTATTTTAAAAATATTTGTTTTATAAGTTCTATTTTTGTCTTTATCAATAAAGTATTTTAATATTTACCATGGCTATGTAAATTATTTTTAATTATCTCCATTTATAAATGAGTTGTTTACTAGTTACAAGTTTTGCCTAAATCTGAAGTAGAAAGTGATATCAATTATAGCTAAGACAAATACATGTAGTCTGGCCCAAACTATGTATGTATTGCAACTCTGAATAATGAATAATTTTCTTTGCATTATAAAATGTAACACCATTAATCTGTTTTTGGAAACTAATCATTTTGCTTTTTGGCATGTTTAAAAGATTGCCTTTACCTTTTGTTTTGCACCCATAAAAGAGGTTGCCCTTTGGGATGCTGATATTTCTTTACTTACTGCTATTTTCTCAGTATATGAAAACTAACCACCATTACAAGTAACCTTTGGAAAGTTCTTGAAAGTTTCCATTGCATTATTTCATTCTATGACAAAGTTACTGACTGTTGTCTGATTATCTCTGTTCTCCTTGTATTCCTCAGGTCCCCTGTATAATGAGCAGGTCATTGGATGGCTCTGAACAGTGAATTATGAATAAAATGATGGAAACCTTTAGGTTAAGTCTTTAAATATATTCCAGTGCAAAATCTAATCTTTCCTTCTCTCTACATATGTTCTAGTGCATCATTTGACATATCAAAGAATTATCATCATTCTACCACAATCTATCATTATCCATAAACCTGTTGTTATTGGATCTTCATCTTTAAATAGTGATAACAGCTGCATTTGGAAACTGTATATTTTAATAATTTGTTGCTTAAAATATATTTTGTACTTAAATCATCTGCCTATTCATTTGTATATCTATTTGCATATTCACCCATCATCCCTCTCTCCCTCCCTCCATCCATCCATCCATCTATTCATCTATCTGTCTTAAAAACAACAAGGAAAATATTTCCATTAACAAAGGTACTAGAGACATTACATTTGTTAATAAAAATTATGAGAAACTATTTTTAATATTTAATGTTTAAGTGGTTTGTAGTGTTTATTTCTAATGTAATTGTAAAGTGTATTAAGGATTAAGTAATAGTGGTTGTCATTGAACTTGTTTAATGCTTAAGTCACATTATTGATGCTATTTTGAAAAAAATATTTCTAAACCAGCCTATTCAACACCATACAAGTATCCTAATATTAAAACTAGAAAAGTTCAGAGAACAAAGAAAATAGCTATTATAATCTTTAACATCTTGACAACTTTCAAAATTTTATTTAAATTATTTTGCTTGCTTCTATGAACATTAGAATTCTTATTGATGTTTTGAAGACAAATGACACATAGTCATGGATTTCCTCGATGGTATGATTTATAAGTATAGGTGCTACACAGCAAAGTAAATGAATAGATTTAGTAAATCATACAGTTGTGCCTTTTAAAACATTGTTTTCCTTTTATTTTACTAACAACTCTTTGTTTTTATTAAAATAAGATGTTAGAAACTACA
The DNA here is from genome assembly GCA_028551405.1 of Uromys caudimaculatus. Classification (NCBI taxonomy): domain Eukaryota; kingdom Metazoa; phylum Chordata; class Mammalia; order Rodentia; family Muridae; genus Uromys; species Uromys caudimaculatus. The sequence continues at coordinate 87,074,271 of CM052702.1, forward strand.
AGGAGAGAAATAGATATGAATGGAATCTGGGCTCTGGAATGGGAGAATCAAGTTAGGAAATGGAGGGGAGGGCTGTTTGAGGGTATATAGGGATACACTGCTAAGGGACATTTGAAGGGTACTACGAAAACCAATACAGTGGAAACTTCATAAAAATATATACATATATGATTGTGATCTAAATGAAACCACTCAATAATTGTATAGAGAATCCCAAGTGGCCATTGTTTGTCACCAAACAACATTTCCATTATGGAAATTGGTTTATAGCTAATGAGTTGTTGGCCAAAAGTACCCAGAAAATCTCCAAACATCCCAGGCTATTACTATGACTATACATAGTTCTCTACAATGTGACAGCAAGGCCATATTGCTGAAATCAACAACTATATTGAATATGGAGATGCTGAGCTGGTGCCTACATAAACCATTCTCCTCTACATTCCAACATCTTTGGTACAGGATGACACTCTGAACACTTTCAATTGAGCAATGTAAACACAAAGATAGCCATAAACCTTTTATCTAAGATCATGTACTGCTTACAAGATATACTAGGTATTATATAAGATATGATATTGACATATTGACACAAAGCTTTTTGAATTAACTAACCAATATCGAATTTGACTTAAGGCCCACTTCGGGAGATGGAACTCATACCTGATCAATTTTGGGTGGCCTGATGGATATACTACTTGAGATTATGTAGCCCAGGCAACTGGGGAAAAATGAAAAAATATTGGCCTTAAAAATATATATAGTGATAAAATGACACCTAATGACATTTGGCTGTACTTGTAGTTCAGTGCCTTGTTTAGCTTTCACCTGTAAATCTTTCTATGGCAACAGATAGGCACAAAAATAGAAACCCATAGCCACACATTGCTCAGATAGTGAGAGATCTTAGAACAATCTTCTGTAAGTGGGAGACCTCCATCAAATCCCTCCCATCAGAGAGGAAACCCTGTGTAAGAGGAAGCAGAAAGTGTAAGGGCCAGAGGAGAAGGAGGACAGCATGCAAATAAGACCATTGAAGTCAACATGATCATAGCTCATTGGAAGTCACAGAGGCTGAGGTGGCATGCACAGGCTCTACTTAAGTATGTGCTAGATCTACTACATACATCTCATACTTCCAGTTGAGTGTTTTTAATGGGATAACTGAGTGAGATATACAAATGGGCTCTGATTCTTGTGTCTTCTTTTGGACTCTTTTAAGTCTGTTGATTTTTTTGTTCAGCTCTGAAATGGTAGTTTTTGTTTTACTGTATCATACTTGCCCAAGCGTATTCATTATGGTTTTATTCAAGATACCCTGAAACTGTTATCAAGCTAGATATCCCTCAACCACAAAATAGATAACGAAAATGTGTTACATTTGCACAGTGGAGATTTACTCAGCTATTTAAAAAAAAATACATAAAATGTGCATACAAATGGTGGAACTAGAAAAAAAAATCACCCTGAGTGAGGTAGCCCAGACTCAGAAAGATAAATATGTTTCATTTATAAGTGGATATTAGATGTGAGGGAAGAAGAGACTGTGGGGAGAGACAACTAAAATTAGAGGCATTTGAGGGATAGTTTAGAAACTCAGAGCAGTGTCAACTACTGGAACTATGAGGGTAATTCCAATGAAGACTCCTTGTAATGGAAGACGTGAAAGCTGAACTGGCCATCTTTTTTATCCGGGCAAGGCTCCCAGTGGCAGGAGTGAATTGAATTTGGTTGAGTTGTTGGCAGAGGGGAGTCCTGTAGAGATCTCCAAACATCCCAGGCTGATTCTAGGTCAGAGGATTCCTCTTCACAAACTGACACTAAGGCTCCATTGTTGAGAACATCCACAGTTTGTTGACCATAGAGAGGTTGAGCTGGTGCCAGCATGGGACCTTTACCTGTATGTACTACTCTCTTTAGTGCAGGAGGTTACTCTGCAGGCTACCAAAAAAGAAACCTGAACACAAACCTAGCCCAAAATCTTTGACCTAGAATCTTTTCTGCTTTCAAATGGGATGGGGGCAAGGGTGGCACAGAACCTGTGCGAGTGGCCACTCAGTATTTGATTCAACTCTAGGTCCATCCACTTGAAGGGACGAAGCTCATTCCCAACATTGCTTGGTGAGCCAGGAACAGGGAAATGAATAGCCCAGAGATAAAGGTTTGAACCAAACAAGACTGGTTGGGGAAAAAAAATCAATGAAGTGATTCCTAGTGAGGTTCTGCTATATCCATAGACCAATGCCTTGTCCAGTTGCTCTCAGAGGAACAGATGTGAGCAAGTACAGAAACCCATGAAACCAGAATCTAAATTGGAGGTCTCTCCCCTTGGAGCCCAGGAAGTCCCTCAGAGGAGGAGTCAGAAACATTTTAAGAGTCAAGGGGGATGGAAGACACCAAAAATAATATAGTGCCCTGAATCAACGCAGCACGGCTCATATGAGCTTCCAGAGACTGAAGCAGCAAGCATGGCCCAGGAAGAGTCTTCATCAAGTCCTATGCATATATGTTGTGGCTGTTTGCTTGGTGTTTTGGTAGGCTTTCTAACTGTGGGAACAGGTGTGCCTTTGATTCTTTTGTCTGCTCTTGGGATTTTTTTCCCCCTGTAAGGTTCCTTCATTCAGCCTCAGAATAAGGGTTTTTGTCTTGTCTTGCTGTATTTTGTTATACGTAATTATTGTCTCTCTTAGAGATCTGCTGCCTTATGAAGGAAGGTAGAGGAGAATTGGATCCAAGGGAAAGGAAAAGTGGGGTGAGCTGGGAAACTGGGAGAGGAGAAACTGTGATCAGGATATATTGTATAAGATAAGAATCTATTTTCAGTTAAAAAATATGTGAATGAATGAAAACCTAGCCACTAGCAAAATAGTTAACAACTAAACTGTCACTTATATCCCCTTGGAGAGGGAAAAAAGTATTCTGTGGTAGCACTGGGTATATCAACCATTCCAGGAAGGCTTTATATCCAGGAGTGGTTGACCAACATAAAATGGACTCAATAATTTTTGTTTCTTTTTGTTTGGTTCTTGGTTATTTTGTTTGTTCATTTGTTATTTTTGTTTTTTTCTATTTTTTGGTGTTTTTGAGTGTGTGCATGTGTGTATGTACGTGTGTGTGTGTGTTTCTTTATTTGATTACAGCTGCTTGGTGGGGTTTTTTGTTTGTTTTATTGGGGGATTTTTGGGAGGGAGACGTTTTATTTTGTATTCTTAGTTTTGGGGGTTGTGTTGCCTTTTATTGTTAATTAATTATTGCATTTATTTACATCCCAAATAATTCCCTCTTCCTGGGCCCCCCACATAGAATCATTACCCCCATCTCCCCTACCATTAGCCTTTAAGAGAGTGCCTCCAGAGTCATCTCTCTTCCCTGTGACATCATGTCTCTACAGGATTAGGTGCATCCTCTCCCACTGAGAGCAGATAAAGGAGTCTTCTGCTACATAGGTGGCAAGGTCCTTGGACCATGCTGTGTATGCTCTTTATCTGGTGGTTTAGTCTCTGGGAGCTCCCAGGTGTCCAGCTTAGTTGACATGATTGGTTTTACTATGGGATTGCCATCCCTTGAGTTCCTTCAGTCCTTGCCCTAACTCTTCATTAGGGCTATCAACCACAGTCCAATGCTGGTCTGTGAGTATCTGTATCTGTCTCAGTCAGCTGCAGGTAAAGCCTCTCAGAGAACATCCATGCTAGGCTCCTGTCTGCAAGCACAACATAGTATCAATAATAGTGTCAGGGTTTGGTGTCGGCCATGGGATGGATACCAATTTGGGCTAGTCACTCGTTGGCCAGTCTTTCAGTCTTTGCTCCATTTTTGTCCCTGCAATGCTTTTAGACAGGAACAATTTTGAGTCAAAAACTTTGAAGGAGAGTTGGTGTCCCCATTGCTCCACTGGTGGGCCCTATCTAACTACTGACAGTGGTCTCTCCAAGTTCCATCACACAGCTGTTGGGCATTTCAGGTAAGGTCAGAGGGCCATTTTGATTTGCATTTCTCTGATGACTAATGATGTTGAACATTTCTTTAAGTGCTTCTCAGCTCTTTGAGATCTTCTGTTGAGAATTCTCTATTTAGGACTGTACTACATTTTTTAATTGGGTTATTTGTTTTTTCTTGGAGTCTACCTTCTTGCATTCTTTATATATTTTGGATATTAGCTATCTATCAAATGTAGGTTAGTAAAGATCTTTTCCCAATTGGTAGGCTGCCATTTTGACCTATTGATAGTGGCCTTTGCCTTTTTGAAGCTTTACAGTTTCATGAGGTTCCATTCATCAATTCTGGGGCCTGAAACATTGGTGTTCAGTTCAGCAAATTATCTCCTATACTGATGAGTTCAAGGCTATTTCCCACTTTCTCCGCTAAGAAATTTATTAAGTTTTATGTTGAGATCCTTGATCCACTTGGACTTGACTTATGTTCAGGGTGATAAATACAGATCTATTTGCTTTCGTCTACATATAGACATGCAGTTAGATCCATTGGTTGAAAATGCTGTATTTCTTCCATTGTATGGTTTTGGCTTCTTTGTCAGAAATCAAGGGTCTATAGGTGTGGGGGTTTATTTCTAGATATTGACCAACCTATTTGTTTCTGTACCAATACTTTGCAGTTTGTATCACTATTGCTCCATAGTACAACTTGAGGTAAAGGATGATGATTCCTCCAGAAGTCCTTCTTATAATTTAGGATTGTTTTAGCAATCCAGAGTGTTTTGTTTTTCCATTGGAAACTGAGAATTGCTCTTTCAAGATCAGTAAAGAATTGTGTTGGAATTTTCTTGCATTACATTGAATCTATACATTGTTTTTGGTAAGATGGCCACTTTCACTATATTAATTTGACCTATCCTTGAACATGGGAGATCTTTCCATCTTCTGATATCTTCTTCAATTTATTTCTTCAGGAAATTCAAGTCGATCTTTCCCTTGTTTGGTTAGATTTATACCAAATATTTTATACTATTTGAGGGTCTTATTAAGGCTGTTATTTTATAATTTCTTTTTCTGCCAGTTAATCATTTGTATAAAAAAGGTTACAGATTTGTTTGAGAAAATTTTATATCCAGCCCCTTTATTGAAGTTGTTTATCAGTTATAGGTGATCTCTTGTAGAATTTTGGAGGTTGCTTATGTATGCTATCATATCATCTGTGAATAGTGATACCTTGACTTCTTCCTTACCCATTTGTATCCCCTTGATTTCCTTTTGCTGTCTTATTGCTCTAGCTAGAACTTTAAGTACTATATGAAATAGAGGGCGAGAGAATGGGCCACCTTGTCTTGTCCCTGATCTTAGTGGGATTGCTACAAGATTCTCTCCATTTAATTTGATTGTTTTCTTGTTTTTGTCATTTAGATTTGAGTCAGGAAACAGGAAGAGAGGATATGGAAGGTCTTAGGGGATGGGAGGAACATGTTCAAATTATATTTACATTTAAAAATTGTTTTGAATAAAATGTATTTTTTAAATATGGAAATTGTTGAAGAAGCAGTGATATGAAATATTTTATATAATTTTAGGAAGATTCCAGAAAATTAATACAATCATATTTATCATCCAAGATTCCAGGCCATGAAAGGAAACAGATAGTAAATGAGCATGAGAATACATTCTAGCACATACAGCAGCAGGAGATGCATGCTGCTTCAATCTGTCACTTTCCAGTCTCAGATGCTGCCAACACTGGCAAAATGTCCTTGGAAAACAAAGCACTTCCATGCCCCAGTCTACCATAAACCTCTGGACTATTTATAGTGGTCATTCTGAAACCGTATTTGATGGCTTTTCTTTTTTTGTTTTCCCATCTCTGAAACTCTCGAGTCAATTTGCTGATATAAAAGTCTGTGTACTTTCTAATGTAATAAAAAGTGTAACACAAAGCACACAATCCTGTAAATATCATCTTTGTCTCTGATACATGGTAGGAAATTGAAGTAAATAGATTTAAAACTCTGCCATCACAGACAATGAGATTAAAACCATTAGCAATCATAAACCCATTAGAATTCTGGGCACCAAAAACTGTTATGGGGATATTTCTTGACCACATTAAAATAAAACATATTGACAACATCCTACTTTTATTATTTAATGAAAGGTTTTATATACTTTGCTGTGAGTATTCTATTCTTTTTTGTAATAGTTGTTTTTAAACAGAAAAAATATTCAGAATGTTCTACATCCTTAACTATTTAAAGATACAACAAATATATTACAGAGATAGCTTAGTGGATAAAAGAACTCTCTACTCTTGTAGAGAAGTAAAGTTCAGTTCCCAACAACGTTGGGAATAACAATGGCCTATAACTCTGTTCCCAGAAATCTTGATGCCCTGATGTCCTCCAAAGGCATTTCACATACATACACCATACACATACTCAAGTAGAGCACACGTATACATAAATTTACCAAAGTTATATTAGAAAACATGCAAGTATGTAACAGAGGGCGCTGCTTCAGTGGCATCACAAATGAGGCATCTTCCATGTCATGGACTGAAAAGAGAGACTGCCTCTCTTTCCTCTGGAAACTAGCTTAGTCCTTCCTCATGCTGTGCTGTTATCTTCCCAACTTATTCATTATTAATTAGGGGTAGTTAGAGCAATGACTGTCATTTTTAGTCCCCTGAAAATAGAACTGCAGACACTAGCACACTGCCGGGAAAGTTTTGGGTTGTTTCTTCTCAGGCTTATATTTAACAAATAGTTTCAAAGACAAAAAATAAAAAAATAAAATGGCCCCATACTTATGTTATCAACATGAAGTGAGGATGAGCAGTGATTAGGAGAGGCCCCATGAGGTATAGGAGAGGAACACTGGCTTCTTAGGTGTGATCCATCTAAATCAATGATGGGAAAAAAGGAGAATTTTGTGATTTATATTTACTATTCAGTTTTTAACATGACAAATCATTATCAGTTGTGAAGGGTGATTTTTGGCATATATTTCCCCAAGCATGGTTTTATGCATTTTATCACACCAAATCAAATAAAATTCTGTAAATAAATTACATATTATGCTAATTTCTCTTTCTATCCCCAACATCCTGAAAATAAAACAACCACAACCAAAACAAAAACAAAAAAAAAAAAAAACAAACAAAACCAGTTGAAATACAGCTAATGTTAAAAGGGGACTGTACCATGAAATGACAAGTAAACATACTTTTGGAATTATTCTAATATTAATTTATTTATATCACAATATAGTTTTCTCAACATTTCACTGGTTTTATTATTTATTAGTTATTTCTTGTTCATGTTTAAAATTATTTTATTCATTGAGAATTTTATATACTATGTTTTCATTATATCCACTCTTATGCAACTTATTCCAGATTTAACTCCCTTTCTTATGGATCTAAATGTATGTCTTATTTTTAGATCTGTCATCTAAATTGTCACTGAATTGTGCTGTCACTATTTTTCGATTATGTAGTCTTCTCCTGCAGTATGAACTACTTTTTAGGTCTACATGCTTAGAAAATTAAATCTTAAATTCCCTTTCCCAGCAGCCACAGATTATAGCTCATTCAATATGTGTAAGAATTTTTGAACCACTCTGCAATGTCCAGCTGCGATTTGGTCTAGGTTGATCTTTCACTTGTCTTGTGCACTACTGTGAACTTGTATGTGCAATTGCTCTGTTGTGCCCAGAAGACACTCTTGTATTCACCAGCTGCTTCTTACTCTTGTAATTGTTCTGTGCCTTCTTTCACCATGATTGCTGAGCCTTTGGAGGAGGGCATGTTTTATAAATGTAACATATCTCTACCCTTTATATTTAGCCAGTTGTGATTCTCAGTGTTAAACAGCATGTACTAAAAATAGACGCTTATCTGATAAGGCTTTTGAGATGTATTGATCTAAGAACACAATTCTAAGTCATTAAAAGTCAGCTTTAATAGTATGTCAATTTGTAGGTTAATAGTAGTAGGTTTTCCCTTAGGGTCTACTTGTTCATCCACCAGTTCTTGACCTTAGTAAAATTATAAGTTTCATCTCATGCGATCGGAATTTAATCCAATGAGAAAGTAGTTGGTTCTTTCCATGATGTTCATATCACTCTTGCACTAGTGGGCATGTCTTCCAGGATATTCTTTATTTTAGCCAAAAATTTATATTTGGTTAACAATGATGATTATGTTTTATGTCTGGGAACATATATATCATTTTCCAGCATTATGGAAAGTAGGCATAAGGGGTCTATCTTATAGGTCTATCTTAGTTCCAATTTAATTTCTCCCTGTCTGTGACTCAAACAGGTGGTGTCTTCAGCAATAGCATCTAACCATCAAGTTCTGGAAAACAATTAATAGCAATGTTTGTGGATCTATGGAATATTAGTGCCCAACAATTTCATGAAACAATAACCCATTCCTGGAATTATGCTTTTTATTCGTTAATCTCAGGTGTTTAGCTGGACTATTGTCACCACATTATAAAGATAATTCTCTTTTAACCATTTTAACTATGTTAACTATTTTTATTTGTCTGTCTGCCTGCCCATCTGTGTCTATCTATTATCTATCTATCTATCTATCTATCTATCTATCTATCTATCTATATTATACAATAGTAGTTAGGGTTCCATAAAAATTTTTGGAAAAATTTTAATGCTATTTATTCGTCCACAAGGTTCAGTTATATCACACTGTTGGCCATACACTACAGTGTTACTGTATTGCACTCTAGAGACACCAGATTATCAATGTTCATTGCTGTTCATTTTACAATAAACAAGAAATGAAAATGACTGTCAACTGATGAATGGATAATAAAAATAATGTAGCATATCTATACAAAATAATAAAACTACTAAATTAACATTTAAATGGATGGAACACTAAACAAACATTCTTAGTGATATAATCCAGACTTATAAAGACAGTTGTCATACTTTGTCATTTATGCATATTAACTTTGAATCTTTAGATATGTCATTTATGCATATTAACTTTTGAATTTTTTAGATATCCTTAGTGTCTCATTTGAAATATCTACAGAGGTTAAATAAAATTTTAAAAATAGGAAAGGGGAAACTTTCAAGGAAGAAGTAAGAACTGAGTGGTATAAAGAATTAGAGAATAATAAAAGAATGTGTGGAAGAATAGATTGATATGAAGAAATGGAAGAACAGTGTAGAGGTATGGATACAAGGGGGACAAATAACACGATCTCATTTTTAAAATTAAATTTGTCTCATGGTGTAGAAGACAGGATAACTTAAATTACAAGAGCAGCATTTAATTTGGGGGAAGAATGCTTTGAATATATTGCAATAATAATTAATTTGTTTAAAAAAATAAAATTCAGTGTTTAACAACATAAGTCAAAATTACTATTAAAGCAGTACAAATTTGATCTGAATTAAATGCTTCTTTGGCTACCACATGAGTGTATATTGATGATAAAATAGGTTGAAAAGAGCTTAGATTATAATTTAAATTGGCTATACCAAAACAAACAGTCATTCAAAATGGAATTATTTTAAATTTAGTAGTAGTTGGATGAAACAAACATATATTACTTCATGAACTTAAAATGATTATTCATTTTAAAAACTGAGTTCCTTTATATTTTTAAGGGAAATAAAAAGGAATAGTTCAATCTACAACCTATAACTAGTATGATCATTGTGTAGTCTGAGGTAAGGAATATGGAAATATTTCAGCTATCACTGAGCAGCAAGTAGACTAGTTAGTCTTCAGGACCTATTTCTGGTTTAACTCCCAGAAACTGTGTGCCTATCACTTGATTGTGGAGGATAGAGATCCTTGGTCCTATCCTAGTTTTCAGCCAATCCATTACAAATTTGCTGAGCACATACAGGGTGTTAATTGGAGTTTGGCATCCCCTGGTGCATGACAAATTAATTCCCCACCAGTTAGAAATAAACAAAACACCAACGGGATTTTATTAACCAGTATGAATTTTGTATTATTTAACCCGTTTTGAACTATTCCATATACTTGCCATGTGTTTAAGCAAAATCAACTTTCTACATATACCTGAATCTATTCCAATAAAAAGTATTTTAGAGTAAATTTCCACTTAACAAAGCTGTTGTTTAGCATGCTCTATCTATTGTATGTTATGCTTTTTTATTTAAACTGAAGCTACTGCAAGGGTGTTTAATGGTGTATGATGAGAAATGAATGACAATATTCGTTAAGAAAATATCCAAAATTGAAGACAAATCTCTGGTATGAAATGTGAAACAGGCTCTGGGAAATATTCTTTATATGATATCAAGAAACTTTGGTTCCTTCTGCCATTGTTTGAGAAATGAGGGCTCAAAATGATTTAGTGTTGTGGTGAAGATTAGCTGCAAACCAGCATATATTGTTAAATATAAAGCCTCCGAATATGGACCATAACAACTTGTATGATAAGTGATACATTATATTCAGTGAACAGAATTACATATTCTGGATTTGAGTAAATATTAAAACATAAACAAAACAAAAACAAAAACAAACAAATAAACAAAAACTTTGGCAAGGCTGTAACTTAAAATCCAGTTGATGCGGCTGCCAGAATTCCCACAGTAAATAAGTCTGGACACATTACTCTCTGCATGAGATTTTTCCAGGAGTATTTTATACCAAAGTAAAAGTCTGTTATTTGTCACTCTCCTACCATCCAGGTTTTATCCTTCCCAGTACTGTCCACCATTCTGGTCCTGGAACACAGGATTGCTTTTGGATTATCCATATTCCCCAAAGGAGGTGCTCTTATTGCTACTATTTTAATTTTGGTTTCCAAGGTTTGTGAATGACTGAGTTATACATTTTCTTATAATTCTGTGCAATTTTCACCTAGGCAGAGGCCTTTACTAGCCTATTTATATAAAGGAAGCATCCTCTATCCAGGATCCTTATTATTTCATTTATTTCCATCATGGAGACAATAGCCCACATGTGTCTCATGACAGCCATGAGTACAGCCAAACACATTTAGAGATGACAACCTAATATCATACTTTCACAATGTTGGGCATCTAGTCCTATGAATCTAATTCTTATTCCTAAATCTGTATGAATACTGAAGTTTCATGGCATCAGCAAATTTTCCCCATTATAACTCTTAATAGAGATATAATATGAATTTAACTCAGAATAAAGTTTGTCTGCTTGTTTATTATTTTCAAAATGTTGAGTTTCTGGGCCACTGTTTCTGTCTGGGATCCAGCCTTCCAGGAGTATGCCTGCAGAATGCAGGAAGGATAAAGCCACCTAGTCATGGCCAGTTTAGGGTATTTACACTTTAATTTATTATAATTTGATTTTAAATATAAACATGCACATTTAAAGACATTAAATGCTATAAGGCTGACATATTAGTTTTGACAGACAGAATAATGTCCATTATACTAAGTCACATTGCACTTCAATCTTATTTTAATCAAATTAAAGAGAATAGGAATTGGTTAGGTCACTCTGAAAGGCTAGAGTCAGTGCTTCTTCTCCTAATCTGTTCTAGTACATTCTGTATCCTGATGTTGTTAGTGGTGTAAATCTGCTTCTAAACAAAGAACAACAACAAAATATCTGCTAAAAACAATCTTGCTTTCTCTTTAAAAAGTAGAGTTCGGTGAATTTCCCCCGTCAATGGCATTTTCTGCCTCTAAGCTTTCTCTGAGCTATTTTCCTGATCTGTGAGGCAAGGGATTCTGCCTGCCAGCTTCCTGAGTAGATCTAGGGGAAAATTAACACATCTACCGCTGAGCTCAAGCCTCGCTGACATCTGGTTTACTCACTTCCACAGCACACTTGGGTTGCACCCTATTGCCTTCTTCTTATGCACTGTTTTATCCTGTGGCCCATTTCAAGAAAATGCATTTAACTTTTAGGTACTACTCTGTGGTATGAAGTGTGTCAAAAAGGAAATAAAATACCCTTGAAAGTGAATTTCCACATAGATGCTGCTATGGTAATCACAAAATATCAAAGCACAGAGCGTATGCTCGTTTTCATAGATGCTTATGAAACCACAGACATTGGAGTGAGCCAATGAAACTGATCTCACTCATCCAGTCATGTCTCTTTGCATGGATTGGAGCTTATTGCTGTCCTGGAAGGAAAATAAAGAATAGTTTTTGCATATCTATTTGTTTAATGCTTTTTTCTATAACAGCCAAAAAAATTAAAATTAAAGTTCAAGACTAGGTTTCATTTTCAATTACAATTTGGAAAATTATGTCTTCATTGGTTTGCTAGTATTATAATTGGCCCATAAAATAAAAATTGAAAAATGTTGTATCCCTAGAGGTGACCTCCATTCAATCTGGTTATCATGAAGAAAATTATATTAAGGAATCTTTTCATTTTAGATAAAGGTTATGTTAAGCAATTTGTGTTGTAAACAAGACTCACACTAAGAATTTCTATTTAAAATGTAGTTTAGTATAACTTATCCAATGGGAGATAAAGTGAAGACATTATGTTCAGAACTAACAATACACCAATGAAAACCTTTGTTGTAAATTATAAATTTAAATTGTTCTCTAAGTTTAATACCAATGAAATGATATATGCATTTTATTAGTTGTGATTTGGTTTTTGATAGATTGCGTGTGTGTTTGCTGTGCTGTTGTCCTTGTTTTATACATACATTTTCCTGTGTGTATAGGAGTATGAGCACGTGTTGGGTCAGATGTTGCTCAGGTACAGTTCTCCACCTTACTTTTTGAGAAATTCACTCACGTTGAACCCAGTGCTCACCAAATGGACTAGACTAGCTGACCAGCAATCTGTTATCACTACCCGGCATCACAATCAACATGCTATCATCCCTGGTTTTTACACAGGCGCTGGGGATCAAACCCAGGCCATCAGCTTAAGCACTAAGAAATTTACTAGTTGATCCATCTCCTTAGCCCCAGGAGTTGGTCCTGTATTAATCATTACAGGATATGACATTAATCATTATTGGTTAACATTTTATTTTAAAAACAATGATAAATTCCATCACCCTGTTTGGTTAAAATACACTAGAATGTCAACTAAACAACATGATACTCTTTGGGGGATGTATTTAAATGAGCAATAATTACTCTATCATAAGACTGGTGAGGTAAACATTAAAAAGAAATATACATTAAGAAATAAAATAAGCAATAGGGCTTAAAACTTGGCCCAGTGGTTAAGAACACTTGAAACTTTTGCAGAAGACCCAGATTAAATCCACAATACATGGTTAGTTATAATCATTCCTACCTCTAGTTCCAGAGTACCCAGTGCCTTCTTTTGGTTTCTGCTCTCACTAGGCATTCATGTAATGCATTTACATACACACAGATAAAACATTAACACACATAAATACAACAAATTAATCGTTTCTCTTTTTCTTTTAAATCAAGAAATGCCCATTTATGTTTAACAGCCAAAGTGAAGGGGAATGACAATACTCTATGTTGTTTTTGTGATCTCTTGGCCTCCTATATTGGTTACAGTATTTTATATAATTTATTAAGAAAGGCAGGTGCAGTAAGATAAATATTTTGAGATAGTCTTGATGATCAAAATCCTAGTCTTTTAAGTGATACAGCATCCTGTCTTCCTGAAACACCTATTTATGTAGCAAATAACGCATACTTCTGTTGTTCATTAGTATTGTACAATCCATGGGACTATGCATACCATTGCTATTATTTAACATAAAGCATGTATTCTTCCAGTTTAAAGAATATTTTAATTGTAGGAACAGCAATAAAATCATGAATGAATCAAAAATCATATTGCTGTGTGTGCTCTGATGTTTCATTATATGTGTACATAAACAAATCTGAAAGTTCATATTATCAAATAGGATCTTTCAATATATTTTAATTCTATGAGTCCATTAGCACAGAATGGTGTACATACAATATAAGATTTAGCTGTTCAAAGATCAGCAGAAAAACGTGTAGCTCAAGTGATGTCATTTACGAACAGATTGTTTGAATATTGAGTTAGCTGGGACAAAAAGAAAAGCCAAGGAATTACTGCTTGCTTCATCTTCTCTCTTCTCCTTACTGCTACCCTGGTTTAATCCTCACATTTTTCATTTCAGGTATCCAACTGACATGGTCAGTGTTTTAGGTTAGTATAAAGATCATAGTTATCAACAAATGGAATGGATACAGAGAACTTGGTACTGTGGGGGTTTTAAAAATTACTTTGGGATTGTAAATGCATAAATGCTAGACACTTAGTTATCTAGAACCTACAAATACTATTAATTTAACACTTCACTTTGGTTTCTAATGGTGATTATACAGAAACTCTTACTATAATGGCTTGAGAATTGCTTATACCAGAGAACTGAGAACTGAGTTTACTAACAAAATAGTGTTTATTGTCCACATTAAAATGACAGGGTAAACATTTCATACATTAATTGTACAAAAAAAACTTGTAAGAAGTAAAAATCTTTTTAACATTTGTGGAAATTATCTTAGGGATACAAGTGAAATTATAGCTACCTAAGATTGTCTCTTCTGTGTTCAGAATAAATTAAAATGCCTAAAAATTATCCCAGTAAACATGTCTACCTTTAGCCATTCTTTTTGTTGTTCCTAGTATAATTCTCCAGACTGGTAATTTATGAACAGAAATGTATTGATTTCCAGTATTAGAGACTTAAGAAACAGGCACCAGCAGTTATTTTATTTGATAAAAGCATTTCCTTTCCCTAAGACAGTGCCTTTTTGGGCTGCATTATCATCATATGTGACACCCTGTTTTCTAACATGCCAGAAGGTGAAAGAGACAATAAAATAGTGGCCAATTTTAACTTTTAATAATAATGTTAATTCTACACATGGAGAAGAAAACTACCTTCCCCAATCGTTTGCTAATAATGGGACAGTAATGATGGAATTTCAACTAAAATTTTGATTCCTGGTAGGACTCAAATTTGATTGGTCCAATAATTAAACAGTGTATGCCTTCAAATATTCTTGAAAACTCTAGTGAAGTGATAGTAGTGTAGTCTCACAAACATTTGAAAATACTCAAACTTAACAAAGATGAGGTGAAGAAGGAGGAGAACCCTAACAAATTTACCATAGCTGCCATTTTCAATTTGGAAAAAAATGATATTTCACAAAAATGTAAATAAACTTCATTGAAAAATGGATGCCATTCAGTAACCAGAGTAGCTAAAATGTATCATAAGGTATAAATTTCAATTTAACATTCTACAATATACAGATATACTGGATACAGATGGGGATACAGAAATACAATATCTGAAAGGCTGAATATATTAATATCATAGAAGATAAGCTTCAATATAAAAATTGGTACTAGAAAAATTCTGGAAAATTCTCTAGTGATAAAAGAGCCAAATCTGAGAAAAATATCACATATTTAAGCATTCACCCAATAAAAAAAAATCCTAGGTTACTTAAAACATAAATTTTTGCATTGAAAAGAGAAGCAAATACATGCATGGAAACATGGCAGGCAAGGAGATCAACAATAGACTAAGCATTCCATAGAAGGGCCCTAGATCTCATCAGGCTCAGCTCAGACATGTGATTTTATATGAAGATGAGGATCAGCCAAGAGCTCTAAGGCAGAATATATGCTTATGCTTAAATTTAAATATGAACTTGGAAGATGTAGAAGAAACTATAACAGTGATAACGTTTGACGAAGAGACATACAAAAAAGATATATAAATCAAGTAAAAGACATTAGAAGAGATATATAAGTCAACATATGGAATATTCTCATTCTCTTCTTCCCGGGAGATGGTGTGCTTCTACCTACCTCTCCTCCCAGAAGAGTTGTCTAAGACCGAATGGAACCTGTGTACAAAGGGGAGTTGTTGTCCCTTGAGATGTGCAGAACACACTAATAGAGAAGCAGAGGCACTCATTCTGAAAGTCAGAAATGACCCTAGGATCTATCTATCTCCAAAGAAATTTATTTGCAAGCAACTTATAACCCTTCCATCTAAATGACCTGTTACTTTTTCTTCTGCCCTCCTGTTAATGTAAGTGCCCTGTTGTTTTCAGTTGGCTTGAACTGTTGTTCTTGCAGTTACATTCAGGTTGCTTATCTTTAAACTAAATTTGATTTAAAAAAAAAAAAAGGAACAAAAAGCAAGTACTTGAAAACTAGTAGGGGACTTCTTCACTATTTACTTTAATAATGGATTGACTCATCAGGCAAAAACAAACAAGCAGAGCAGATTACCCTGATAGGAATATTAAGGCAAAGGGGCTTGAGATTTATTAACAGTAGTAGAAAGGCCACATTTTTCAAGTGCACAAAGTATCCTCTGTGAAAGAAAACATAATACGCAGTAAAAAAAACTTCAATGAATTTCATTTGAAAAAAGACTTGAAAAATATATAATTTTGGTAAGTTTGAGTAGAACTCATCCTAAATACATATAGTTTAAACAATTTATTCCCAAATAACATTGATGTGGAAAAGAAATCACAGGGAAATTATAAAATATATGTAGAACTCTTAGCATGAAGGCATTAAATGAGATGTGTGCAATGAAAGTACAGCTGAAAGGAATGAACATTAATGAGGTAGAAATGAAAAAACTAGGAAGTTAATATCAGTTAAGCTACTTCAGAAGAAATAGATACTTTGAAAGGTTCTATAACAGAGAGAGATACAGATAGATAGATAGATAGATAGATAGATAGATAGATAGATAGATAGATAGATAGATAGATAGATATAGAGAGAGTTTCATGAAGGAAACAAACACTATGCAGAAAAACAGCAATAACAACAAAACAAAACAAAACAAAAAACAGGCTTTGCAGATATTCCCACCTCAAATTCATTCTACTAGTGTGGCTCCGATATATGGAGTGGCTGAGAGTAGGTTAGTAATGACGGTTGCTCCTCAAAATGATATCTGTTCTCATGGGATGACGTAGCCTATAAATGTGGTGGCTATGACGGCAAATAGTAAAATTACTCCGATATTTCATGTTTCAATAAAGGTATAGGATCCATAGTATATTCCTCGTCCTATGTGGAGAAATAAGCAGATGAAAAATATTGCGCTCCATTTGCATGTATATATCGGATTAGTCACCCATAGTTTACGTCTCTGCAAATATGTGTACCTGATGAGAATGCTGTTGTTGTATCTGATGTGTAATGTATGGCTAAGAATAATCCTGTAGTGATTTGAATTATAAGGCATAGTCCTAGAAGGGAGCCAAAGTTTCATCATGATGAAATGTTGGATGGGGCTGGTAAGTCAATGAAGGAATGATTAATAATTTTAATTAGGGGGTGTGTTTTTCGGATGTTTGTCATTATTTGTTTCTATAGTTGAATTACAATGACGATTTTTCATGTCATTGGTCATACGTAAATGCTGTGTGGAAATAATGACTAATATTTTTATTTTAAGTTTATTATTTTTAACTGGGAGTTTAGGGTTGGCTTTAAAGCCTTCGCCTATTTATGGTGGATTTGGTTTAATTATTTGTGGTTGTGTAGGTTGTCTTATGGTTTTAGGGCTTGGTGGTTCTTTTTTAGGTTTAATAGTGTTTTTGATTTATTTAGGTGGGATGTTAGTTGTGTTGGGCTATAGTACTGCTATAGTTACTAAAGAATACCAGTAATCAATA
The DNA here is from genome assembly GCA_028551405.1 of Uromys caudimaculatus. NCBI lineage: Eukaryota > Metazoa > Chordata > Mammalia > Rodentia > Muridae > Uromys > Uromys caudimaculatus. The sequence goes on from CM052702.1 coordinate 87,091,874, forward strand.
AAACAATAAAACAGTTACAATTATCTCTGAAATAGAGTAGAATGGAATATCTCTCACTTCATTTCATGATGCACACATTATTTTGATTTCCAAACCATAGAGATTAGAAAAAGAACAAAAATTATAAAAGAATAACTTTTATGAGAATATATAGAAAAGTCCTAAACAAAAACACAAGAAAATAAAATGAACAACATATGAAGAGGATTACAAAAAATGATAAATATCCTAAGTATACATGTTTAGTTAGTATAAACATCAATTAATGCAAAATTCTGTATTAATTGAATAAGAAATCATTAAAAGTCACTCATCATTTAACACTCCTATTACTCAAAAAAATTTCAAAACCCAGTATGGACCTTCCTCCATCCAATAAAGGGATGTAAAGATAAACTTTCATCTGCTGTTTTCTAAAATTGAAAAAAAAGTGACATATTTTTCCCTAAGTGAACAGATTTAGTAAAACTGCTCTTGCAGTTTCTTTCTATCATACAACTGGACATTCTAATGTAGAATAATTTGGCAAGACAATAAAATAAAAGACATCTACGTGGTGAAAGAAAAGTAAATCAATCTCCATTTTTAGATGACGACTCTATTTCTTAGGAAATCTTAAGACTGTCTTGAAAAAATTATGAAAAATGGATAGGCAAATCTGGATAACTTAAAGTAAACAGATGAATATGTGCATTGCCAATTATATATTTATATGCATGTAATAAGTAATCCAGAAGATTCTAGGACACAGCAATTAAATCGCAGCAGTACCTAAGGAACACAATTTTAGATATAGATTTAAAGGAAAGATAATAAAATATCACAAAAAATTATAAAGCACTGTGAAAGAAAAAATACATGGATTGGAATTATCTTTCATATTCAGGAATTATAAGGCATAATTTTAATAGGATATGTTGCCTTGAAAATTGATGTATGCCTACATACATAAAAGGAGAGTGTCACACTTCTCATCAAACCAGTTGTGCTTCAGTGCTACTCTGAAATCAATGATCTTAGTAGGTGAAAATAATGCTCAAACAGACTTTGGAAAGCATGCATTTTCCCATCTCATGCTTGCAAATATGTGTGTTAATGTCATAAAGACACACATATAAACACCCCCCCTACACACACACACAACCCCCGCCACACACACACGTACTCCCAATATATACTTTAGAACCTAGAAAAAACTCTGGCAATTACGTTCAGTTGATATATTTTATTTTATTTAATCTTTTTTTTTTTTTTTTTTTTTTTTTTTTTACACTCCAGATTTTATCACCCTCCCGGTCCAACCTCTGACTGTTTCCCATCCCATATCTCCTCCCCAGCCCCTACCTCCAGGAGGATGTCACCAGCCCCCAGCCCACATCCATCCAGACCTCTAAACTCCCTGGGGCCCCCAGTCTCTTGAAGGTTAAGTGTATCTTCTCTGACTAAACCCAGACCTGGTAGTCCTCTGCTGTGTATGTTTTGTGGGCCTCATATCAGTTGGTGTATGCTGCCGTGATCCAGTGTCTGAGAGAACTCGAGGTTCCGGGTTAATTGAAACTGCTGGTCCTCCTGCAGGGTTGCCCTCCTCCTCAGCTTCTTTCTGCCCTTCCCTAATTCAACCATAGAATTCAGCAGCTTCTGTCCATTGGTTGGGTGTAAAAATCTGCATCTGATTCTATGAGCTACTTGTTGGGTCTTTCGGAGGGCAGTCATGCTAGGTCTCTTTTTGTGAGCACTCCATAGTCTCCGTAATAGTGTCAGGCCTTTGGGGCCTCCCTTGAGCTGGATCCCAATTTGGGACCTTCATTGGACCTCCTTTTCCTCAGAGTCCTGTCCATTTCCATCCCTGCAGTACTTTCAGACGGGAACAATTCTGGGTCAGTGTTTTTGACTATGAGATGGCAATCCCATCCCTCACTTGATGCCCTGTCTTTCTACTGGAGGTGGATTCTACAAGTTCCCTCCCTCCCTATAAGGCATTTCACCTAAGGTCCTTCCCTCTGAATCCTGAGAGTCTCCAGTCTCTGGTACATTCTAGAGGGTACCGCAAACCTCCTACCTCCTGAGGTTGCCTGTTTCAATTGATATTTTTTAAAGTGTCATGGAAATATAGTATAAAAAGAATAACATTTAGAAAATTATGATAAAATGCTAGAGAGAGGGTTCAGTGATTAATAGCACTAGCAGCTCTTTCAAAGGGCCTGGATTGGATTTCCTACACCCACATGGTACCTCATAATTGTCTAGAACTCTAATCCCAGTGTATCCCTTTTCTGGCCTCTTTTAACACCAGGCATACATGTGTTTCTCAGATTTAAAATCAAGCAAAACAACTGACCACATAAAATAAAAATAAAGAAAACATACTGAATAGCCTTTTGCAGAATGAAATTTAGCCTCTATCATATACAATATGTAAATGTTAAATCAAAGCAAATATGTTATCTAAACAGAACATTTACATACATAGAAATAAGTAGCTCAAGACACTATTATTTGTAATAAAATAAAATAGACAATTCTTTATTTGAAATAATTCTGGGATGCACAAATAGTCATGCTCAACACTGAATAAACACAGGAAAAAATTTTAAAAGCACATACCTATTCATATACCTATTATTTTACCAAGTCGCATTATTATATAATCACATACTTATATAGAGGTGTATAAATAAAAGATAAATAATAGAAATTATTGGTAAGAATGGGGGACAATAATCCTCATATGTTGATAATAGAGTAACAAATATTCCGTCTGTCTTTTTTTCTGTCTGTCTATCTGCCTATCTCTTTATCTATTCTTTTGAATATTGCATCCTGACTGAAGTCTCCCATCTCCCCACACCTCTCAGTTCCTTTGCCAAATCTTCCTCTTCCCAAGATCCATTTTTAGTCTGTTTCCCTTCTGTAAAGATCAAGTCTTCCAGGGATATCAATGGAACATGACATAACAATTTAAATAAGACTTAGCACATACCCTCATATCAATTTTGCTTGAGGCAAACCAAGAGGAGCAAAAGGGTCCCAAGTGCAGGCAAAAGAGTCAGATACAATATCTACTCAAATTATTGGTAGCCTATAAGAACATCAAGATATACAACCATAGCATACTTGAAGTGGACCAAGCTCACACACACAAAGGCTTCAGGATTGATATTTTATTTTATTTTTCTTTTCTTTTCTTTTCTTTTCTTTTCTTTTTTTTTTTTTTTTTTCTGCAATCACATGAGGTTTATTGGGGGACCAGTGCACTGGGGTCGAGCTTGTAACCCACGCAGGGGCAGAGGAGTTCCACCCCGAGGAGCTGAAGTCAGGGGTATTTAAAGGAAGAAACCACAAAGCAAGGGGTGGGGAACGGAAAGAATTTGCATTATGGGGAAGTACAGAATGTTCTAAGTTAGTCACAAGGCAATTGCACAAACATTTTTGTGGTTAGCTAGTTCCTGAAACATTGTGCCTCTGGCCCTGGGACCAGGCCAAGGTCACCCGTTTCTTAGGGGAAAGAATGCAGCCAGGTGGGGTTTTGCCCAGGCATGTAGTTTCTAGTCTAGGCTCTAAGTTTGCTAGGGGTCTAACCTTCCTCATAAGGGGGTCAGGTCTTTCATTCCTCACTTCTTCTAGTACCTAGTTCTAATCTTAGAACTATATTTTAGTTTCTTGAGCACCTATGAGTTCCTTAGTTGCTTTGTTCTTATGGTGTTCTCAACTCCTATCTCCGACAATCCTTCCTCCCCTTTTCCCATAAGGTTCCCTGAGCTCCACCTAATGCTTGTCTGTGGGTCTAGTCTGTTGCTGGATGGAGCTTTTCTGGTAACTAGTGGGCTAGGCACTGATCTATGAATATATCAGAATATCATTAAAATTCATGTCTTTTAAATCTCAGATTTGTATTTTCATTTTTATTGGTTATTTTATTTATTTACATTTCAAATGTTATCTCCCTTCCCAATTTCCCCTTCACAACCCCCTATGTTCCCTCCCCCTGCCTCTATGAGGGTGCTCCTACCCACCCATCCGCTTGCACCTCAGCACTCTAGAATTCTCCTAAACTGTGTCATTGAGCCCCTCCTATTGATGCCAGATAAGGCAATCCTCTTCTAAGATATCCAGCAGGAGCCATGGGTGCCCCCATGTGTACTCTCTGGTTAGTAGTTTAGTACCAAGGAGCTTTAGGGGTTCTGGTTGGTTGATATTGTTGTTATTCCTATGGGGTTACAAATACCTTCAGCTCCTTCAGTCCTTTCCCGAACTTCTCCATTGGAGTCCCTGCGCTCAGTTCTATGTTTGGCTGCGAGCATGTTCTTCTGTGTTGGTCATGCTCTGGCACAACATCTCAGGGCATAGCTAACCCCTAAAATTCATTTCATTGTTTTTTCTTGTCAGTTATATTTGCTTCTATCCTAAGTCTATGGGTATGTTGGCAAGAATGTAGATTAAATGGAGCACTCTTCCATTGCTTGATTGTTTATGTGAATGTAAACTTGCACAGTCACTAAAGAAAACAAAATGGCAGCTCCTCAGATTGTTGGGAACTGATCTACCTTAAAATCTAGGTATAGCACTCCCAGCCATATATCCAAAAGATGCTCCTTCCTACAACAAGGGCACTTGCTCAACTATACATAGCAGCTTTATTCATAACCTACCTAATATACATAACAGCTTTATTCACAATAGCTAGAAACTAGAAAGAAATTATATATCCCTGAACTGAAGAACTGATAAGAAAATATGGTACTTTTGCATAGTGGAGCATTATTCAGCTGTTAAAAAAAAAATAAAAAAAAAAAAAGAAAGCATGAAATTTGAAGACAAATTGATTGAACTTAAAAAAAAAAATCATGCTGAGTTAATCCAGGCACAGAAAGACAAACATGATATGTATATACTTGTAAGTACATATTAGCTTGAATAAATTTAAGGGAAAAAAGGGAACATTCTGGCTTACTTTAGTATGCATAGAAGTTTTAAACTCTCTCAGTTACAGGGTTATCACTATTTAAATGGAGGCCAGGAACCACACTAGAAATTGTAGCATGAGGCCAAATAGCTCAAGGGCTGATCACTTTATCTGAGTCCAATCAAACACTTAGGAGCTAATAGATGCTGCATAGCTTTATCTTTTCCCTGTTAAATATAAGATAACTATGATACAGTCCATAGACTGAAAGAGGCTATAGAGCAAGGAAGGCTCTAGAGTATATGCACAGATGTCCCTGGGCAGAGGAAATAGATATTGCAGAGGGACTGGAGGCACGTTGGTATGGGAACAGGAGGGAGGGACAAGGGGGACAAATGTTCTTTCACTTAGGAAAAACACTCTAAGAGTTCCACAACAGATACTGGGTGGTATTGCTAGATATACCTGAGAAAATAGAGATATTATGTGACTAGCAATGATACTTCTGAAGATATAGCTCAAGCAAATTAAAATGCATGTTCAAAAAATATTTAGATAGAAATGTCCATATAAGCATTATTATATATGAACAAAAGCTATGGAAGAAATCAATGCCAATAAATTTAAACATGAGTAAACAAACTGTTGTGTATTAGCTAATGATGCTATTAATTGGAAGCAGAAATATGAAGTTCAAACAGATGATATATGACCTATACAACCATTAATATACCTTCTAGGTTATAATATTCATATAAAACATCTACATTAGGAAATGCACTTTATTGCTTGCATGAAAAGGAAGTGTGTGTAAGTAAGTCTGAAAGTTAAAAGATAGAAAGTAACTTACAGTATGCTTGAGGGTAAACTCTGATAAAAATATTGCATAATTGATAATGATAAATGACTATTCAATCTAAAAATGTATAGGTAACTATTGAATCATCCATTTTAAATAGATTTATATAGGAAAATTATGTGTTCATAAAATAGTTTATGATTCATTTATATCATTGATTTTTGTAAAATGCTTTTTATTTTCATATATATTATGCAATAAACATATTTATATGTGTGAGAAAAAGTAAATGAATTTGTGTATTTATGTGTGGCAGAAAGGAAAGTGCAGAGCACCTCCATGTTTAACTGCTATTTGGAATCTGAGTGAACAAACATCCCATTTTCTGAAAAACATTCTTATTACTCTAATTTACCATATAGTTAGTAAATTTAAAATAAAGAGGGTGTGCTCTATCTTCCAAACATTTCCTTATGTTTATCTACTAAAAACTTAACTAACAATTCACATAAAATTTTTTTGACAAAGCCATGAGTAAGAACACTAAGATGTAAGTGAAATCCTAAGATCCTTCAGAATTTCTTTAAATATATTCGCACCTTGAAGATAATATTGCCATACTAGTTTCTTGTTTTTAGACCAGTGGTTCTAAACTTAAATTTGTCTTAAATCATTCTCCTGATCATTTGACTTTCATCAGATCCAGATGCCAGCCCAACCATATGTATTCTGATATATATTTGGAAATTTTGCATCGTGCATACATTATTTATCAGATGGCAAGAAATGTTTACCTTTAAAATAGCATATTCTTACATGGACTTGGAAATAAAATTTTGACAATTGTGTTCATTGACATATTATATAGTATAGATATAGATGTGAAACTGAGCTGATCTACAGTATTAATATTTGAGAGCAATTTGCCTGCCATCAGAAATGTTATGAGTACATTTTCCTTTTCATTCTAAGCAACTGAATTATTATATTCACAACAACACAGTTATGAGTTGTATTTTGAAGACATTTTAGGTATAAAGTCTATGAAAATGGAGTCTAATATTTCAATATTTATTGCACTCAATTACAATAGTGTATTATAGCAACAAATTATCTAATCTTTATATCAAGGTATGAATTCAAATCTGAATCAGCATAGTTATTATTCAGCAGAATGATCTCAAAGGTTTGCTTCACATCCTGTTAGTTTTTGAAAATTCCTTTAAACAGGAAAGTTCAAGTCAAGAAATAGATAGTGAAATAAAAAAAACCTTAGCTTTATTTTCTGCTCTTTCAAGAAAAATTGAGTTAAAACATTTCTTCTGTAAATATATATGTATGTATATACTGTAATGTTAAAGAATGCTATAAACTACATCCAATATTGTTCACAATGTTCCAACCCAGCTCCACTGGGTGAAAAAATACTTTATTTTCAAAGTGTTTAACTCTCTGGAGAATGTGAGTATAATCTAGCTCTACTGACTTTTGTCCATTCATTTCCTATCGAGGAACAACTACAGAGGGATCTTTCAACAAGAGAGGTACCTTAGTGGGACAACCAAGACAATGGTTAAATTAAAATAATGGAGTGGGAGAAATTGCTCAGCTCTTATAGATTAGAAACACAACAAAAATATAAAAATAATAGGAAGGAACACAAATAAATAGTTTCAGGAAGCAGTATATTGTAATTTTTAAACTACCTCAAATTTACAGAAGTTGGAAGTCAGGAAAGTTCACAATTCTTGGAAAAAAATTTTATCTTAGCATTGAAGAAAATCAAATTCAAGTAGACATAAATATCAGGATAGTGTCTAGTTCAAAAAACCATAAAAATTATGTTAAGGAAATAAAAACAGTAACTGCCATTAGCATCTCACAAATATGTTTTAAGGATTATTTTGAGATTTAATTATGTGCGTACATGTGTGCACATGTAGATATGTGCATGTATCAGTTCAGGTGACTAGAAGATGGTGTCAGATTCCCTAAAGCTAACGTTGCATGTTTTTGTGTGGTCCATGATATGAGGGGCTGGGAAGTGAACTCTAGTCCTCTGCAAAAGCAGTATTTAGTATGAATCACTGAACAAACTCTCTAGCCCTTGAATATCAGAAATATTTAAGTTGTGCTATTAAAATTATGATTATTAGATTGGCATATACAATATTAAAAGTAGTTGAAATTTAATAAATATAGTTTTAAAATATTTGTTGGAAACATAACAGAATTACAAGAGCACAACACAAATTGGCAGAATTTATGCAAAAAGTAAAATATATTAACAAATATTTTAAAGTACTACAAATACTAGAAAGCTCTACTAAGGATTATAGATGGAAAATGCCAACACAAGGAGGAAAAGTACACCCAAGTAAAAGCAAGAAAGTAGTCTTTCAACAACCCCAAAAAAAAGATAGCCACACAAACATAAGAATAACATTGAAAATAACAGGAAGCAACAATCATTATTCCTTAATATCTCTTAACATCAATGGATTCAATTCCCTGATAAAAAGAAATAGGCTAACAGGCGAAACAAGAACCAGCATTTCCTTGCATACAGGAAATGCACCTCAGTGTTAAAGACAAACACTACCTCAGAGTTAAGGACTGGAAAACAATTTTCCAGGCAAATGGTCCTAAGGAAAAGGCTGCAGTAGCCATTCTAATATCTGAAAAAATCGAATTTCACCCAAAAGTCATCAAAAAAGATAAGGTAGGACACTTCATCCTCATCAAAGGAAAAATCTAACAAGAAGATCTCTCAATTCTGAACATCTATGCTCCAAATGCAAGGACACCCACATTCATAAAAGAAACTCTACTAAAGCTCAAAGCACATATTGTACCTCACACAATAATAGGGGGAGACTTCAATACCCCACTGTCATCAATGGACAGATCTTGGAAACACAAACTAAACAGAGACACAGTGAAACTAACAGAAATTATGACCCAAATGGATTTAACAGATATCTATAGAACATTTCATCCTAAATCAAAAGAATATACCTTCTTCTCAGCACTTCATGGTACTTTCTCCAAAATTGACCACATAATCAGTCACAAAACAAACCTGAACAGATATAAGATTGAAATAATCCGATGCCTCCTGGCAGATCACTACGGTTTAAGACTGGTCTTCAAGGGCAACAATAACAACAGAAAGCCCACATACACATGGAAGCTGAACAACAATCTACTCAACAATAATTCGGTCAAGGAAGATATAAAGAAAGAAATTAAAGACTTTCTTGAATTTAATGAAAATGAATGTACAACATACCCAAACTTATGGGACACAGTGAAAGCAGTTTTAAGAGGAAAAGTCATAGCTCTGAGTGCCTCCAAAAAGAAACTTGAGAGAGCATACGCTAGCAGTTTAACAGCACACCTGAAAGCTCTAGAACAAATAGAAGCTAATACACCAAGAGCAGTAGAGGGCAGGATATAATCAAACTCGGGGCTAAATCAACCGAGTAGAAACAAAAAGAACTATATAAAGAGTCAACAAAACCAGGAGCTGGTTCTTTGAGAAAATCAACAAGAGAGATAAACCCTTAGCCAGACTAACCAGAGGGCACAGAGACAGTATCCAAATTAACAAAATCAGAAAGGAAATGGGAGATATAACAACAGAATTGAGGAAATTCAAAAAATTATCAGATCCTACTCCAAAAGCCTATATTCAACAAAATTGGAAAATCTGGATGAAATGGACAATTTCTAGACAGATACCAAATACCAAAGTTAAGTCAGGATCAGATAAACCATCTAAACAGTCCCACAACACCTGAAAAAATAGAAACAGTCATTAAAATCTCCCAACCAAAAAAAGTCCAGGACTAGATGGATTTAGTGCAGAATTCTATCAGACCTTCAAAGAAGACCTACTACCAATACTCTTCAAACTATTCCACAAAATAGAAAAAGAAGGAACACTACCCAATTCATTCTATAAGACCACAGTTACACAGATACCAAAACCTCACAAACATCCAACAGAGAAAGAAAATTTCAGACCAAATTCCCTTATGAATATCAATGCAAAAATACTCAATAAAATTCTCACAAACTGAATCCAAGTACACATCAAAATGATCATTCATCATGATCAAGTAGGCTTCATCCAAGGGATGCATGGATGGTTAAATACATGGAAATCCATCAGTGTAATCCACTACATAAACAAATTCAAAGAAAAAAACCACATGGTCATTTCATTAGATGCTGAAAAAGCATTTGACAAAATTCAACATCCTTCAATGATAAAAGTCTTGGAAAGATCAGGAATTCAGGGCCAATACCCAAACATAGTAAAAGCAATATACAGCAAACCAGTAGCCAACATCAAACTAAATGGAGAGCAACTTGAAGCAATCCCACTAAAATCAAGGACTAGGCAAGGCTGCCCTCTCTCTCCCTATCTATTCAATATAGTAATTGAAGTTCTAGTTAGAGCAATTAGACTACAAAAGGAGGTCAAAGGGATACAAATTAGAAAGGAAGAAAAGAAAATATAACTATTTGCAGATGATATGATCGTATCTTTAAATGACCCAAAAAACTCAACCGGAAAACTGCTACAGCTGATAAACAACTTCAGCAGAGTGGCCTGATATAAAATTAACTCAAACAAATCAGTAGCCTTCCTATACTTGAAGGATAAACAGGCTGAGAAAGAAATTAGGGAAATGACACCCTCAAAATAGTCACAAACAATATAAAATATCTTGGTGTGACTCTAACCAAACAAGTGAAAGATCTGTATGACAAGAACTTCAATTCTCTGAAGAAAGAAATCGAAGAAGATCTGAAAGGATGGAAAGATCTCCCATGCGCATGGACTCACAGGATTAATATAGTAAAAATGGCCATCTTTCCAAAAACAATGTGCAGATTCAATGCAATCCTCATCAAAATTCCAACTCAGTTCTTCATAGACTTAGGAAAAACAATTCTCAAATTCATTTGGAATAACAAAACACCCAGGATAGCAAAAACTATTCTCAACAATAAAAGAACTTCTGGGGGAATCAGCATCCCTGACCTCAAACTATACTACAGAGCAGTAGTGATAAAAACTGCATGGTATTGGTACAGTGACAGGCAGGTAGATCAATGGAATAAAACTGAAGAACCAAAAATGAACCCACACACTTATGGTCACTTGATCTTTGTCAAAGAAGCTAAAACCACCCAGTGGACAAAAGACAGCATTTTCAACAAATGGTGCTGGTCCAATTGGTGGTCAACAGGTAGAATAATGCAAATTGATCCATTCCTATCTCCCTGTACAAAGCTCAAGTCCAAGTAGATCAAGCACCTCCACATAAAACCAGATATACTAAATCTAATAGAAGAGAAAGTGGGGAAAACCCTTGAAAACATGGGCACAGGGGAAAAGTTCCTAAATAGAACACCAATGGCTTATGCTCTAAGATCAAGAACTGACAAATGGGCCCTCATGAAATTGCAAAGCTTCTGTAAGACAAAGGACACTGTCAATAGGACAAAATGGCAACCAACAGATTGGGAAAAGATCTTTACCAATCCTATGTCCAACAGAGGGCTAATATCCAATATATACAAAGAACTAAAGAAGTTAGACTCTAGAGAACCAAATAACCCTATCAAAAAATGGGGAACAGAGCTAAACAGAATTCTCAACTGACAGAACTTGAAGAGCTGAAAAGCACCTAAAGAAATGTTGAACATCCTTAGTCATCCGGGAAAAGCAAGTGAAAACAATGCTGAGATTCCACCTCACACCAGTCAGAATGGCTAAGATCAAAAACTCAGGTGACAGCAGATGCTGGCGAGGATGTGGAGAAAGAGGAGCACTCTTCCTTTGCTGGTGGGATTGCATCTGGTACAACCACTCTGAAAATCAGTTTAGTGACCCTCAGAAAAATGGACATAATACTACCTTAGGACCCAGCTATACCACTCCTGGCCATATACCCAGAAGATGCTCCAGCATGTAATAAAGACACATGGTCCACTTTGTTCATCGCAGTCATATTTATAATAGCCAGAAGCTGGAAACAACCTAGATGTTCCCCAACATAGGAATGGATAGAGAAAATGTGATACATTTACACAATGGAGTACTACGCAGCTATTAAAAGCAATGACTTCATGAAATTTGCAGGCAAATGAATGGAACTTGAAAATATCATCCTGAGTGAGATAATTTAGTCACAAAAGAACAAACATGGTATGTATTCACTGATAAGCAGTTATTAGCCCAAAAGTTGGGAATTTCCAATATTCAATTCATAGCAACTCTTGGACTGAGTGTGGCGTCCCAGATGGAAGAGTTGGAGAAGGGACTGCATGAGCTGAGGGAGTTTGAAGCCCAATGAGGGAGCAACAGTGTCAACTCCCAGGCCTCCTGGTACTCTCAGAGACTGGACCACCAACCAAAGAATACCCATGGAGGGGCCCATGGTGCTGGCCACATATGTGGCAGAGGAGGGCCTTGTTGGCCATCAGGTGGAGGAGAAGCCCTTGGGTCTGAGAGTGTTAGATGCCCCAGTATAGGAGAATTCCAGGGAGGGAAAACCGGAGTGTGTAGGTGGGTATGGGAATACCCTCATAGAGACAGGAGGTGGGGGGAGGCGATAGGGGCTTTCCAAAGGGGAAACATGGAAAGGGGAAACGTTTGAAATGTAAATAAAGTATCAAAATTAAAAAAATTTAAAAATTAAATTTTATATTAATATGATAATTACTTTAAAAATAATTGCATCAAAATTTTCAATATGGTAGAAAAGAAATCATGTAAAAAGCACCAAAGAGAAATGATGAGCATTAAGTTCAAATATGATAGTGTGTTCTGATGCTATAATTCTATATGATCCTAAACAACCCAAATATCATTAAAACTTGTAGAAAAGGAAAATGCCTTTACATTTTTCAATTTTATGACTAAGTTTACAGTAGGAATATTAGGCAAAAGGGTTGTTAAAAATCCTAAATATGATGCCATATCATGAATATAAAGAAGGAAGCATATGCCTTACATGTAAAGGAAATAAAATTAGATTATCAAAGTTTTCAAAAATAAATTTTATAAAATAGTAAAGCAACCTAATTAAGCTCTTCCAAGAACAAACTTGTATACCATGGTTGTAAATCCAGAAAACCATGTCTTCGACTCTAAATGATTAATTATGCAACCAAAAGATGTAGTCTCTCAGGGGATAGCCTCAATTCAATAGTCACAAAGTTATCATTTGTTAAATTAAATGAAATACTGTATACCCCCAAAGTATCATAAATCTGGGAAAGGAACTAGTTGAAATGAAGATGAAGGTTAATAGAGATTAGAAGAAGAGAAGAGAGAATGTGGGCAGAGATATCAGAAAACATTTTATCTGTGTATGAAGTTGTTAAATATGAACCTTAATCTCTTACAAGCAAATAGCAATGTTATAAAAATTAAAAATAAAGAATACTGTGTGATCCTGTTCCCTTTTCCCTTCCCCTCCTTTCTGTCTCCCAGGTCACACCCTCCTGGGAGAAGAAACAGAGAGGAGAAGTACAGAGGGTCAGGAAATTGAATGAATGTACATAGTAGTAGGGGATAGGGAACTAGGGGTAGCCACTTGAAAGTCCCAGATGGCAGGAAAGCAAAAGGCTCCCAGGACCCAAGGGGAATGGTATTAGCTGAAATATCCAAAAAGGGGAGAGAGAAACTGTAGGGAACATATTCAGAGTTTAGACCCGGCCTCCAGTTGAGGGATGGGGGCGACCTACCATGTCAAAAATATTAACCTAGAATTACTCCTGTCTAAAGGAAATGTAGGGACAAAATGTGGAAAGGAGACTGAAGGAAAGGCCATCCAGAGACTGCACCACCTGGGGATCCATCCCATTTGCAGACATCAACCCAGACACTATTGCTGAAGGCAAGAAGTGCTTGCTGACAGGAACCTGGTATAGTTTTCCTGAGAAGCTGTGCCAGAACCTGACCAATATAGATGCAGATCCTCAAAGCCAACCATCAGACTGATCATGGGGACCCCAATGGAGGAGTTAGAGGACGGAGTAAAGGAGCTGGAAGGGTTTGCAACCCCATAGGAAGAACAACAATATCAACCAACCAGACACACCAGAGCTCCCAGGGACTAAAGCAACACCAAAGAATACAAATGTAGGGATTCATGGCTCGAACTGCCTATGTAACAGAAAATTGCTTTATCTGGCTTCAATAGGAGGGGAGGCCCTTGGCCCTGTGGAGGCTTGATGCCCCAGTATACAGGAATGCTAGGGAGGTAAGGTGGAGTGGGTGGGTAAATGGGGAAGCAGGAGGGAAAAGAAGGGATAGGGAGGCTGCGGAGGGGAAACCAGGAAGGAGGATAACATTTGAAATGTAAATAAATAACATAACCAATAGAAGAAGAAGAAGAAGAAGAAGAAGAAGAAGAAGAAGAAGAAGAAGAAGAAGAAGAAGAAGAAGAAGAAGAAGACTACTACTATGTGAATCCTTCCAAAAGAGTTTACTAAAAATTTAGTATGCACAGTTACCAGAGTGATGTATATAAAAACCTAAATATATAATTATTATAGAGGCAAAAATGAATCAGTCATATAAGGAAAAGAAAATAGTCATTGTCTTTCTAATCTGATATTTTACACATCACCACCAGAAGCTGGAACAATAAGGGAAATGGGATGACCACTCTAAAACATTTGAAGAAAATGGAATTCTATGTAAAGAAAGAATACAAAATATGTAATTATGGATCCTCTCAGCCTTTAACTATTCTTGAACCCCACAATTCTGTGTGGAATTGTTTATTTAGATGTAAAATGGAGTTTAAATAAAAAGCTCATAAGGCTGTTCGTAGAATGGAACATCATCATGCTAACATGATATACTTTACCTATAAAAAAGTATATATGTGTGTGTGTGCATGTTAAGTAGTTCCTAGCTACTCTAATTAAAATACTTCATTGTAGAAATAATCTACTTCTCTGTTTTGAGCAATAGTTCTGATTTATAACTCCCCATTAGAAGATTGTAATTATTGTGCCAAAAAGTATACAGTTAAATTTTAGAAATCTTTACATATAATTATTAAAAGTTTTTAGGGTTATGGAAAACTCTAGAGACTCAATATCTAAATTAAGATCATTTTACGTAATATAAAATAATAGAATATTCCCATATTGTCATGTTATTGGTTTAAAACACATAATATACAAGGAAAGAATTATTATTTCATTGGTTGGTGGATCGGTGACAATGAACTCATAAATTTTCCTGAATCTCAAACTATAAGAAAAGAAAAAATGCTTAAAGAAGGCCTAAATATTTTGGAGATAAACTCATGGTTCAGACCCTTTATGTTCTATGAACAAAACTTCACTTTCATTCTATTTACCAAAACAGTCATAGAAATAAGCTGAAAAGGTCAATGTTTCTGTTTATTTTGACTTTGCATTATACATCAAAGAAGTTGTTTTGTGGTTTTGGCAATAAGACTTTGATATTTTGTCAGAAGGGATTTATTTTAATTATCTAATGAGGCATGACAAAAATGTTTCAGAATGATGTTAGTGATCTATGAGATTATGCAAAATGACTGTTCTCTTTTATTTTTAAGAAGATTTATTTTATTTATTTATATGTGTATGGGTCAGCATGAACTTATTGTATACTTACTATGTTATTAATGTAATAGTAAATATTTAATATGTACATATTATACATTTACAAATCTTAGCTTTAAACTTTAACTGCTTCTTGCAGGCAAAATGGATTACTGTTACACTACTGCCATTTTGCTTTAATGAATAGGAGGTCTGCCACTGTGAATATCTCAGCTAATTAAAGTATAAGTATACTTCATAAGTATTAAAATTATATGGAAAGTAAGAGAAACCTAGTTTATTTTTGATCACATGAATAAATCCTTATTACTTTAAAAACTCACTTCATGGCTTATCACAGTGTGTAGAGAATTGAATATGCATATGTTCAAATGCATATTAAATGCTATCCATTTATTTATAACTGCACCTGTATCCATTCACTTTGTATGAATAAAAGTCCTTTGAAATTTAAACACTTAACCCTTCCCCTGTTTTCACAATGTTACAGGGAAAGATTTTCCTTCAATGGTTCTTTAGAAGTTACTGTATAAGCTACAAAAGAGATAAATATTCAGCCTGCTGGTTCAGAAGCGTTTCGTTATTGATACTGAATTATTGCCAAACACAACATATTTTCCACAGCTTTGGGAAAACATAATAACACTTGCAGAAAGCTCCTAAGACATCATTTTACACCATAATCTATCTTAATATAGCATACTCAGTGTTACATTATTTAAGCTTTAAATGTCAGACACTATTTCCATAAAACAAATCCCCTTGCATTTTCTACATTGAGAACAGAAATTATACAATGGAATCTCTTCTGCTATGTGTTTTTCAGTTCCAATAAGCAAAAGTTAATCAAGCCCATATCCTATTGGAGGTTAGTGA
Organism: Uromys caudimaculatus; assembly: GCA_028551405.1. NCBI lineage: Eukaryota > Metazoa > Chordata > Mammalia > Rodentia > Muridae > Uromys > Uromys caudimaculatus. The sequence continues at coordinate 87,108,082 of CM052702.1, forward strand.
TGTTGAACATAAGTAACATGTCAGATTCATTGCTTAAACTGATACTGTTTCTGCTATGCCTCTAACTAAGAAGAAGTACCACACACTAATGTAGATACTTGCTTCTATATAGAGGTATTTATATAGGCTGTTTTTCTACAAATCATATCTTAAGTCCCAGCTTTCATTGTTGTGTATAACAAACTTATGAAATCAGTGTGCTAAACCCAAATCCCCAAATATTATAATAAAATTTAATCCCAGGGAAGTTTTACACTGATGTGAAACAGGTGTTTATCCCCAAACATCATGTGACAATAAGGTCCAAGTGAGAAGTGAAAAGATAACTCATCATTTAAAAACAATTGATGCTCAGAACAGAGTTCAGTTCCCAGTGCCAACAGAGGTGGTACAGCTGTCTATGGCTCTAGTGCCAGGGCATACCAAGCCCTCTTCCATCCTCTGTAACTGCTTACATTTACAAGGTACACATTACCACATAGAGTTATATGAATAATAAGTAATAAAATAAATAGTCTAAGGGTGAATGTAACACATAGTCTTTAATATTTTATCCTCAAAGTTTTATTGTTATATAAAAACATAAGCCAAGACAAATGTGAGTTGAGTGTGTCTTTGAGGTGTGTGTGTTGTGAGTTGTGTGTGTGCATTGGTTTGGTATAAATGTTTGAATCTTGATTTTGTCTTTTTATAATCAAAAATTCATAAAAATTATATAAATATAATTTCTTGAAATGAAGAGATATAAAGATTTAAAGTTTGAACTCAGCCCTTTGAGTATATAAAATGTTTGATTATTTTTGTAGCATATTAGTGTAAAAAGAAGAAAGCATGTTTCTTCTTTCAAGTATGTCAACTCAACCATTTTAATTTATTTTTCTTAAAGATACTTTATGAGTATCCTAAAGCCTCACAGAAACCTCCCATTTGGATTGCATGTGAGCCACATCCTAAACAGTTCTAACCGTCATGCCTTGTACCTCCATTGTGGAATTTGGTGATCCTAGGAATTTTTGGCCAGTCATCAGTCTTTACAATGTTTCATTTATTTCTGGTCTTCTGTTGTGACAGTGATGAGTGGTAGTGTCTATGTTTACCTCTTTTTGTTTTTTCTTAGTGTTTTATTTGAAATATATATACCAGATTTTGTAAAATATTCATTAATAGAGTCTGTTTCTTTTCTTTTCTTTTTTTTTTTTTTTGGAGTCTGTTTCTTATAACAAATTACTGGAGCCTACTGACCTACAGACACTATACAATTGTATTTAATGGTAAAGAATCCTCTATTTGACTTACATTGTTTTGTTTCTTCTGAAGAAGTTTACAGTGTGTATAACTGCTCCACTATTTCCTTTATATTTGATACTATTGAATAATGCCCATTTTCTACATGAATCTAATTAAAAACAAACAAAAATCAAAAACCAAAAAATCCTTCTGATAATCTTATCAGAAAAAAGTTGCTATTATGGTATTTTAACTATACATTTCCACCATAAACATTATATATGTAAATTATATTTATAGACCTAAAACAAACAAGTTGACCATAAAATGAAGGAAATATACAAAACAATATAAAACCATGATCTTTGTTTTATTGTATTATAAATAAATGGGTTGTGTGACTTGAGAAAAAATTTTATAAAGTGGAATATAATATTACTTTTCTATAACCCTATTGTAAAAGTCTCTCTCTCTCTCTCTCTCTCTCTCTCTCTCTCTCTCTCTCTCTCTCTCTCTGTGTGTGTGTGTGTGTGTGTGTGTGTGTGTGTGTGTGTGTGTGTGAAGTAGAAGAAATTAGTGGACAACTACAACACACAGCACCTGATATGAAAACTTTCCCAACCTAAAGAAAGAGATCGCCCTAAAAGAAGCCTCTAAAGCACCAAATAAATGAGACCAGAAAAGAAAATATTCTCCTCACATAAAAATCAAAACACTAAACTCACAGAAAAAACGAAAAAAATATTAAAAACTGCAAGGGAAAAGTTCCAACTGTCATACAAAGGTAGACTTATCAGAATTATACCAGACTTTTTAAAAGAGACTATGAAAGCCAGAAAGCCTAGTCAGAGGTCATGCAGAAAACAAATGCCAGCCCAGGCTATAAACTCAGGAAAACTCTCGATCAACATAGATGGAGAAGTCAAAATATTCTAGGACAAAACTAAAAGGAGTGAACCACAAGCACATAAAGCCACATACAAAAATAAACATATCAGGAACAAATAGTCATCAGTCTTTAATATCTCTCAATATTAATGGACTCAACTTACCCATAAAAAGAGATAAGCTAACACACTGTATATGCAAACAAGGTCTAGCATTTTGCTGCATTCAAGAAACACATCTCAATAACAAAGACAGGGACTAGCTCAGAGTAAAAGGATGGAAAAAAAAGTCTTCCAAGCAAATGGTCCCAGGAAATAAACTGGAGTTGCCATCCTAATACCCAATAAAATAGACATTCAACCAAAAGTTATCAAGTGTGATAAGGAAGGAAACTTAATATTCATCAAAGGAAAAATCCACCAAGAGAAAGTCTCAATCTAATTATCTATGCCCCAAATGCAAGGGTACCCACATGAACAAAAGAAACTTGTCTAAAGCTGAAAACACACATTGAACCCCACACAATAATAGTGAGAGATTTCAACACCATACTCTCACCAATGGACAGTTCATTGAAACAGAAACTAAACAGAGACACAGTGAAACAAATAGAGTTTATGAACCAAATAGATTTAACAGATATCTACAAGACATCATAAAACAAAATAATACACCTTCTTCTTAGCTCCTCATAGTACCTTCTCCAAAATTGACCTTATAATTGGTCACAAAACAACCCTCAATTGATACAAGAAATTGAAACAATCCCACACATCCTGTCATCACCATGGCCTAAGGCTGGCTTTAATAACATCAAAAACAACAGAAATCCCACATAAACATGGAAACTAAATGACTCTCTACTCAATGAAAACTTGGTCAGGGAAGAAATAAGAAAGAAGTTAAAGACTTCCTGAAATTTAATGAAAATTTTGATACATCATAATCAAACTGATGGGACACAAGGAAAACAGTGCTAAGAGGAAAATTCATATCACTATGTGCAGGGTAAAGGAAATGGAAAGACCTTCAACTAGCAACTTAACAGCACACCTGAGAGCTCTAGAACAAAAAGAAGCAAACTCTCGCAAGAGGAGTAGAGGGCAGGGAATAATCAAACTCATTGTTGAAATCAACCAAACAGAAACAAAGAGAACAATACAAACAATCAACAATACCAAAAGGTGGTTCTTTGAGAGAATCAGAAAGATAGATAAACCCCTAGCCAAACTAACTAAAGGGCCCGGATGTAGTATCCAAATTAACAAAATCAGAAATGAAAAGGGAAACATAACAACAGAAATAGAGGAAATTCAAAAAAATCATCAGATCCTACTACAATAGCCTATCCTCAACAAAACTAGAAATATAGATGAAATGTATTATTTTCTATGCAGATACCACACACCAAAGTTAAATCAAGGGCAGGTAAACTATCTAAACAGGCCCATATACCATAAAGATATAGAAGATCACTAAAAAACTCCCAAACAAAAAAAACTCAGGATCAGATGCATTTTGTGCAGAATTCTATCAGACCATCACAGAAGACCTGATATTAACATTCCTCAATCTAGTCCATAAAATAGAAACCAAAGGAACACTACGTAATTCAGTTTATGAAGCCACAATTACTCTGATACCTAAACCACATAAGGAACCAATGAAAAATAGAGAACTTCAGACCAATATCACTTATGAATATCAATGCAAAATACTCAATATAATTCTTGCAAACTGAATCCAAGAACACATCAAAGCTATCATGCACCATGCTCTAGAAGGCTCCCAGAGATGCAAGGTTGGTTCAATATACAAAACTCCATTAACATAGTCCACTATATAAATAAACTCAAAGAAAAAAATCACACAATCATCTCCTTAGATACAGAAAAAACATTTGACAAAATACTACACCCCCTCATGTTAAAAGTAGTGGAGAATTCAGAAAATCAAGATCCATAACTAAACATATTAAAAGCAATTTACTGCAAACCAGTAGCCAATGTCAAATTAAATGGAGACATACGTGATACAATCCCACTGAAATCAGGGACAAGACAAGGATGCCCACTCTCCCCATATCTATTCAAGATAGTACTCGAAGTACTAGCTAGAAGAATAAAACAAAAAGACATCAAGGGGATACAAATTGGCAAAGAAAAAAAATAAAAGTATCACTATTTGCAGATGATATGATTGTATACATAAGCAACCCCCAAAACTCTATGAGAGAACTTCTCCAGCAAATAAACAACTTCAGTAAAGTGGCCGAATGTAAAATTAACTCAAGGAAGTCAATAGCTTTCCTTATACAAATGATAAACAAGCTGGGAAAGAAATTAAGGAAACAACAAAATTCATAATAGCCACAAATAATATAAAATATCTTGGGGTAACTCTAACCAAACAAGTGAAAGACCACTATGAAAATAACTTCAAGTCTCTCAAGAAAGAAATTGAAGATCTCAGAAAATGGAGAGATCTCCCATGCTCATGGATTGTCAGAATTAACATAGTAAAAATGGCCATCCTACCAAAGGCAATCTACAGATTCAATGCAATCCACATTAAAATCACAACACAATTCTTCAAAGACATGGAAAAGGCAAATCTCAAATTCATCTGGAAAGGCAAAAACCCAAAATAGCAAAAATAATTCTTAACAATAAATGAACAGTTGGGGAAATCACATCCCTGATCTCACGCTTTACTACAGAGAAATCATAATAAAAACTACATGGTATTGTTAGAGAGATAGACACGTTGATAATGGAACAGAATTGAAGACCCAGAAATAAAATCACACAGTTACAGAATTTGATCTTTGACAAAGAAGTCAAACATATACAATGGAAAAAAGAAAGCATCTTCAACAAATAGGGCTGGTCTAACTGGATGTCTATATGTAGAAACATGAAAATAGACCCATATTTGTGACCTTGTTCAAAGCTCAAGACCAAGTGGATGAAGGACCTTGGCATAAAACCAGATACACTGAATCTAATATAAGAGAAAGTGGGAAAGAGCCTTGAAGTCATTGGCACAGGGGGAAATTTCCTAAACATAACTCCAATGGCTCACTCTCTAAGATCAAGAATTGATAAATGGGACCTAATAAAATTAGAAAGCTTCTGTAAGGCCAAGGACGTAGTCAGTAAGACAAATTGGCAACCTATATGGACTGGGAAAAAATCTTCACTAACCCCACATCCAATAGAGAGCTAATATCCAAAATAAGTAAAGAACTCAAGAAGCTAACCACCAAAAAAACCAAACAATCCAATCAAAAAATGGGGTATAGAACTAAACCTAGAATTCACAAGAAAGGAATCTTGAATGGCTAAGAAACACCTAAAGAAATGTTCAAAGTCCTTAGTGATCAGAGAAATGCAAATCAAATCAACCTTGAGATTCACCTTACATCAATCAGAATGGCTAAGATCAAAGCTTCAGGCATCAGCACATTTTGGCTAAGATGTGGAGAAAGAGTAACACTTTCCCATTGATGGTGGGATTGGAAACTTGTACAACCACTCTGGAAATCAATCTGGAGCTTCCTCAGAAAATTTGAAATAGATTTACATGAAGACCCAGCAATACCATTCTTGGGAATACAGTCAAAAGATGCCCCACCATCATGCCACAGGGGAACGTTATCCACTATGTTCATAGTGGCCTTGTTTGTGATAGCCAAAAACAGGAATCAACCCAGATGTTCCACAACAGAAGAATGGATACAGAAAATGTGGTTCATTTATACAATGGAATACTACTCATTATTAGGAACTAAGACATCCTGAGTTTTGCAGGCAAATGGATGAAACTAGAAAATATCATCCTGAGTGGAGTAACTCAGACCTAAAAGACATGCATGGTATGTACTCACTAATAAATGGATATTAGCCCCCCCCCCCAAAAAAATGTACAGAATACCCAAGATACAGTCCACAGAATTCAAAAACGTCAACAAGCTGAAGGGCCCAAGTGAAGACACCTCAGTTCCACTTGCATGGGAGAGGAAAGCAATCACAAGGGGTGGGGAGGGACCTGGGAAGGAAAGAGAACGGGGAGAAAGAGGGGAACGTGATCTGGTATTGGGTTGGGGAAAGGGACTGAAGCCCTGAGGCCAGCAGAAAGAAAGGAAACAGGCAACCTCAGGAGGTAGGAGGTTGGCAGGACCCTCCAGAATTACCAAAGACCTGGGGGGTGAGAGACTCTCAGGACTAAAAGCAAGGGACCTTAGATGAAATACCCTATAACGGGAAGAGGGAACTTATAGAGCCTATCTCCAGCAGAAAATCCAGACATCTAGTGAGGGATGGGATTTCCATCCCACAATCAAAACTCTGACCCATAACTGTTCCTGTCTGAAAGAACTGAAGGGATGGAAATTGAGAGGACCCTGAGGAAAAGAAGGTCCAGCGACAGGCCCTAAGTGGAATCCAGCTGAAGAGGAGGCCCCAAGGCTGTGGAATGTTCACAAAAAGGGACCTATCATGACTGCCCTCCGAGGGACCCAACAAGCAGCTGAAAGAGTCAGATGCAGATATTTGCACCTAATTGATGGTCAGAAGCTGATGACCCCTGTGACTGAATTAGGGAAAAGCTGGAAGAAGCTGAGGAGGAAGGCGACCCTGTAGGAGGACTAATAGTCTCAATTAACCTGGACCCTGGAGATCTCTCAAACAATATACCACCAAACATGCAACATACACGAGCTGATATGAGGCTACCAACATGGCAGAGGACTGCCGGGTCTGGGTTTAGTCAGAGAACATGCACCTAATCCTCAAGAGACTGGAGGTTCCAGGGATTTTAGAGGTCTGGTTGAGTGACGGCTGTGGGGTGGGGACATCCTCGTGGAGACAGGGATTTGGGGAGGAAGTATGGGATATAGAACAGTCAGACGGTGGACCGGGGGGGGGGGGGGGGACAATGAAATCTGGAGTGTAAATAAATAAATAAATAAATAAATAAATAAATAAATAAATAACAAAAATAGATAAATAAATAAATAAAAGATAAAAAGAAGGAAAAAAGAAAACATTAACCAAATGTAAAGTAATGAAATCTCAATAATAGATGAATATTAAATACAAATAAGCTGACCTGCAACATAGATTTTTCTCTAAAACCAATAAAAATCATACCCTCTAAAGTAAAAAAACACTACAAAAATATTGAAAACATAATAAAAAGCATGCAGGGAACTGACTGCAGAAGACTGTAGGGGAATTTAAGTCCAAAAACATGGCTAATTTGGCAAGGAATTACATCCAAAGACCTTCTAGGTCTGTGTGTTCCTGAGTGAATGGTAGACCTTTAGTAACTCTGACTTGAATACAGACATACCTTTAGTATACATAGTTAATCCCTAACAATGAAGGTAAAGATTGTTTGCAGAAGAAAGCAGTGGTAGATGTTTGAAAGTGACATTTAATTGAAGGGCAAACAGAATACTGAATCAGAGAAAGTGTTGAGAGTACATGATGTTTAGTTATCAAACAGAAAAAATAACAGAGAGAACAGGTAATCAGGTAATGCCAATTTACTTAGATATTGAAATTAGTAGTCCCAAGGACATTGGCTATAAACAGAGAAAACAAACTACAGAGTTTGTATAGAAAAAGTTAAAGCTAGATTCACATAGGTTACTCAGTTTCTAAACTATTATCTTCAATGGTAAAATGGTGATAATTATATTTTGTAAGGTTGTTACAATGGTAACACTTAAATATCTTATGACAGTTCCCTGAAATACAGAAAATTTTTTTCTCCAATACAGTTTTAGAAAACATGGAGAAAAATAATTCTGTTTACTTCTCAATGATCAGGTAAAACTAAGTAAGGCAAATAGGTTAATGAAGAATTAATGGCTACCTTCCATTATTTCACTTTCCTAATATGATATGTACATGTAATGTTTACTGTTTTGTTTAAAACTGTATATTTACACACAGATTTTGATATTCTATTACCCATTACCAGGCAATCAACTTTATTGACCTGTGAAGAAAAGTAGATATCACTGGGTTCTCTATAAAGGGTACAATAAATCTAGGAGCTCAGTAATTAACTCATAATTATATAAGCAATAAAGGCTTAATTATAAAATTATTAATATGTTCAAATTATGAGAAATTTTCTGGCATTTAATTAACATTTACCAAGGCAAGCTACAGCAAATTAAATATCAATTAATAAAAATAGTGACATTTATTTAGATACTCTATTAGTTGTTACTATTATTAACTTGTTATTTCTGGCTTTTAAAATTCTGATTAAGTGAATATTCCCTATAAATTTTATGTGTTAAAATCTAATTATATTAGTGTCTTGTAATTTTAAACTGATGACGCAGCATCACTCATAATAAGCTTCAAGCCTCTCTGAAGTGCCAGTTGATGTATAATTGACATCTACCAGTTAATAAAGCCATAAAACACTTCCACAGTAACTATGCAATTTGAAATATTATTTCTTCAATGTCCTCATCATTCAAAAATCCCTCATATTTAAAATCATGTTAAGCCTATGGGTTTATCTCTGTTTCTAATCAAATATTGATATTATCTCACTATGGCTCTTCTATTATTTTGATCCAGATTCATGATTCAGAAAATATGTATAAGATACATAGCTAGCTTTTTATATATGTATATAAATTCTAGATTTCCTGTCTTATTCATTTCAATATTTTTTGAAATTTAAATATAATATCAGATAAAAATCAATAACTGACTCCTATTGCCAAAGTATGTGAAATTATACACTGTGAGTACCTTTGAAATGAGATATGCCTTTACTCATGTATCAATATCAGGCATAATATCTCAAAGGTAATTTCTTTCATCTATCACTTTTGCTTTAGCTGGGAATTTTATTGCTGTGATGAAACACCATGACCAAAACTCAAGTTGGGTGGGGAGGGAAGTGTTTATTTGGCTTACACTTCCATATTGCTGGTTATCCTCAAAAGTCAGGACAGGAACTCAAATAGGGCAGATCCTGGAGGTAGTAGCTCATGCGTAGGCCATAGAGGGATGCTGATAAGTGGCTTGCTTGCTCAGGCTCTTTCCTTGTAGAATTCAGGACCACCTTCCCAGGGATGGAATCACTCACAGTGGGCTGGGTTCTCCCTGCAGCAATCCATAGTTAAAAAATGTCTTACATTTAGATTTTATGGAAGCGTTTTCTTAGTTGAGGTTTCCTCCTAAGTCTAGTTTGCCAAGTTTGCATGAGACAAGCCAGTACAACTTTCTAGTCCCAACACAGGATAAGACATCTTAGTGACTACAGAGATGGTTTAGTGATTAAAAGCACTGGCTGTTCTTCCTGAGGTCCTGAGTTCAAGTCCTGAGTCCCAGCAACCACATAATGGCTCACAACCATCTATAATGGGATCTGATGTCCTCTTTTGTCATGGAGGCAGATATGCAAATAGAGTGCTCATATACATAAATAAATAAATCTTTAAAAATAAGAAATTTTAGTAGTGTGTTAACAAAAAAGACATGCCTTGTGACAAGTAAATCACTCGTTCAGGAAGAGATAGAGACAGTTCAGAGAAGCTACCCAGTGTGTCTAAAGAAAATTACCGGGGTTTTTTTGAGATTTTAATTTCTACCTTTCTTTTGTTTTTACAAACATTCCCATATGCCCCTCTGTTCTTCAAATTCATGTTCTCTTTTACCACCAATAGTTAGTGTATGTATCTTATTCAGTCTATATAAACGTACTTGTATGTATGTTTTCAAGGGTGGCTGTTTAACACTGGACAACCAGTTGGTATGCTCTTTCTTTGGAAGAGAAATCTCCTCCACTACCAGATATACTCAGTTGCCTGTAGTTATTTTCCAGCAGTTAGGCCTCTGGTTTTGTTGTTGTTGTTGTTGTTGTTGGTGGTGGTGGTGGTGGTGGTGGTGGTGGTGGTGGTGGTGGTGGTGGTAGTGGATATTTTGTTTGGTTTGGTTTGATTTGTTTTTTATTTTTGTTTTTTGGGTTTTTTTCTATCTAATTTGACATTTCCTTTGGTATCATTCTTGTTCAGCTCATCAAGTTTGGGCCAGCCTATAGTGAAAGCTTATGGGTGAATCTTCTCATACAATCTCATCTCAAAATCTCTGATTCTCTAGCTCTTACAATATTTTAACCCCCTATTCAGCAAAGATCCATGAGTCTTAGGTGTAGGAGCTTTTTGTAGACTTAATGAGTTGGGAGTTTAGTCAGTTGGGAGTCAATGCAGTGGAATTGAGTTCATTCATAAGTTTATGAAGTTCAGTTCAGATCAATAGAAGTTATTGAGATCAGAGAATAAGAAGGAATAAGAAGTTTAGTACAAATTGCCAGAGTAAGTTTGAATCTAAGCAGAGTGACTCAATGAGAAGCAGAAAGAAGCCAGATTGAATTAGTCAGCATGGAAAAGAGTTTTGAGTCAGAATAGCTGAGTTAATCCAGCTAGCTAGAGTTCAAATAAATAAATAAATAAATAAATAAATAAATAAATAAATAAATAAATAAAACTAGGAAAGGGTGAGTTTATTCAACAGTAAACTTCTGAGATGAAAATTACTTCAGGTGAACAAAAGTTACTTTTATACATGGCCATCAACTCAGCAGAAATCTTCTCATGTTCGTTATTAGGCTTTTGTTTTTAGGCTCTTAAAGGGAGTATTGACAGTCCAGATGAGAAAAGTTCATTAGAACTCTAGATGAATATTTAACACCAAATTCTGTTGTTATAGTTTTTTTAAGGTAAATAGATAATAATATGATTTCTTGGGTCATTTTCAGGCATTCATATTAATATTTTACCCACTCCCTTCTCCTGTTTTTACCATCACACTTGTCCCTATGACAGGTCCCTTTTTTCATTTCTCCTGTATTTTGCTATTCCAGTTTACCTTCCTCAAACCTTCTTGTGTGTTTACATCCTTCCCTCTGTTCTGGAAGCACCACATTCCCATGGACACTAACAGATCATGTGCATCCACTGAGTCTTTTTACCTTCCTCCCACCCTCAACTTTCCTCACTACTCCTTGTCCCAGTTACTATATTATATCAATTTTACCTTACTATTCCCCCTCTCTATTTCTCCTTGCCCCTATCCTGATAATGGTCTCAATTTACATTCCTGGTTTCTGCAGTTATCATAGATTATATACTCACCTCTGAAGATTTGGAGGTGGAGTCTCCAATAAGGAAGAACATGCATCATTTGACATTCTGGGTCTGGGTTTCCTAACTCAATATGATATCTTCTAGTTACTCCCATTTATCTGCATATTTCATGACTGTAATTCTTCTTTAAAGCTGAGTAGTATTCTATAGTGTGTATGTATCATATTTTCATTATCCATTCATTGGTCTTAGGGCATTTAGGTTGCTTCAATTTCCTAGCTATTGTGAATAAAGGAGGAATAACCATGACTAAGAAATATATCAAAAACTGTTCATTTTCCTCAGAAATACAGAAAAATCACTTTGAGATTTTATCTTATCCAACTAAGAATGACAGGTATTTATGGAACAATTGACAAGAAAACTGAGAGGAGATGTGAGAAATGGAAAACTCATTCACTTTTTATGGGACTTCCAACTTGTTCAGCCATAATGGAAATCTGTATAGAGAATTTGTTAAAAGCCAAAAATAGATCTACCATGTAAGCTAGCTATATCACTCCTTAGCAAATGACTCTACATTCTAGTCCACAGAAACCTTTGTTTTTTAACACTCATTCTTAATGATGTATATTATTGCTACTTTTACCTAATAAAAGTTAATTTTACCATACAGAATAAATTCCAGATATATAAAATTTATAAATAGCAAAACCCAAAATAAAACATTAACAAAAAAGAAAAACAAAGGAAGACACTCATAATTAAAATCATGGAAAAAGAAATAATATAAAGAATTAAGAGGAGTACTGGGAAATGCTGTCCTGAGGTCCTGATATGGCTGTTGAACACATGCACTCACAGTATCTGCATATAACCTGAATAAGAACAAGCTAGTCAAAATTCCCACTGTGTATTAGGAAGGATACTAAAGGCTCCAACCTTAGATATGGATCTATCTATGGTGGATGGATTCTGGGAGGGTTACTCACTTTTGTTTTGGAGTGTGGCAATTGGTAGGTTTCCAAGGTGCAAACCAGTAAGCCTATGACCACATACATATAGGTATCACTAACATTAATCAGACTCAATTGGTTAAAATTTTTAAGGAATTAAGATAGTTCTCGACAGGAGCCTTCTGGTTTCCATCTGTGGCTGGAGACCTCAGCGTGGGCCACAGGGCTCCAAGCCAAATACCACCAGGAAAAAGCTAACCTCATAGGAGTATGGACAAGCCCGTGAGAGGAGGTAAGAGGAGCACCACTGCTCAGCAGGGGAAAAGCTAGCCTTTCAAGAGTGTGGACAAGCCTGTGAGCAGGGTAAGGCCAGCACCTCTGCTCAGTGGGACCCACCCAGAACCTTCAGGACTCAGAGACCAAGGAATAGCCAGGGACAAAAGCCTTCCAGTTTCCATCTGTGGCTGGGGAACTCAGCTTGGGCCACAGGACTCCATAGCCAAATAGTGCCAGGAGAAAGCTAGCCTCCAAGGAATGTGGACAAGCCTGTGAGCAGGGGTAAGACCAGCACCTCTGCTTAGAGGGACCCACATGGAACGCTCAGGACACAGAGACTGAGGAGTGGTCTTCCGGTTTCCTTCTGCATCCTGGAACTGATCCTGTGACAAAGGGTTCCATACTTAGATAGTGCCAGGAGAAAGCTGGTCTCCCAGGAGTGCCGACACACCTTCCAGCACAGGCAAGACCACCACCACTTCTGTTCAAATTCCTGGATCAAGAGGGACCCTTGCAGAGCCATCAGGATACAGGAACAAAGGAACAGCTGGGGACAGAATCCTTCTGGTTTCTGTCTGCACCCCAGAGCTGATCCTATACCACAGCTCTCCAAACATAAATTCCTCTTAGAGAGAGCTGGTCTCCAAGGAGTACTGATGCAGAGGCTTGCAGGCAGGACAAGCTACAGTCAGAGAGAGCAAGACCGGGTAACACCAGAGATAACCAGAGGGCAAAAGGCAAGGGCAAGAACATAAGGAACAGAAACCAAGGCAACTTGGCATCATCAGAACCCAGTTCTCCCACCACAGTGAGCCCTAGTACTCCAACAAATCAGAAAAGCAAGAATCAGATTGAAAATCACATCTCATGATGATGATAGAAGATTTTAAGAAGGAAATTAATAACTCCCTTAAAGAAATACAAGAGTACACAGGTAAACAGATAGAAGACCTTAAAGAGGAAACACAAAAATCCCTTAAAGAATAACAGGAAAACACAATAAAACAGGCAAAGGAAATGAACAAAACCATCCATGATCTAAAAATGGAAATAGAAACAATAAAGAAATCACAAAGGGAGTCAACCCTGGAGACAGAAAATCTAGGAAAGAGATCAGGAGTCATAGATGCAAGCATCACCAACAGAATACAAGAGATAGAAGAGAGACTCTCAGCTGCAGAAGATACCATAGAAAACATTGACACAACAGTCAAATAAAATGCAAAATGCAAAAAGCTCCTAACCCAAAACATCCACGAAATCCAGGACACAATGAGAAAACCAAACTTAAGGATAATAGGTATAGAAGACAGTGAAGATTCTCAACTTAAAGGGCTAGTAAATATCTTCAACAAAATTATAGAAGAAAACTTCACTAACCTAAAGAAAGAGATGAACATAAACATTCAAGAAGCCTACAGTACTCCAAATAGATTGGACCAGAAAAGAAATTCCTCCTGTCACATTATAATCAAAACACAAAATCCACAAAACAAGGAAAGAATATTGAAAGCAGTAAGAGAAAAAGTCAAGCAACATATAAATGCAGACCTATCAGAATTACACCAGACTTCTAACCAGATACTATGAAAGCTAGAAGATCCTGGGCAGGTCTCATACAGAGCCTAAGAGAATACAACTGCCAACCCAGGCTGCTATACCCAGCAAAACTCTAAATTACCGTGGATGGTGAAACCAAGATATTCTATGGCAAAACAAAATTTACACAATATCTTTCCACAAACCCAGTCCTACAAAGAATAATAGATGGAAAACACCAACCCAAGGAAGAAAACTACACCCCAGAAAAAGCAAGAAAGAAATAGTTCAAACTCAAAAGAAGACTGCCTCACAAACAAAAATAACATCGAAAATAACAGGAAGCAACAATCACTATTCCTTAATATCTCCTAACATCATTGGCCTCAGTTCCCCAATAAAAAGATATAGAACAACAGACCGGATACATAAACAGGACCCAACATTTTGCTGCATACAGGAAATGCACCTCATAGTTAAAGACAAACACAAACAAGACAAAACAAATCTCAGAGTAAAGGTCCGGAAAACAATTTTCCAGGCAAATAGTCCCAAGAAACAGGCTGAAGTAGCCATTCTAATATCAGATAAAATTGACTTTCAGCCAAAAGTCATCAAAAAAGATAAGGAAGGACACTTCATACTCATTAAAGGAAAAATCTATCTGAACATCTACGCTCCAAATGCAAGGGCACCCACATTCATAAAATAAACTTTACTAAAGCTCAAAGCACACATTCCACCTCACACAATAATAGTGGGAGACTTCAACACCCCACACTCATCAATGGACAGATCTTGGAAACACAAACTAAACAGAGACACAGTGAAACTAACAGATGCTCTGGACCAAATAGATTTAACAGATATCTATAGAACATTTCAACCTAAATCAAAAGAATATGCCCTCTTCTCAGCACCTCATGGTACCTTCTCAAAAATTGACCATATAATCGGTCACAAAACAAACCGCAACAGATATAAGAAGATTGAAATAATCCCATGCCTCCTATCAAATCACTAAGGATTAAGGCTGGTCTTCAATGGCAACAATAACAACAGAAAGCCCACATACACATGGAAACTGAACAATGCTCTATTCAATGACAACTTGGTCAAGGAAGAAGTAAAGAAAGAAATTAAAGACTTCATAGAATTTAATGAAAATGAAAGTACAACACACCCCAACTTATGTAACACAATGAAAGTAGTGTTAAGAGGAAAACTCATAGCACTGAGTGCCTCCAAAAAGAAACTGGAGAGACCATACACTAGCAGTTTAACAGCACACCTGAAAGCTCTAGAACAAATAGAAACTAATAAACCCAAGTGCTGAAGCTCCAGCAATACCACACTTGAGAATATAACTAAAAGATGCCCCATCATGTCACAAGGCACAAGCTCAACTATGTTCATATAAGTTCACTATGTTTGTGATACCCAGAAGCTGGAAACAATCCTTATGCCCCACAACAGAAGAATGGATACAGAAAATGAGGTTCATTTACACAATGGAATGCTACTCAGATATTAAGAATGAGGACATCCTTAGTTTTGCAAGCAGATGGACGGAACTAAAAAATATCCTGAGTGAGGTAACTCAGACCAAAAAGACATGCATGGTATGTCCTTACTAATAAGTGAATATAAGCAGGAAAAAATAATAAATAGGAAAACCCAAGGTACAGTCCACAGAATTCCAATTGCTGAACAAGTTGAAGGGGCCAAGTGAGGATGCCTCAGTCCCACTTGCATGGGAGAAGAAATCAATCACAAGGGGGTAGCGAGGGAGGGATCTGGGAGGGAAAGGGGACAGGTGGGGAAGGGGGAGAGGGGATCATGATCTGGTATTGTGTGTTGGAAAAGAATTGAAGCCCTGAGGGTCAACAGAAAGAATGGAAAGAGGGAAACTTTGGAGGGAGGAGTTTTGTGGGACCCTTCAGAATGCACCAGAGACCTGGGAGGTAAGAGACTCTCAGGACTCAAAGGGAGGGACCTTAGATGAAATGCCCTACAGTGGGGAGAGGGAACTTGTAGAGCCCACCTCCAGCAGAAAGACAGGGCATCAAGTGAAGGATAGGGTTGCCATCCCTCAGTCAAAACTTTGTCCCATAATTGTTCCTCCCTGAAAGAACTGCAGAGATGGAAATGGAGAGGAGCTTGAGGAAAAGAAATTCCAGCGAGAGGCCCAAAGTGGGTTCCAGCTCAAGGAGAGGCCCCAAG
Source organism: Uromys caudimaculatus (assembly GCA_028551405.1). NCBI lineage: Eukaryota > Metazoa > Chordata > Mammalia > Rodentia > Muridae > Uromys > Uromys caudimaculatus. The sequence goes on from CM052702.1 coordinate 87,124,315, forward strand.
TCCTGACACTATTGCTAAGGCTATGGAGTATTCACACAAAGGGACCTATCATGACTGCCCTCTGAAAGGCCCAACTTGCAGCTGAGAGAGTCAGACGCAGATATTTGCACCCAACCAAGGACAGAAGCTGCTGGCCCTGTAGTTGGATTAGGGAAAAGCTGGAGGAAGCAAAGGAGGAGGGCAACCTTGTAGGAGGACTAGCATTCTCAACCTGTACCCCCAAGATCTCGCAGACACTGGAACACCAACCAGGCAGCACACACCAGTTGATATGAAGCCTCCAACACATATCTAGCAGAGGACTGCTAGGTCTGGGTTCAGTCAGAGAAGATGCACCTAACCCTAAAGGGACTAGAGGTCCCAGGGAGTTTAGAAGCTGGTGAGTTCTGGGTTGGGGACATCCTTGTGTAGACAGGGGGCAGGGAAGAGTTATGGGATGTGAACCAGTCAGATGGTGGATGGGGAGGAGAATAAAATCTGGAGTGTAAAAGAAAAGAAAAGAAAAAGATGACCAGTCCTAAGTGAAGCAAGAGAGGTCGTGGATGGGTGGTGTACAGGGTAGTTTCAGAGGACTGAGATAACAGAGCCTGAGTATTACAACCATAGTGTTATGACCTTTTAGTTGAATTTTTTATTGTTCGCTATGAATAATTACTTCAGTGAAGTGGAATCTGAGAACCTGAACTTAATTTCACCTTATGGGCAAAATGGAGACTGAATATAAAATGGCCACAGTTATGTTAAAAGGAGCAGGCCTCAACAATAACTAAATTTGCAGTGTGTGGTTCTTATAAAAGATAAGCTTGTATCCGTTCTCAATATATTCAATCTCAATTAATAAAAAACAACTTTAAATGAACATTTCAAACTAAAATTATTGTCGATGTCCATTGTAAAATTAAATTAACTTTTATTTGCCCTATGTTATTATTAATATAACATATTATATTAATAATATGTTATTATATTAATAATATAAGGCTTTTTGCTTAATAAGCTCAATTTTTGTTTTGTTTTGTTTTTTGTTTTTTTGTTTTTCAAGACAGGGTTTCTCTGTGTAGCCCTGGCTGTCCTGGAACTCACTCTGTAGACCGGGCTGGCCTCAAACTCAGAAATCCAGCTGCCTCTGCCTCCCAAGTTCTGGGATTAAAGGTGTGTACCACCACTGCCCGGCAATTTTTCTAGTTCTTTCTGAGTTCTGGCTTGCTGGTTCAACTCAGCTATTTTGTCCCACACTCCTTTCCAAGGTGTCTGACTCAAACAGGCATCTCTAGGCTTCTCACTGATTTGTTCTGTTTGGTCTCAAACTAACCCTAGCAATTTGTTCTAATCTGACTCCTCATTTTCTAGCTCATTTTGTCTTCACCTGGAAACTATATTTGTAAACCTATTCCTATAACTCTTAAGCTGCTCCTATATTTTATTTGTCTCATGAGAGTTGATCATATATATGGCTCATTCTGTCAAATCTTTTTTGATATGTCACTTTGTCTTCCTCTCAATTAGACATCACTTTCAAACAGAGCTACTTCCTTCTACAAGGTAATCTTTCCTGTAGTGTTTGGGATTAAGATTTCTGAGTTCGAGGCCAGCCTGGTCTACAGAGTGAGTTCCAGGACAGCCAGGGCTACACAGAGAAACCCTGTCTCAAGAAGAAAAAAAAAAAAAAAAAGTGCATATTAAGGGCATGTCTGTGTTCTGTCCACAGGGATTAAAGGTGTCTACATTTCAGCCAAATCACACAGACCTAGATCTTTGGATATGATCCCTTGCCAAAGCAGCCATATTGCTAGGTTAAAATTTCTTGACAGTCCATAGTCATTGTTACCACAAAAGGCCATGTTGATATCCCTGCCTATACTGCCACTCACGGCCATGATGGTATCTGTGATCTATGGTGTGGCCGAGGGCCATTTTATATCCACAGTCTGTATTGAGACTAGAGATCATGCTGAAATGTGTAGCCCTGTACTGATGGCAGAGATTGTGTGGGTGTCTCAGGTCTGTGCTATTGACAGAAACTATGTGAAAGTCTATGATCTGTTTGTAAAACTTAAATTGACTGTAAAGGGCAATAAATCTACTTTTGTAGTGGTAGCTGTTTAGTTGTAAACCCAAAAGAAGCTGCTGAGGTGCCTATTTAACTTATCTAAACAGACCTGGCTTCTAGGTTCTCCCAGTATCCCACAGTATCTACTTGCTACAGCATATGGCTGTAATGCCCTATATAATTCAGACATTTTGATTACGCACTCATTTTGTAGCTTTGGTCTCCTGTCTGCTGCACTTGGATTTCTTCTCTCCATTTCCACCCCTTCCTCCCCACAGGGTTCAAGGTCATGACCACTCTGAATTCTTGCAGATGAATCTACCTCTGGCTATGCTCTCCCAGATATCTATAATAAACATTTTCTCCATAATACCTGGGAGCAGTCATGTCTTTCCTTTTCTTTTCTTTCTTTTTTTTTCATTCAGTATTGATGACTGTAGATTCACAGTTAAGAATTATAGACATAGAAGGCTTCTGTGAAAACCTCTTTCTCTGTCACCCACCTCTAAAATGAAACAGTCTAGATAAGAAACCATTGAAGAGAACTCATAAAAGTTGTGTTAGGGGTGCTGAAGTGCTGCTATTCACAGTATATAACTTTTAGCAGGGGCAGGAATGGGGAAGGACTGAGTTTTCTGGTCACTAGGAATTTGACAGTTCTCCGGTAAGTATATTGGCAACAGAATTTGGACATGGTATTTTTCTTCTTTTTTTGAAGAGGAGGTCACAAGAGTTGGGGGTGGACCAGGGAGGACTGGGAAGTGAGTGTGATAAGGCTGCATTATGAGGACTTCACAAATATTCATTAAAAATATTATGTTGGACAATACAAATGAAAAACAAAGAATAACAAAAAACAAAAAACAAAAACAAGAAATGCTGTCTCTATTCAAAATAGTGTTATTCTTACTTTGATAGTAAAGTTTTATTCAACATTATGGCCATGTAATATGAAATATTTCTTAATACATTATATGTATGATATATTATTTAAAATCAATTATAAAATACGCACACATAAATTAAAGTACACAATAAGTTGTGTAGCATTCACCATATACTTGCAAAGGTTGTTCATGTAATGCCTACACAGGCAAAATGGTAGATATTGCTAGAATTCAAGGCAGATCATAATGATTGTTTGCAATTCAAATTTCTTGTCTCCTCACTGCATAAAGCAATTGTTTTGAAGAAATGCTTTCTTGTTGTTTTGTGTGGTTATCTTTACTGATTATATGCTTTTTGAAGCAATAGTTTTCTATTTATAAACTATTATATGAATTATACTGTATATATATAGATATTTTGTCTGTATTTATTCAAATTGTGCTTGAAATTTCAGTCATTTGTACCTTGCACCCCCCTTTCTCAGTATTCTATGACTATACAGTCCATTTGGCTGTTCTATTATTTGTGATGATTTTATTTTTGTAATGTTTGGCTATTATAAGCCCTGCTCTCTGCAAACACTCTTATGCATGTTCTTTTGCAAGCACTTCTGGAGTGAGGGGTATTGCTGGGTCAGTGGGCATATGTTCCATGTTAATAGATTTTGCAGTACAATTCCCTCAAGTGACTTGACCAATTCCTACTACAAATAGAAATTCATGAAAATATCCATTGATCTACATCTGCAATAAACTATAGTATTGTGTGTTGTTTTACTTCATCTGTTCTCTATTAGCTGTGCACATGTAGGTAATGTTCACTTTGTCAATGAATAAACATTTGAGCATGTTTCATGAACCCTGTTCATTTAAAAATTCTAATTTGTGATGGGCTTATAAAATACTTGATCTAGTTTTTTATGGTTTTGTTTACTGAATATTTTATAGATTAATTAAATTATCTAGTTACATTTATTAGACGAACTCATCCCAAAACTCTCAGAGTATCTGGCTTAAATTTTCCCTTAATGGTGCATGTTAAATAGTGACTGATGTTTAGTCAAGTACCTCTTGATCATGAATTAGTGTGTTTTCACCTATAGCCTTTTGTTTTACTTTTTTCTTCAAATCAATGGAATAGCCATAAAATACATTTTGATGGCATTAATCAATTCATCATTTCTTTCAACCAAAATACATACACTTAATGCAAAAAAAAAAAAAAACCTCATATAGATATGTTCACAACAGGCTGATACATGACAATAAACTAATACAGGCAAAAACAGTAATATGCATATATACACACAGACTCATATACAAATTTGCAAACACATATGCACACACACATACACACACAAACACTTCCTAAATCTGTTAATTAAAAAAATTACCATTTCCTTGCATAGATAGAATAAGGTTGGCGATTTACACAAAGAAAAATGCATCAAATATTGAATATGATTTCTCAAAATTTATAGAATAGTTTTAAATCCCAGCTTTTGAATAATTATATGATAATAATAGAAATTTCATTTAGTCTTTTGTACCACATTCTTAATTATATTTTATATTTAATAAAATTTAAATTTTATATACACTTTGTGAAGTAAACATATATATTTATATTTTTAAGGTCTATGATAACCAATATTGTATTTTAGAATTTTCTATTCTGTTCCTACAATTGACTTGTATAAAATGAATTGGATACCTTCACATTTAGTGAATGCTCTCCGTAGGTTCATATATTTGAATGCTTGGCCTCCGGCTGCTGGAAACATTTTGGAAGAAGAAAGTATGAACTTGTTGAAAGAGGTGTCATTAGAGGTTTGTTTTGCTGTCTCAAAAGCCCATTAAGTTCCCAGTTAGCTTTTTCTTCCTCTTTCTTCTGTTTATAAAGAAGATATAAACTCCTAGCCCCATGACTTGCCTCCCCACTTGCTCCTGTGCTCCCAAATGTGATGGTCATGGACTCTAATCCTCTAGAAAAGGGATGCCCCAAATTAAATGCTTTCTTCTATGAGTTGCCTAGGTCATTGCATTTTGTCACTGGAATAGAAAATTAATCAAAATTTGTAGTTATATCAACAGAACAGAATAGAGGACAAGGAAATAAACTCAGATGTATATAGCCACCTAATTTTTGACAAACCTGACTGAAATAGACAGGCCCTGAAAGATAGCCTTTTCAACAAATAGTGCTGTCAAAACTAGATATACATCTGCAGAAAAATAAAAATAGATGCTTGTCTTTCACTGTGTACAAAAATCAACTTGAAGCACTTCAAAAGCCATAATTGAAACTTTGAAATTGAAAAAGGAAATTACAAAGAATATTCTCCAAGATATTGGGGTAATCAGCAAATTTCTGACAAGCATTCATGTAGCATGGGAACTAGGAGTATAAACTAATGGCTATGACATGAATCAAAAATAACTTTCTGCATAGCAAAGGAAACAGCAAAGTAAACTGTTGATGATCCATAAAGTGAGATAAAATCTTCATTGACTGTATCTCAAAAGGAAGGATAATATCCAGAGTTTATAAAAACATTCCAAAATTAAACACCAAGTATCCTCAAGTAAAACTATCAATCAACAAATCATGTAATGAATGAATATATAGCTCTCAAAAGGAGAAAAACAAATTGCCAATAACTATTTTGAAAAATTGTTCCATATCCTTAGTCATCAGGGAAATGAAAATTAAAATTACTTTGATGTATCACATAGCCCAGTTGGAATGGCTATCATCAAAAATCTGACAACAAACTGGAGTGGATCCGGGGAAAAGGAATTATCATTCATTGCTGGTAGGAATGGAAATTAATATATCCATTATGTAAATTAGTTTGGGTTTCTCAAAAAAATTAAAAGTTGAAATACCATATGATCCAATTATACTATTCCCAGGTATATACTCAAAAATTGAATATTTTACCACAGAGGTACTTCCATATCTATCTGCATTTAAAGTTGCTTTATTCAGTATAGCAAGGAGATGGAGATAGTCTTTGTCCATCAATAGATAGAAGGATGGATAATTATATATATATGGAATGTAATATAATTAGTCACAAACCCAAAGCTCTTCTTAGGAACTTAGTGTAAAATCTAGTTTTGTTGGTTGTTTGATTTTTGTTGCTTTTGTTGTTGTTGTTTTATTAGTGAAACACTTTGACAGGGTGAGTAGGAAATATGTTTTAAATTATTAAACTATTTCAAAAGTGGACAAGAGCCGGAGTTGAGGCTCCATGGGTAAAAGGCCTTTCTGCTAAGTCTGATGATCTAAATCCTATCATAGGATCCCAGAGAATAGGAGAGAATCAACTTCTACAAGTTCTTCCATGACCTCCACAGACAAAATATGGAATGATGGAAAGCACACATGCATGTGCATGAAAACACACACACACACACACACACACACACACACACACACACACACACACACACACCAAAAAGCTTGATGATAGGAGATGCTCCAACATGTAATAAGGACACATGCTCCATTACGTACATAGCAGCCATATTTATAATAGTGAGAAGCTGGAAACAACCCAGATGTCCCTCATCAGAGGAATGGATACAGAAAATGTGGTACATCTACACAATGGAGTACTACTCAGCTATTAAAAACAATGACTTCATGAAATTCGCAAGGAAATGGATGGAACTTGAAAATATCATCCGGAGTGAGATAACTCAGTCACAAAAGAATAAACACAGTATGTACACACTGATAAATGGATATTAGTTCAAAAGTTCAGAATATCCAAGTTTCAATTCACAGCAACCATTGGACTGAGTGTGGGGTCCCAGATGGAGGAGTTGGAGAAGGGACTGAAGGAGCTGAGAGAGTTTGCAGCCCTATGGAGGGAGCAACAGTGTCAACTAGCCTGAACCCATGGTGCTCCCAGAGACTGGACCACCAACCAAAGAATACACATAGAGGAACTCATGATGGTGGCCACATATGTGACAGAGGAGGGCCTTGTTGGTCATCAGTAGGAGGAGAGGCCCTTGGGCCTGAGGGTGTTAGATGCTCCAATATAGTGGAATGCCAGGGAGGGAAGATGGGAGTGGGTGGGTGGGTGGGGGAATACCCTCATAGAGGCAGGGGGAGGGGGATGCCTTTTACTAAATTATATTAAGAAAAGTAAAGTTTCAAAGGTTGCATAGATAAAATCATTTTTTTCCAAAGCATTTTAACCTCAGCATATGAGAAAAAGTTTTAACCATGAGTCTTCTTTTTATCCCCAGAAACTGACCATCAACCCTGAGGTCTGCATGCACATTTTCTTACTGGGAAAATTGCTCTGTGGGTCGAAACTTAATTTATTAATTTTAGAGCATAGAGTTTTTTAATCTCATACCTGTGCCATTCTGGAAGCCACAGACCTCACTCTGGTAGAAAGGCACTAGCCCCACAGGACTGGACATTTATATACCCAAACGAGCAGATTTTCAGTACACTGGCTTCCCAGGCTCATATTAGCCCCACGCTAATCCCTGTATATTTGCAAATTGTTATGACCATTGCTCAGAAATGGCATCAGTTGCAGCTGTAGCAATTCTGAAAATATTTCAGACTGGAGATATCTGGAACAACAACACAGAAAATATGATCGTCTGACATCCATCACTGCTGTTCCTTCCCTTGATTGCACAACACAAACTCTGGGCAGGATGAAGGAGAAGCAACAAGAACCTCAGTGACTCAGGAAACATTTGCTCTCTGCTTCTCAACATCCCAATTTCCTACCGTCTTCTTCTTGCCCTTTTCAATTATGAAAATAGATAAAAGAAAAAAAATACCATGCATCTAACTTCTCAATGATATGCTATGCCTTAAAACAGAACCATCAGAAATCTTTCTCTAAGTAGCCTTCTTTATGTGATGTGATCCTGTCACTAAATATTATGCTTGATGCAATCTTGAACAGTAGCACACATCATTTTTTGCCTCCTTATTCCTCCCATTTTTTTCACTTTTCCTTGACCACTTTGTCTTCTCCATACTAAAAGACCACAGATTGACAGTACTCTGAACCTCTTCCTAGGGCTCTAGATTTTTCTCCACTCTCTTACTCCACACAGAGTTCTGAAACTTTTCTCTACTGAAGGATACTATGGTAAGTGATGCGTATGAATTCTCTATGGATAATCCAGAAAAAAAATCATTATTTTTCTCTGTAACTTTTAAAGTATTTAATTGATTACTTGAGAATTTCATATTTTGATGATTAACTCCCTATCCAAACTCCTTGGAGATCTACCCCTACCCCTACTTCCATATTTACCATAGTTTGTGTCCTTGATAGTTTTTTAATCCATGGAATCCAATTTGTATAGTTGATATACTCCTGGGTTTGTCATTGGCTCACCAGTGCCTGTAACTATGGTCGCAAGAAATCCAACACCTTTTTTGGCCTCTGCAGAAACCTATATACACACGTATGTGCATATAGAAACACATGAAAATGAATGAACACACATAAAATTATTTGAATGTATTTTTATATGCATCATGTGCATGCCTGGTGTTTGCAGAAGCCAGAAGAAAGCGTTGAATACAGTGGAATTGGAGTTACAGGTGGTTGTTAGTTGCCATGTGGGTGTTAGAAATCCTGCTCAGCTCCTCTATTCATCTAGTATTCTTAAGTGCTGAACTCTTTCCAGCCGCAGTGTAAAATTATTTTTAAACACTAATAAATTTGATTTTAAAATTTCAAATATGCTTTTGTCTTTTTGTGAATTTCATTCTAGTTACTTTTCAATTGTCATAATATTATGCTCTCCATCTCATTACTGACATTTGCTACTTGATAAAAATTGTCATCAAAATTTTCTATAATAAAAATATTGTCTTAGCTTACTTATGTTTTCAATTATGGGACAAAATTAATATAGTATAATTTGCATTATTTACTAAGTCCAAAATTAAGGTTGTACATTACAGTTTTTATTGCTTTGACTTATTTTGTTTTGTTTTACTTGCTACAGACATCTATATCTATTTATATCTATACCTATATATAGATCTAAGAGTATTTTACATATGAAAATTTTCTTAATGATATCCAAATAAAGCTAGAAAAATGCATTCATTTCACCATTTGAAAGAAAATATGTTGTCAAAAGTATGGTTCTGAATGTGAATACTAAAGACAGACACACAGAGGAACATACACACACACACACACACACACACACACACACAAATCAGAGACAAATAATTGTTTCTTTCATCTAATGACTCATTTAAACTCATTCTTTGAAATTTATATCCCCAGCTCTGAATCGTCTTTTTCATCTGTTTCATCCCTACTACAGGTTGGTTTTTTTTATGTTTAATATATTTTAGTGTGGATTTTCCCTTTGGTCTTTGTAGTTCATTTGCAGACAAGTATATTCAAATGAATCTCATTAGCTGACATTCCATTCTTTAGTTTTGTGCCTATGTGTAACTTATAGGATATTACCATAGTAAACACTGGGGTTTGCACTGCACTGTCATGAGATACATCTAGAATATTCCTAGAGATGTATGTGTTGAAGACTCGGTCATAGATGATGTGTGGTACTTCTGATGTAGTGGAGATTTTGTAGATATCATTTCTCTGGACGAAGTTGACTATTGACAAATATCTTACCATTGACTATTTTCTCTTTCTCTGTTTCCTGATCACAGTGAGGTAAGAAATGCTGCTCTGTTGTGTCTATCCACTATGATAGTCTACCCAGATATAATGTATTAAGACAAACATTGAATATGAAGTGAAACACCTGAAGAAAATTAAAATAATCTTTCATACTGTTCAATGTTTCACTAGGGTATTTGTTACGGCAACAGAAAGTGTAATTTATGCATATTTATATATGGCAGAAGCTTAGAAACCCATTCAGAAATATCTAAAAGAACATACTGTTCACTGTATACATAACTTTCCAGGGTTCCAGAGGTTCATACAATTATTTAAATATATAGACTGGCCAGTGTGTGATTAAAGGTTGTGTTTAAGTCTCCTCTGCCTGTTGAATTTTATCTTCCCTTAATAGATGTGTATAGGGCTGTGAGATTGTTTCAGGTGAATTCTATAATCTGCTCTGGAATAGGTGCAGCTTAGTAAATGGGCAGAGTCTTTTGGACTCACATAGAATAATATAATCCCATGCATAAACAGAGCTACATCTTTTCCCATTGGCCCCTGTTAATGACAACTTACATTATAATCAACAAAGGGGTTGCAAATATTACAGGTGAAGCCATGAAATTAACAATGTGTCCTTTCAAACAAGTCAAAGATATGAAAATACTTTGCATTCAATAGGAAATATGGTATTTGAAAGCTACAAAAGCAGACAAAATAGGCATAAAAAAAATCTTTGTTGTTGTCAATGAAGTTGCCTGATGAGTCAAACCCAGCTTTACACAGTAGGTTAATTTCAATTAAATATTTCTACTATGAGGACCACACATTTTCTCACCAACAATGAACATTTGTGCTGACAACTCTACATCACCCTAGCATAACATTAGAATTCAGTACAAAATAGGCAAAGAATCAGAAAAAAATTCAAGTGTTCTCTACATTAGAAGGGTACGGGGAATAATATATGTGACTACTTTAATTAAAAAGTGAACTGCAGTTATATGGTTATAACGATACTAAACAACCATATATTCCATACGAAGAGTAAAAACCCATATAGGTGTATAAGGATGCTGTTTCCATAATCCCTGGAGGATAGCAAGAGCCCAAAGGGACTGTACAGTCTTCTAGGCTAAGCAAAAACATGCAGCCTAATTTACAGATTCATTTAGTATACTCCACCTACTGATGTAAAAATAAAAAATTATTGACATTTGCTTGCAAGGTTAATTAAGTGTATCTTATAAAGGTATTCATCTCTTTGCATAAATAATGTCTGAATATAGTGGCTGCATGTTTGGGTAATGCTAATATAGCATTTTCTTTTTCTGAAATACTGGATAGAAATGTTTCTGTGGTTCTGCTTTTACAGGGGAATTTATTGTATTAGGCCACAGCTGTAAATTTTTTCCCTCCAATCCTATAAATTTCTTCTAAATGTTTAATGGTTTATAACTGTAATTATTCTTGTGTGCCAACATTAAACTTTAAAAAGTTTAATTTGGAGACTATTCGGAGAAACTCATCTTTTTTACAGCCTCATAAATAGTTCTTTGATGAAATGAGCAGAGGCTCTATGTCTGCCCGAGGTGAATACAAATGACACCACATAGACTCTACTGAAGGAGAGAAAGCACGGGCATTGATGTCTGTAGTCATCAGCCATACAAGAGCCTGAGCAATGTGGTCAACAATGGGATGAGGAGTGATTATCATGCTTTATAGCATTTGTATTCTGTGGGTGTTGTCTTTATCTCCATATTTACCTTCTGTCATGTGTTTTAACATATGTAAAGTGTCCTACTAGTTCTTACTACTACTAATAACACACACACATACACACATACACCCACACCCACACAAACATATAAATTACTACTTGAGGAAATATACATGGTAAATGTCATTCAAATATAGTTGATATTGCCTCTTCTGGTATACTTTGCTATTCTTTGATTTACAGAAATTTAAGGTAGTGAATTAAGTTTCTTTTAAGGGTTTGATTTTGTAGCCATTTGTTGTAACAAACAGATAAAATTAACACAATAGTAAGTCAACATAAATGCAATAAAACTAAATGTGTAGGACTTAGATGAGAAGGAATAGAATGTTGATGTGTACTTTTACACTAAAGATCATCGAACCACTTAAAAGTGGATTACAATAAATCGAATTTCTGCTATAAATATTCAAGGAAACACCAAAATTACAAGAAAAGGGGTAAAGGTCAAAGATCCACCAAGGAGATGAATCAGAGGAACAGTGTGATGGTCAGATACAGCACTGACATCACAAGATGGTGGAAACTTATTGCTCTTTCCTTTGCTCTTATTCTCCTTAAGAAACAACTTAATAACCATATATGAACTAGAAAACTTGTGAACTCATGAGCAAAAACCAAGAGACACAGATCCAGGTTTATTTAACTTCAGTACTTTGTATATAAACCTCTAGGCTGCCGGGCAGTGGTGGTGCACGCCTTTAATCCCAGCACTCGGGAGGCAGAGGCAGGCGGATTTCTGAGTTCGAGGCCAGCCTGGTCTACAGAGTGAGTTCCAGGACAGTCAGGGCTACACAGAGAAACCCTGTCGAAAAAAAAAAAAAAAAAAAAACCCTTTAGGCTGTCTCTCTATCGTCTCTACAACCTCCCTTTGCGTCCACCTGAACATTCACTTAAACACGCAACACAAACTCCCACACTCAAATGTAAATTTTAGTTCATCCACATAAAAGGTTTTTAAAATTCATTCCCATGTTCTTAAAAACTGGTTATTATATGATTTGTTTCATATTAATTGCATGCTTATGGGCTTTGATCATTTTGCTGCAGATTTTTGCATTATTAATCCATCTCTATAACAAAATTATGTGTTAAAATTTTACTTCTCTGACCAGTGAAATATCTCTGCATATAAAGACACAAATTGTAAAGTAGGACATCCTGAGTTCAATTGCTCAGGAATCATGAAATGATAGGAAATAACTATTAAATTTTGTCCTCCGATGTCTTTGCAATGCACAGAGACTCCAACCATACAATAAATAAATAAATAGGGTTATTTGTGTTACGAATTTAAAAGGACAATATTTTATTATCTCCAGCATTCTATGCTAAAATATACAAATATATAAAATGTATTATTAATGATTATAATAGCCAGTTTGTAGTACTTTTTGTTGCTGTGATAAAATGCCTTGATCAATAAATCTTAAGGAATAGAGAACTAAATAGCTTATGTTTCTATAGTATGACTCCATTTGAAGAGAAAGGCATGACATCAGTTGGCTGTGGTAGAGAAGTGAATAACAGTTACTTACCATGGAAATGGAGAGATCACCTGTCAGCCACATGTAGGAAAAAGAGTGTGTGTGAGTGGAGAGATGGTAGAACTTACAAATTCTATCTTCAGTGATGTAATTCCTCCAGCCACACTTCACCTCCTGTAAGGTCCATAACCTCTCCTAAATAGACTAATGATCAATTATTCGAATTCATATGCTGGTTTAGGACATTTATCATTCAAAACAAAACATGGCTCTATTTCTATAGAAAGGAATATAATAAAGGAAGCATATGATAAACAAAATAATAAATAAAGTAAACAAACCTTTTAAAGGACTTATGGGGAAAATTTTTAATATTTGGATCTGTGGTTTATTTTAATTTTTGATATTAAAATATAATTACAACATTTCTACCTTTCCTTTCCTCACTCCAAACCTATTTATTCCTCCCCAATCCCTTCCAAATTCTTGGCCTCTTGTTCATTTTTATTATAGGCATAAATGTATATACAAATATATTCCTAAATTTAACCTGATTAAGTTTGTCACTGGTAGTTTTATCATCTCACAGTCTATAAGTCATTAAGCTTTTCAGAGTCACATAATTAGAAATAATAAATTCTCATATAAATAAACACAAATCTAAACAATACAGATCACCACATTAAATGCAAATACTGTTTGATCTTTGTGACTGGGGAATCTCAGAATATACCAAGTAGAGATCAAAACTGAATTTTCACAGAGGCAGGGAGGGGGAGGGGGAGGGGACACGGGGTTTCCAAAGAAAAGGGGAATCATCGGAAATGTAAATAAAAAAATAATAAATAAATAAATAAAAAAAGAAAAAAAAGAATGTTGAAACATATTTATATAAATAATTTTTTATAGTCAGATCAAGCCTATCATGCCTGAATTGGGTAATTAGCAAGTCAGTAATATTTATTGGCCTTCTTGACTTGGAATCTTATCAATTTACATGGGTAACTACAAAATTCTGGATCACATTTTCATTTTCATCTCTATATTGTGTTTTCAGATCCTTTGCCACTTCATAGGATTTTGTAATATACATATATATGTTTAAATTATATTTTCTCATTACCTAATGAAATTGGGACATTCATTTTGTTGGGAGAATTCTTCTTTCCAATCATGCCTATTTAGTGATTTTTCTAGTTTTCAACAACTGTTAATGAAAAGGTCTATTATGTTAATCTGAAGTTCCATAACTTTACTTGCATTACATTTTAATTTTCCATTAATTCATTTTTTATTTCTCTTCTTATTAGTTTTTGGAACACATTATTACACAGAACATTATGGAATTTCTAAATATTTTAAAATGTTTAGGTATCTGTCTAATTAAAGTGTCCATATATTCATATTTATTAGTATAGTATTGGTTTATTTGTCACTTAAATTTAATGTGACACTGTGTTATCAGTTCTTCCCTAAATACATGTTCACTCTCATACGTAATATGAGAGCAGAAAAAAGGTAAAGTCCATTCTATTTTGTATAATAATCTAATACTTACATATAAATATTTATAGAAGTTCAAAACTACTATAATCAAATAGTATACATTTACTAAAGAATTAATTTAACACTTAATATTTTAAATTGCATAGCATTCATTACAAAAAATTGATTAGTAACTATGTCAATATTTTGTAAGTGCACAGCTCAGACCCCAAATTATGTTTTAATGACGATAGATAGATGGTGTTCTATTTACTAGGCAGACCGTGTTGAGATGATTCTGACATTTATGATATTTATTTTAAATCATATTATTAACATAAAGTATTTATTGAGGATTTATAACTATATTTTATATATATATATATATGGTCTTTTAAGAAGTCATTTAAAAGTATCTATTTAACCTCAATAATGATCCTCTTGAATTTCAATTTAATTTCAATTTAATGCCTTGTTAAATGTGTTTCGAGCAAATCACTTGATTTGCAACCATGTACAGATAAATGAAATTAAAGAGTAAAGATAGATCCCAATTGTTCCTGTCAA
>CM052702.1:87139329-87164302 GCA_028551405.1 Uromys caudimaculatus
AGGTGGAATTCCCTCATAGAGGTAGGGATGGGGAGGGGATAGGGGGCTTCCAAAGAGGAGACCCAGAAAAGGGGAAACATTGGAAATGTAAATAAAGTATCAAAAAAAAAAAAAACCTGAAAACTTCTAAAATTATTAAAAGTGTAAAATTGTTTATCAAGTTTTTATTCACAGAAAGATCTTTACATTGGTAAAACCCTATGGTAAATTCATAGTGTAAAACTATAATTGAAGCACTCATAGTGTTAAGAAACCGAAACAGAATAATTGAGTAAATCAACATGTGTACAGGTGACACACATCACATTCTTCTAAAAACCCATTTAACCAGGGTAATAACTCTAAATAGTATCTGTATAATACCAATTATCAAAGAACAGGGAAACTTATCATTCTTATCATAAATCTTATTAAATAGTATGTATTTCTCAAGTGTTCTTATTAGTACAAATACTAAGGGTACAAGGGTGTATATGGCATTGTCTATGGCTGTGTATCAGTTGCAGATTGAAATACTAAATATGCAATATCTCCATAATATGGCAAAAACAAACACTGTATCATTACATTTTTACAACAATAAATGATACAGTAATTTAGCACTCATATACAAGCCATTCTTTTTCATATTAAAAATATTTTAAGATTACACATGCTCAGAAATATTTAATTTATATATGAATGAGTAAGCACATATAAAAACAAAGTAACATATTAAAACACATGCAAGATAAACAAATGAAAAAGTGATTCAGAGAAACCAAGTGTAATTTTTATATGAATAAAGAGAAAACAATTAGCATAAATTGAATTTTCACTTGTTCTTGGAAATTTCTGCTGTATTTAGATAGCCAAATGAAGAACTAGAGAAATACCAACAGGATAGAGGTGCAGCCATAGAAATAAATGTTATCAAACTAGGAAATAACCAGTTTTATGTTTAGATAAGTCCAAGAAGGAAAGTACTAAATAAAATATTCACATTTCAGCTTTGACTGTTGCAATTAGTGGATCGAATGTCATGCTTTTGTGAGATATTGAGATATTTATTTAAGTGGGTATTATTATAATTTTGAAAAAGAAAATCGGATTATTCTACTGTTTCTTTTTGCATTACATATACTATTCAAATGTAAAACGTTTAGTAGGAAAATATATAAAAAGAAAGAATCCTTTAGATTAGAAAACTAAGTCTATTTATTCCATAGCCAGAAAGGTTGTCCTGGCCTTTCCAAGATATGCAACAGCTCTGATGTGGCAATGTGTGTTGGACCTGAGTGCTAGCATTCAGCTACCTTTCCCAGGGATGCCACTGATACCTTACCCTGTTCCATTGATACAGAAAACGTTTGGAGTGCCTTCAGGGTTAACAGTGCAATGCTTGCATGGCCTCTAAAATATCTCTGTCCCTGACGATGGATGGAAATGATTGCAAATGATAAAAAACCTTTTCCAAGAGACTTTGAGAGATCTATCACAGAAGAAAATCAACTGCTCAGAGACAGACACACAGCAAAACCAAACATAACTCTTAATAGAACTGAGCTCTTAAAGTATAAGCCTTTTCATATAAATATCTGATTATTTGTAACAAAATTAAAATCATTTGTTAAAATGTAAAATTAAGTTTGATTAAACTTCAGGTTATTTAAATTTTTGCTATGTATGGATGTCAGACTGGCAAGAAGACACTGCTGGCAAAGGAAAGTGCCCTGAAGTCTTACGAACTGAGTTCTATCCCTAGAACCTAGAGAGTGGAAATAAAGAACTGACTCCCACAAACCATCCTCTGATCTACACTATCTATACATCGAGACTGTGGCATAGGTACACGTGTGTATGTGTGCACACACACATACATGCCTATACTCATGCACACACAAATAAAAAATGAGTAAATAAGTATGATTTAGGTGTGGAAAGTTTATGTTACGTTAAAAAATATCCACAGCATTGTTTTTCAGCATCAGAAATGTTCAGTGTCTTATGCAGGCAAGCAGAATTGCTGTGAGTTCATATGGGTAACAGTCATATCATGATCAGACACCAGCATTTCCCATCATCTAGTTTTACATTAGCCTCTGCTATCCTGCATTGTCAGCATTTCATGAGCCTTGGGAGGGGTGTTGAAAATGTCCCATCTATGTATGAGAACTCATTGTTTATTCTCAGTACTTTGAAGAGATAGAGTCCTTCTATCTACAAATACATTATGGAATGAGAGCTTCATTGACCAGGCTTTACAGTAACACAAGTTTATGAATATAAACATTTAATACTTGTTTTGAAGGTAATGTGAGCCATTACAAAAACATATCAATAATTTCTTCCCACAGGGCCTAGTTTATTTCTGGCCTGTGTTCACTGGCTCAATCCTAGGAGATAGTAGCATCCATAAAAAAAAAATCTTGGTATAATTATACTGATGACTATATTTTTCTGCTAGATTTGTGTCATAGCATATAGTGTCTAGCACTGGATAAGATATTTCATGTCCTTTTGACTTAGTCTTTCTCCACCTTTATTTATTTATTTATTTATTTATTTATTTATTTATTTATTTATTTATTTATTTATTTAGAGATACCATCTCATTTTGGTCTGAACTCATTGACTTTGGTAGGCAGATTTGGAATAAAACTTCAGAAAACTGAGCGTTATACTTGCTCTGCGACATCTGCCTTTTTACATTGGCTCTAGGAACCCAAACTTATATTCTTATTGTAACACAGCAATAAAACATCTCCCCATTTCCAGATAATGTGTTTATGATAAAGTTTATAGCTCTATGGTCTTATATTTTTAAAAAATGGAGAAAAATTAAATTAGCAATTTTGATGAACATATCCCAATGTATAATGGGGAGAACTAATATAAAATCAGTAGATGGAAATAAATTAGAGAAGAAATTAATACAATTGATTTTTAAATTATACACACACACACATATATATGTGTGTGTGTGTGTGTGTGTGTATATACACACATTGTGTGTGTATATATATATATATATATATATATACACACACAATGAAGCAAAAATGGTATCATTGAAAATAAAAAAAAGATTTGTAAACTCCTAGACAAATTCTTATGTCTCTAGCATGTAATTGTCTGCTTCTTTCCCCTAGGGAGTAGACATTTTTTCTCATAACTTAATTTTCTATGCTTGTGTTTAGTAATCTTTATGAGCAGACTATTTTCTAGAACTGAATGTTTAGCATCACTAGGAGAGCAACTATATGAGAGTATATTTGGAAAAAACTATACTCTAAAACACTTGAAATTCTAGTGCTCATTTATTTTATTTTTTAAAAGATTTATTTATTTATTATATGTAAGTAAACTGTAGCTGTCTTCAGACTCTTTTTCTTCTCTCTCTGGGCTTGCTCGCTCTGGCCTCACATGCTCCGGCAGTGCTTGTTGTAGCTGTCTTCAGACACCCCAGAATAGGGCAACAGATCTCACTACGATGGTTGTGAGCCGCCATGTGGTTGCTGGGATTTGAACTCAGGACCTTCAGAAGAGCAGTCAGTGCTCTTAACTGCTGAGCTATCTCTCCAGCCCCCATTTATTTTCTTGATATTAGCAAATTTCACTAGGATAAAATGAAATTTCATATTAGTTTTATTTTGTATTCTCTTGATTGCTAATGATGCTGAATTCATTTTTCAGAACTTCTTATCTTTGTATATTTTTTCATCTGGTTACATTCTATTCTGTTCCATAGTATACTTTTAAAAATGGGTTGCTTATTTTCTTATGAGTTCTTCAGTCCCTCTCTGTTTTTGACACTAGTCCTCTCTGAGATATATAACTGGCAAAGAGTTTCTCCCATTCTGTAGGATGCTTCAATTTCCTTTTCAATTCAGAGTATTTTTATCCTTTTCTATTTAATTAGATCCCATGCATTGTCAGTCTTCATTCTGAGTAAACAAACTACCAAAAGTAAATCAAGGCAATCAAGAAAATGTAAGCCTAGTATAAGTATGATACAAAAAATATCCCAAGAGGATGTATAGCAAAATAAATTAAGTGCCATATACTGCTAAACATTTGCAGAGGTAAAAACCAATGATACTGGGAAGAACACTTCCCAAATCACTCTACAAACCACCAGTACTTAAAACCTCAAGGGTGCAACAAAACAAACAATAAACTAATTTCTCTGATAACCAGAGAAGACAAAGTTATTTATAAGGAAGTTAATGGGATCCTTGGAACTGAAGAGAATTGTGGGATTCCAAGGGCATCTAGCCTCCCAGTGGAAACTTTCTAGACCCCCCAAAATTAACCAGCTTGTAAACCTGCCTGACCACCCATCATAGTTGGATCTACCTGTCACCCCAGCTGGTCTGCCTGGAGCAGCCTGCACCAATGGGTGGCACCCATGGTCCCCTGAGCACCATTTTCTTTCTTCCAAAAGAACCTTGCAGGAATCCCCACGAACATCTTGCCTCCCTATAGAATCCCTCAGAGTCACCAAATCTAACCAGCGTGGAACTCTGTCCTATCTCTTCCCTAGCTGGATCTTTCCACCATACTAGCTGGGTCTGAATAGGACACAGCTTGCAAACTGGCGTTTGCATGAGGCACAGCCAATAGAGTTGAGTACTCTGATCCCTATTGTCTGGCCTATGGCTCCCCATACTTCCTCAAGAAGTCCTGCTGCCATCAGGAACATGCAGCCAATACCAGGAAAATCCAGATGCCTAAGAACAAAGACTGAGGGCAATATGATACCATTAGAGACCAGCTAATCTACTACAACAAACCCTGGAGATTCTAATGAAGTTGAACCACAAGAAGAGGATCGTAAATTCAGTCTTATAAAGATGATAGAGGCCTTTAAAGAGGACACAAATAAATCCCTTAATGAAAGACAATAAAATTCATTCAAACAGGTAGAGGCATTAAAACAGGAAGCAAAAAAATATAAAGAAATACAGGAGAATACAATCAAACAAGTGAAAGATATGAATAAAACTGTCCAAGACCTAAAAAGGGAAATGGAAGTAATGAAGAAAACAAAAACTGAGGCAATTCTGGAGATGAAAAACCTAGGAAAGAGAACAGGCACTACACATAAAAGCATCACCAACAGAATACAGCAGATGAAAGAGAAAATCTCAGTGGCAGATGATAAAAACAGAAGAAATCAATATACCTTTCAAAAAAAATGCAAAATCTAAGACGTTCATGACACAAAACATCCAGGAAATTTTGGACACTATGAAAAGACAAAACCTAATAATAATAGGAATAGAAGAAGTAGAAGATGCCCAGCTCAAAGGTCCAGAAGACATCTTCAATAAAGTCATAGAAGAAAAATTTCCAAACCTAAAGAAAGAGATGCCTATAAAGGTACAAGAAGTTTGCTGAACAGTAAACAGATTGAACAAGAAAAGAAAATCCTCCAGCCACATTATAATCAAAATATACAGAACAAAGAAAGAATTTTAAAAGTATCAAAGGGAAAAGGCCAAATAACATATAAAGGCAGACTTATCAGAATTATACCTGATTTCTCATCTAAGATTCTAAAAGCTAGAAGGGACTGGGGAGATCTCTTGCAGATCCTAAGAGACCACATAATGTTGGCCCAGATTGCTGTACCCAGTAAATATTCAACAAACACAGATGCAGAAACCAAAATATTCTATCACAAAACCAAATTCAAACAAAACCTCTCCAATAACATAGCCCTACAGATGATACAAGAAGGAAAACTCCAACCCAATGATGTTAACTATACTCATGAAATCACAAGAAATAAATAATTTCACAACATTAAAATCAATAGAAGACAAATGCTCACATACACATATACTCAACCATCACCAACATAAAAATAACAGGAAACAACAACCATTGGTCATTGTCATCTCTCAACATCAATGGATTCAATTCCCCAGTAAAAAGAAACTGGCTAAAAGAATGGGTGTGTAAACCCAATCCTTCATTCTGCTGTCTACGTGAAACACATCTCAGCAAAAATGATAGTCATTATCACAATATAAAGGGCTAGAAAAAGATTTTCCAAGCAAATGGGCCCAAGGAATAAGCTGAAGTAATCATTTTAATATCTAATCAAATTGACTTTCTACCAAAAGTAATCAAAAGAGACAGAGAAGGACACTTCATACTGATCAAAAAATAAAACCACCAAGAGCACATCTCAATTCTGAACATTTATGCCCCAAATACAAGGACATCCATATTTGTAAAAGAAATAATACTAAATCTTGAATCATACATAAAAACCACCATATCAATAGTAGGAAACCTCAACACTGCACTCTTACCAATGAACAGGTTATCAATGCAGAAACTAAAAAAAAAAAAAAAAAAAAAATAGTGAAACTAACAGAGGTTATGTTTCTAGTGGACCTAACAGATATCTATAGACCCTTTCACCAAAACACAAAAGAATGTACCTTCTTCTCAGCACCTGAGGGAACTTTCTCCAAAATTGACCACATAATTGGTCAAAAGCCAACCTCAACAAATACAAGAAGATTGAAATAAACCCATGCATCTTATCAGATCATTGTGGATAGAAGCTGTACTTCAACAACAAAAGAAACAACAGAAAGCCTATATACACATAGAAACTGAACAATGTTCTTCTCAATGATCACTGGGTCAGGGAAGAAATAAAGGTTGAAATTAAAGACTTTCTAGAATTCAATGAAAATGAGGACATATTATATATAAATTATTAGGACACTATGAAAGCAGTGATAAGAGGAACGTTCATACTATTAAATGCCCTCATAAAGAAATTGGAGCATTCTCATAGGAACAACTAAAGCACACCTGAAGATTCTAGGAAATAAAAAAGAAACAAAAACACCCCCAGGAGTACGAGAAGCAGTAAGTAATCAAACCCAGGGCTAAAATTAACCACTTAGAAACAAAGAGAACAATACAAAGAATCAATGAAACCACTACCTGGTTCTTTGAGAAAAATCAATAAGCTAGACAAACCCTTAGCAAAACTAACTAAAAGGAAGATAGACAATGCTCAACTTAACAAAATCAGAAATGCAAAAAGAGACATACAATGGACACTGAGGAAATTCAAAGACTCATCAGATCTTATTTCAAAAACCTGTAGGCAAAGCAAACTAGAAAATCTAAATGAAGTGGCTAATTAGATATCAATTACCAAAGTTAAATCAAGATCAAGTATACTATTTAAACAGCCCTGTAACCGTAAGGAAATAGAAATAGTCATTAAAAGTCTCCCAAATTAAAAAAAAAAAAATTACTGGGTCAGATGAATCTAATACAGAATTCTACCAAACTTTCAAGAAGAGCTAATGCCAATACTCTTAAAACTATTCCACAAAATAGAAACAGAAGGAACACTGCCAAACTCATCCTATGAGTCCACAGTCAACCTGGTAACTAAGCCACATAAAGACTCAACAAAGAAAGAGAATTTTAGACCAATTTCCCTTATGAACTTTAATGCAAAAGTAATCAATACAGTACATATCAAATCCAAAAACACATCAAAGACATCATCCGTCAGGATCAGGTAGGCTTTATTTAATGGATGCAGGGGTATTTCCATATACAAAAATCCATCAAGGTAACCTCCCATATAAACAATCTGAAAGACAAAAATAACATGATCATCTCACTAGATTCTGAAAAATAAATTTCGCAAAATCCAACATCCCATTATATAAGTCTTGGAAAGGACAGGAATACAAGGGGAATACCTAAGCACAATAAAGTCAATATACAGCAAGTCAAGAGGCAACATCACAATAAATGGAGAGAAACTTAAAACATTTCTACTAAAATCATAGACAAGACAAAGCTTTTCCATTCTTCTCATATCTCTGCATATAATTATTGATGTTCTAGCTAGAACAATAAGACAATTAAAGGAGCTCAAATCAATATAAATTGGAAGGGAAGAAGTTGAAGTATTCACAGATGGTAAAATATTATGCATAAGTGATCCCAAAATTTCTAGCAAAGAACTCCTACAGCTGATAAATGTGGGGCGGTGAACTGTGACAGACAACCTGGCCCCTGGTCAAACACAGGCTTAAACCCTGGGCGACCCAGTGGGGGCTAGCCCTGCAAGGGACTGGTAGGTGTTTTGCCATGCTCCCGGGAGGGAGGGTGGCTCCTGTCAAGTAGCTACAACCCCCCAGCCTCCTGTAGAGAGGTCTGTGACCACCAGTCACATAGGAACAGTACACCAAGCCCTCCCACATGCAGATAAGATATCCCTAAACTCTCAGACCAAGCCAACGGGAAGTACCCGCTGTCAGACTCTGACCCATCCTAAACTGTATATGAAGGACTCTATCCAGAAGGAATAAAGGTAAACTACTCTGTAGTTTGAGAGCTTCAATCATAAGAGCTGTAACACTGCTGCTTGTGAAGAGGTCTGCTCTCCCAAAATGCCACCAGAATCTTCCTGCACTCCTCACTGGCTAGTCAGCCTCTCGTGGGCTCAGGCCGGGCCCAATGCAGTGCAGGGTGGCAGGTGCAACATCTTGGAGCAACTGAGGCAGCAACTGCAGAGACCAAGGTGTGGAGGTGACTCCCATCCCTGCTTGCACTCTCCCCTTTGCCAGAACCCTCACACTTGGCCTGGCCAGAGATCCCTGTTGAAAGCCTCCAGCAGATAAAATCCTTCAGTAAAGTGGCTGGATACTAAACTAACTCAAAGAAATCAGTAGCCCTCCTCTATACAAGTGAATAACTGGCTAAGAAAGAATTTAGGAAGACAGTACTCTCCACAATAACCACAAATAATATAAAATCCATTGGTATAACTATAATCAAGCCAGTGAAAGACCTGTATTACAAGAACTTCAAGTCTCTGAAGAACTAAATTGAGGAAGATATCAGAAGATTGAAAGATCTCCCTTGCTCATGGATCAATAGGATTAACACAGTAAAAATGGCTATCCTACCAGAAGCAATCTACAGACTCAATACAATTCCTATCAAAATTCCAACAAAATTATCCACAGATCTTGAAAGAATAATTCTCATCTTCATATGGAAAAACAAAAAAACTATGATATCTAAATCAATCCTGAACAATAAAGAAACTTCTGGAGGTATCACTATCCCTGACTTTAAGCTGTACTATAGAGCAATTATAATAAAAACTGCATGGTATTGGTATAGAAACAGACAGGTGGATCAGTTGAATTGAATAGAAGACTCAGAAATAAATCCACACCCATATAGAAACTTGATTTATGACAAAGAGTCCAAAACAATACCAGGAAAAAGGGAGAGCGTCTTCAACAAGTGGTGCTGGTCTAACTGGATGACTGCACATAGAATAATGGAAACAGATCCATATATATCACCCTGCCCAAAACTCAAGTCCAAATGGATCAAAAACTTCAATATAAAACCAGTTATACTAAATCTAATAGAACAGAAATTAGGGAATATCTTCGAACTCATAGGTACAGGAGAGAACTTCCAGATAAGAACATCAATGGCTCAGGCACTAAGATGAAGAATTAATAAATGGGTCTGATGAAACTGAAAAGCTTCTGTAAGTCAAAGAACACTGTCATTAGGACAAAACAACAACATATAGATTGGGGAAAGATCTTCAGTAACCCTACATTTGACAGAAGGCTAATGTCCAAGCTATATTAAGAACGCAGTAACTTAAACATCAACAACACAAATAACTCAATTAAAAAATGGAGCACAGAGATAAACAGAGAATTCTCAACAGAGGAATCTCGAATGGCGAAGAAGCACCTAAAGAAATGTTCAATGTCCTTAGTCACTAGGGAGATGCAATAAAAAGAGTATAAAAATCCACATTATACCTATCAGAATTGCTAAGATCAAAAACTCAAAGGACAGCACATGCTGGTTGAGGTTGTGAATTAAGGGGAACACTCCTCTACTGCAGGTGGGAATGCAAACGTTTAACCCACTCTGGAAATCAATTTCGTGGTTTCTCAGAAACCTGAAAATAGTTCTACCACAAGACCCAGCTACACCACTCCTGAGCATATAACCAAAAGATGCTCTACCATCTCACAAGGACGCTTGCTCAACTATATTCATAGAAGCTTTATTCATAATAGCTTGAAACTGGAAACAACCTAGATGTTCCTCAACTGAAGAATGGATACAGAAATATGGTATATCTACACAATGGAATACTACTCAGCCATTTAAAACAAGGACATCATGAATTTCTCAGGCAAATGGATGGAACTAGAAAATATTATCTGACATGCATTGTATGTACTCACTTATAAATGGATATTATCCACAAACTACAGGGAGACCATGCTATAAGCAACAGACCAAAAGATGCCAAATAACAAGGAGGGCATAAGAAAGGATATTTGAATCTTTATCAAAAGAAGAAACAAAATAGACATTGCAGATCAGTAGAAGGAGGGAATTGGGTGGAAGAGTGGATGGGGAGGGGAGCAGTGACAGGGGAGAGGGAGATCATACGTAAGGACAGAAGGGGCAAGAGAAGGGAGATTGCCTGGAGGGCGGGCATCTCTAGCATGTGCTAGAGATCTGGGGAGGGGAGAGACCCCAGAGGGTTGAAAGGAGTAACTCTAGGTGAGATTCCTAGCAGTGAGGAATATGGATCCTGAAGTGGCCACCTCCTGTAGCCAGGCAAGACACTCAATGGAAGGATAAAGACAGCAAACCATCCACAAAGCCTTTGACACAAAATGTGTCATGCTTACAAGATGTGCAGGGCCAAAGATGGGGCAGAGGCTGAGGGAATAACTAATCAATGATTACTCTAAATTGAGACCCATCCCATGGGCAAGAACAAACTCTTGACACTATTAATGATACTCCATTGTCTTTGTAGACAGGAACCTAGCATAACTATCCTCCGAAAGACTTCACTCAGCAATCATAAAAAAAGATGGAGAGACTCACATCCAAATATAATTCTGATGGAGATCAAGGAGTCTTATGGAACAGTTTGGAGAAAGATTGAGGGACCAGTTGAGGATAGTGAATACATAGAAAGAGGAACAAAGTCAACTAGCCTGGAGCCTTGTGACCCTTTGGAGACTGAATCACTAACCAAAGAGTGAGTACCAGATATATCTATGTCCCTCACATATGTAGCAGATGAGCAGTTTTGTCTTCATGCAGATCTCTTGAACTCTGAGGTAGGGGTTGTCCTTGAACCTGTTTTCTGCCTGTGGATATTGTGCTGTCCGGATAGCGCGGTCTGGCCTCAATGAGAGAGGATATGCCTAGTACAGCAACTTGATGTGCCAGTTATGGAACAGGGGTAGGAGTGGGGGAGAGCAAGAGTGCAGGTTAGGGGTACAGCGCTGGTATTTTGGGCCAGTGTTTTGTCACTCACAGGGGACTTTCAAGAAAAAGGGAAGCGGAATGCCAGGAGGAAAAATGTGAGGGACTGGGAGTTGAGGAAGTGCTTATATTGGGTTATAAAGGGAATAAATAAATTTAATTAACAATATTGAATGTGGCCAAGTTAGTTTCATTTCCTCATAAAAGGATAGGTCAACAGACATCAATGTCTAAAAAATACAAGTAATTCAACTCATAAGCAGACTTAGTAGAAAAAAGCATGTTAACTTTCTCTTTTGTTTATCTTTCTCTTATGCTTGTCTGACCCTAAGAAAGTACCTTAATCTTTATTCATTCAATAGCATATATTTTAAAAATTGGAATGAGAAAACAGAAGGGGATTTTATTCTACAGACATTTGTAAAGAGTTTTATAAGGTAAAATGTTACTTTATTTACCCCCGCAGACCTAGTATAGCACACAAAACAGCAGACAGATGGTATGAAGCTGCATCAACTTGTTGCAGACAACATTCACAGAATGTGTCTATCAACCTGTTGGTTGCTTTCAGGAATGATTAACACACACACACACACACACACACACACACACAAGCACACAAATACCCTCTTCATAAACATGATTTTGAGTCAGAGGCATACAAACTAGGTAGTTTAAAATTAAAGCTGTACATTTACTTTAACTTGTAAAAGCAGATTATGAGGTGAGCTCTGGGTATAATAATGGTTGTATTGTTTTCTTAAGGACAGGTTGCATTTAAATAGGCTTAATGCAAGGTAGGAAAGCAGATTCAGTACATAGTTATAAATAAACACAGAGCATATTATTAACTAAGGGGTAATGTCTGGGAGGAGAATTAGGGTCTGAAAAAAATTATCCCTACCTCAGAGAAAATGACAATTAAGCTGTTTGAGATTACAGCTCATGTCTGTCAGAATGGCCATCACGAAGGTGCAAAGGATACCAAATGCTCGTGAGGATGTGGAGAAAGGGGAACCCTTATACACAGCTGGTGATAATGGATCAGTGCAGACACTGTGCAATCCAGAATGGACATTGCTGGGAAAGTTTACAGTAGTCCTAGTACATAGCTCAGCTATTCCACTGGTTTTTTTTTTTTTTTTTACCAAAAGATATCTACAGGACTATGTCATAGAAATATTTTCATATATATGTTTACTTCTACTTTATTCCTAATAGTTAAGACAACAACCCTTTTAAATGTACCATAACAAATTAATGTATATATTAAAGAAACATGCTACATGAATACAATGGAATTTTATTTAGACTTGGAGAAGAATGAAATTATCTCATTTTAAGAGAAAGTGGTAGACCTGAATATTATCATGTTTAGGAAATAAATTGGCAAACTAAGGAAGATGAATATTGAGTATGTTCTGTCTCACCTGAAATTTAAAATTAAATATATATTTATAACATTAAAATGCAAGAGGAACTATGAAAAGGTATGGGCAATGAATAACATTTTTCTCTTATGTTCAGCCTAAATTTAATCATATTTGTATATGAAAGTGTGATGTAACACTTGGTAACTTAAAATTTAAGAAAAGTAAAGGAGAGCAATTCTTTTTAAAAGACCACTACAAAATTTTAACGTATTTATTTGAGAAATCTCACAGACCTAAATATAAAATAATATTATTCACCAAATTTGTGCCTCATTTTCCAATAAGCACTGAAAATAGAATAATCAATCCCATTAAGTCTAGAGTGCTTTACCCTCCAGTGGTCCTTCAGAGTGTTAGGGAAGTTATGTCCCTATGGATTGACGGGGTGATGGAAGCTTTGTTGGTGATGTTACTCATTCTTTGGTTTGCCTTATATGTAGCAACATGTATTCTGAAAGATCTGTTAAGTTTTTCAGGATCATGAGGTAATTTCTAATTCAACGTTTTGTGCATCTTATACATAAAGGTTACTGTGAATGGAGGAATAAAATGTCACAGACGGTGTCCCTCCTTCCTTTCTGAGATTTAAAATCTTTAATTTCATCCGTTTTAGGATCTGGAACCTATTTTTTCTATAAGACAGTTCATGAACATTCTTTACCTGTTGACAGTAGGCTCTGCTGGATATCATTCCTAGTCTAACAGTTTTAGCCCAAGATTTTATCAATGACTCTAAGGAAAATGGATCAGATATAATACTGTGTTTGATTAAACAGCATCTTCTCTCATTCATCTTTTCATAAAGAATTTATAATTCACCATGTCAGTATGTTAAAACTGCTTCATTATGTCCACTGGAAGTCTATAGATTTTTTTTTCCAGATTTTTATTCTTATTTTTTAAAAATAGAGTTTTCTCTGATACAATAAATTAAGAATACAGTTTCCCCTTCCATTATTCCTCCCAGATTACCCCTACCTGTCTCCCAGATCCACTCCCCCTCAATCTCATCTTCAGAAAAGAGCAGGCCTCCAAGAGGTGACAGCCAAACAGGACAGAACAAGATCCATGACAAGGCAAAAACCTCTCATATCAAGGCTGGACAGCACAATTCAACATGAGGGAAAGAGTACCAAGAACAGGCAAAATAGTCTGAGATACACCCACTCCCACTGTTAGGAATCAAAATAAATAAATAATATGAAATAAACCACTAAACTAACAGCCATAACATATAAGCCTGCTGCAGGCTCCATGTTTGCCACTTCAGTTTCTATGTGCTCATGTGAGCCCTGTCATGTTGACTGGTAGCCAGGTTAAGTTTTTCTCTCCTTATAAGGTCCTGTCTAACAGAATCTGAAATTCCTCATTTCGCAAATGAGGCATATACACTCACCTCTACCCATCCCCAAAGTTTTAAGTATCTGTTGTTCTTTCAATGAAATGAGCTGCCTCCCTGGAATTGTTTCCCAACTGTCTATTTTCCTGTCTATTCTCCCACTGCCATGAGGTTTCTTCCACTCCTGGCTATCCTGCCTATCTTCCCCTCTCAGAATTCACTGGTGGCAGGTTCTGGTTAATCACAATAGACAGACAAGGAGGCAGAGCCTGAACACAGCAGTGGGTCATGTTCTTATGCTGTTCTCCATTCCGTCTGATTTAAGAGGAGGGAAAAAAGATTGTAGGAGTCAGAGGGTATGCAGAACACCATATATTTATTATTTTATACAAAATTTTATATAATTTCTGTATGCGTATAATAATTGATAAAGCTGATATGTCTAGAATATTCCCTGTCAACCTAATTATATTTAAGTAGAAAATACATTTTTTTGAGGAGGAAATAGAACTTTTGGATTACATGGATAAATAAAACAAACTTTTATTATTGGAAGCATAAGCTACATTTCCAATAAGTAACAAAGTTTTAAGACAGTGGAATAAGTCTGTAATGAGGTGATAAAACTAATTTTATTCCTAACAGAGTCCCTCCAGGACTAAGTAGTGAGATGCCTCTGAGCCCTAGTTTCAACATAAAAGTTTCTGACAGCTCTTAGATAAAAGGAACTTAAGCACCCTTTGACTCCACACCAAGGTATCAAACTGAAAACAAACAAACAAACAAACAAAAACTAAAACAAAACAATGACAGCAATAAAAAGAAAAACCTCTTGAGACTAGCAAAAGTTCCTTCTTCTTTGTTCACAACACTGGAGCATAAGAATCTCAATATTACTAAGCAGATGCTCTTAAGAAACAAAGTGAGTATAATTGCACTGAGCTGGCTGAGCCTTGTGACTTTCATTTGTATCATTCAAAAACACTCCTGACATCTTTCCTACTTACCCAATCTTTCTGTAAATCAAGTCCTTCCAGCTTTGAAATCAGAAGTTGACCTTTTCCTAGAACCTTGCTGTAATAATCGTGTTTAAATATATCCTCATTACACTAGTTTCTAGCTTTTTCTAACACTAGTTTATATCATTGATAAAATCTCAAAGCTACTTATCACAAATTCACTGCAGAAGAAAGAACAGTATCCAGTTTTGACCAATGTTCAGTATACATGTATGAGTCCAGCTTGGAACTCCCAATTTGAATGAATGAGACCTCCTTGTTTTCGGATACATAGTGGTTTTCAAGCTGTCCTCAAATATTGGCTTCAATTAAGAGAATGACTGACCTGCAAAACCATTCGGCTCAGCTCTTGTATTTTGCCGTAAATTTTATTTCTGGCCATATCACTTATTATCAAAGATTTAATATGCTTATTCTTAAAGTTTTGAAGGGTGAACCTTTCTTATTTCACATTGCATCCACTGGCCTTGCTCCATTGCAGTTGTATGACAATTATTTATTGAAAGTTATGGTGGCTCATTCCTCCAATCCTAGTACTGGGAGGCAGACACCGTTCTTTGAGAGCTCTAGGCTGGCCAGAACTACATGAGACTGTCCAAAAAAAATTAACCAAAAAAAGCATGCAAATAACCATGAAATATTGGTTGAAGAGATGATATTAGAGAGTTGAGTTAAGGAGAACTTTTATTTCAAACATTTTATTCAGCTCCTTACTTGGGAAAAATAATCTCGTAGGTATCTATGAGAGTAATCACCCCTTTGAAGCCAATTATTGTTTATATCCACTTGTAAGAATAGATTTAGAATGTATATAGGTTCTGAGGATTAAGTTTTGACAAAAATTATTTATTTGAAGAAACAAAAACAATAACTGCAATTAACATTCTCATTTCACATAGCTGGACCAATAGGCACACTGAATAACCTTAACGATTAACATGACAGCACTTCTTCAAAATATTGTTCAGCACTAAATGGATGAATGTAAATGTAATTCGGAAACACAATGAAAGAACTCTGTTTCCTAATAATTGCAGAAATGAGAATAAAAAATAACATTCAATGGTGCGAAGTATTTTCTGAAGTTAATCTTGTGTACAAATACTCGGTATATATTGAGGGCGTAGTCTTCTAATTTAGACCTAACTCTGCTACTGTTAGTACTGGGATGTGAATTACTGATATTTTCCAAAATCTTTAATCTATGATACTGGCTCTACAATCAGGAGTTTTTAAACCCATCTACAGAGATCTGTGAACACTCTATTGCATTCTTGAATCAAAACACTGATATTCCATTCCATAATCAAAGAAAGTCAATATACTTCATTTCAAGAATGCATAACAAATACTGGCTGAAATGTTCTGAAAAAAACACTGAGTGAAATTAAACTGCTATTGTTTTCCTACAGTCTGGTGATTAAGAGTACATGCAAATAAAGGAAGTTTACAGGAGTTTTTATAGCAGTGGGAAAGCATGGCCTTCAATTTAAAATAATGTGATCTCAGTCACTAAGTCTAGAGGAGCTGAAAAGTAGTGAAATTTACAACATACACTCCAAGTCATTCATGTCTAAGAACCAGTGTGTGGGAAGAGACAAACCTAACTTTACAACAGCCACTACTTTTCCCCGTTCTACTCTGTACCTCCTAAAAGCACAGGATTATGAGCAGAAACTACTGCCAGACCAATCTTTTAACACTTTTGTAAACAATTTACTTTAAGTAAATAAAAAATATTTTAAAGCCAAAATTTTGCTCTACAATTACTGTACTTGCTCTGAAATCACAATCAACCCTTTTTAGTGAGTTATTTACTACCTATTAGGTAGCATAAATAACCACAATATATTTTTGGTAAAATTGTTTTTAATGCATATATAACTAAAAATTTATATTTTTGGTATTTATTGTGTTAACTCCTCCTGTCGGGAACATGGCAAGGAAATCATTATTTCCATGAAGTAAAAGATGCACCTAAAGATCAGAAAGGGGTTATAACTTACTCCACTGTGATGTTTCAAGGCTTTAAGCATGGAGAATCTTAATATAAAATTCATACTAGAAACGACAAATTTTTCTGATTTTTCTGATTATAAGGAGATTGCTCCATATTATGACTCTAAATTTTGTCAACCTACCATTTTGTTTGTATCTTTCATCTAGTTGTTATCATTTTTTACACCCTTTTTAATTTGACAATTATATTTGATTCTCTGCTTTCATATTTAGTTGACATATAAAATAATATTCATTGTTTGCAATGCAATGTCTTCAAATAGGAAAACATTCTAGGCTATTAAATTTAACTAATTAAAAATACATGACTGGCAACATTGCTAATTGCAAATTCAAGCAATATCTATCCACTATTCCAGACCTACAGAAAAAGAAAATTAAAAAAACCTCCAACCAAAGGAGAAAACACAGGAAATAAGTAATTTCATACCAGTTAAAACAAAGGACACACACACACACACACACACACAAACACACACATTCACTAGCACCACCATCATCAAAATAATAGGAATTAACAACCACTGGTCATTAATAGCTCTCAACATCAATGGATTCAATTCCCCAATAAAAAGATACAGGCTAATAGAATGAATGTGAAAACAGGATCCATCATTCTGCTGCATACTAGAAAGACATCTTAGCAGTAAAGATAAACATTACTACAGAGTTAACAGACCGAAGAGGCATGCTGGATTAGCCATTCTAATATCTAATAAAATAGACTTTCAACAAAACATTAAGCAAATGAGACAGGGAAGAACACTTCATACTCATCAAAGGAAACATCTAGCAAGATGATATCTCAGTTCTGAACGTCTATGTCCCAAACACGAGGGCAACCACATTTGTAAAAGAAACATTGCTAAAGCTAAAATCACACATTAATAGTGGCAGACTTCTACACCCCATACTCACCAATTGACAGGACATCCAGACAGAAACTGAACAAAGAAATAATGAAACTATCAGACATTATGAATCAATTGGACTTAACAAGCCTCTATAGAATATTTCACCCAAACACAAAAGAATATACCTGCTTCTCAGCACCTCATACATCCATATCCAAAATTGCCCATATAGTCAATCACAAAGCAAATCTCAATAAATACAAGAAAATTGAAATAATGCCTTGTATCTTATTAGACCATCATGGAATAAAGTTGGACATCAACAACAACAGAAACACTGGAGAGCCTACACACTCATGGAAATTGAACAAATTTCTACTCTGTGATCTCTGGGTCAGAGAACAAATAAAGAAAGAAATTAAAGACTTTCTAGAATGAAAGTGAAGGAACAGCATACCCAAATTTACAGGTCACAATGAAAGCAGTACTAAGAGGAAAGTAAATAGCACTAAGTGCCTCAATAAAAAAAAGTAGAAAATTCTCATATCAGCAATTTAAAAGTACACATGAACACTCTAGGAAAAAAATAACTTAAGCACAACAGAGGAGTGGGAGGTAGGAAATAAGCAAAACAAGGATTGAAATCAATCATTTAGAAACAAAGAAAACAATGCAGAGTCAACAAAATCAAATTATGGTTCTTTAAGGAAATCAACAAGATAGATAAACCTAAGCCACACTAAGAGACAGAGAGACAGTATGAAAATGAAAAGAAAGACATAACAACTGATGCTGAGGAAATTCACTCCAAGAAATTAGAAAATCTTAATGAAATAGATGATTTTCTATACAGATACCCCTTACCAATGAAAAATCAAGGTCAGGTAAACTAGTTAAGCAGCCACATAACCCCATAAGAAATATAAGCAGTCATTAAAATCTCCCAACTAAGAAAAGTCCAGGCCTGGATGGTTTTAGAGAAGAATTCTACCAGATTTTCAAAGAGCTGTCATTCTTGAAACTAATCTTCAAAATAGAAACAGAAGGACCACTGCCAAATTCATTCCATGAGACCATAGTCACCCTGGTATATAAACCACACAGAGAAAACACAACAAAAAAAAATTTCAGAGCCAATTTCTCTTATGATCATTGATGCAAGAATACTCAAAATAATACTAAATATAATGCAAAAATACTCACAAACCAAGGCCAGGAACACATCAAAGGCATCATCTATCAAGGTCAAGTAGGCTTTATCCCAGAGATGCAGGGATGGATATATATATATATATCCATCAATGTAATCAAATATATAAACAAGCTGAAAGAAAAAAAGTCACATGTTTATCTCATTTGGCCTTGAAAAAGAAAAATCCAAAACTAAAATTCGGGACATGACAAGGCTGCCCACTGTCTCCCAATCTATTCTATATAGTACTTGAAGTTCTATCCAGAGCAGT
This sequence comes from Uromys caudimaculatus, assembly GCA_028551405.1. Lineage (NCBI taxonomy): Eukaryota > Metazoa > Chordata > Mammalia > Rodentia > Muridae > Uromys > Uromys caudimaculatus. The sequence continues at coordinate 87,158,773 of CM052702.1, forward strand.
AAGACAACTAAAGTAGATTATGGAGATAGAAATCTGAAAGGAAGTAGTAAAGGTATTGCTATTTGTGGTACTTTGATATGATAGCATACATAATCAGCCCCAAAACTTCTACCAGAAAAACACCTTCAGCAAAGTGGCTGCATAGAAATCAGAAGCCCTCCTTTATACAAATGATGAACAGGCAGAGGAAAAAATTAGGAAAACAACACACTTTACAATAGCAACAAAAAATATAAAATATCTTGGCGTAACTCTAACCAAACATGTAGAAAATCTGCATGACAAGAAATTCAAGTCTCGGAAGAAAAAAATTGAAGAAGATATCAGAAGATGGAAAGGTCTCCCCTGCTCATGGACAGATAGTGTAGTTAAAATCGCTATCATACCAAAAGCAATCTACCAATTCAATGCAATCTCAATCAAAATTACAACACAATTTTTTATAGACCTTGAAAGAGCAATTCTCATCTTCATATGGTAAAACAAAAAACCCACGATAGGATAGGAAGAACAACAATATCAACCAACCAGACCCACCAGAGCTCCCAGGGACTTAGCCACTAACCAAGGAGTACACATGGAGGAACTCATGGCTCCAGTCGCATATGTACCAGAGGATGGGATGGTCAGGCATCAATGCGAGAGAAGGACCTTGGTCCTGTGAAGTCTAGATGCTCCAGTGTATGGGAATTCAAAGATGGTAAGGTGGGAGTGGGTGGGTAGGTGGGGGAACACCCTCAAAGAAACAGGGAGAGCAGGGATGAAATAGGGTGTTTCGTGGTGGGGGGACTGGGAAAGCAGATAACATTCAAAATGTAAATAAAGAAATTATCCAATAAAAAATAATAAAAGTAATAAAAAATAAAATTTAAACTAAAATAGGAAAAAAAATCCTGAATACTAAAAGAACTATTAGAGGAATTATCATCCCTGATCTCACTCTGTAATAGAAAGCAGTAGTGATAAAAAAACAAACAAAAAGTAAATAAAAACTGTGATATTGCCACAGAAACAGACATGTTTATCAATGGAATTGAACTGAAGACCCAAAAATAAACCATGCACCCATGGACACTTGATTTTTGATAAAGTCAAACTTATACTATGAAAAAATAAAATCAACTTCAAAAAACAGTGCTGAACAATATGGTTCTATATGTAGATTGAAAATATACCCCAAAATTTAACCTGTCTACAAGAAATGCAGACACAGGGTATAGAGCAGAGAATGAGGCAACGGCCAACCAATAATGGGCCCAACTTGAGACTCATCCCATGGGCAAGCACCAATACCTAACACTATTAATGATACTCTGTTATGCTTGCAGACAGGATCATGCTGTTCTCTGAGAGGCTCCATCCAGCAGCTGACTCAGATACAGACACCCACATCCAAACAGTGGGTGGAGCTTGAGGACTCTTAGGGAAAATTAGGAGAAAGCACTACGTGCCTGTAAGGGGATAGGAACTTCATAGGAAGAGCAACAGTATCAATTAACCTGGAACTTGGGGCTGTTGACATCTGAATCACTAACCAATGAACGTATACCTGATGCACCTTGACCTCCCCATACATATGTAGCAGGTGTGTAGCTTGGCCTTCTTGCGTGTCCCAAACAACAGGAATGGGGCTATCCCAAAAGCTCTTGCCTATATGTGGGATATGTTCCTTTAGCTAGGCAGCTTTGATTGGCCTAAGTGGGAGATGAAATACCTAGCCTCTCAGAGACTGGAAGTATCAGGGCTGGGGGTATACCGAAAGGGCCCCCACTTGCTCAGAGGAAAAGGGGAGGGAGGTATGGGGAAAGAATTGTGGGAGGGCTCACCAGGAGGGGAGCAGGGAACTTAATGCAGGTGAAAGAGTAAAATAATATAATTAAATTAAAAATAAATTTCTCAGGTATCCATTAGAAATGGTGGATTCATTTAGTTCTTTAAGAAATGTGTCAAAGAGTTACAGAAATGGGAAGAGAGAACAGAAGGCAGTCACTTATTCTTACATTATTGAATTTGATTAAGTATAAGATTGTTTCCTTCAGCTATCATTATGATAGTGAGTTTTTTCTAATAATTAAATCCAGCTGATAACCTATTTTTAGAAAGGTTTGTCCTAAATGCTTCTGTCAAGGTTGCTGTTCAAATGCCATTTCTGCAGGTCTGATAAAACACGCTGACAAGAAGTTGGAGCTTGAGACACCTGGTCACAATATATCCACAGTCAAGCACAGATAGAAATGGTGTGCACCCAAGCTGCCTGCTTCCACCTTTGGTGAGCATTCTTCACTCATCCAGTTCAGGTTCCAACCATGTAAGTTTGCCACTTACAAGGGATAGGTCAATTAGTAGTAAAGATAATCCTTCCCGACATGCTCAATGTAAGCTATTAATTGCTCAATTGAGACTCTCTTCCCAAGTGATTCTAGGTTATGGAAAGCTAACTTTTAAAACAAACATAACAGCTTCCCAAAGGAAGTTCCACATTATCATTAACTATAACAAAGAAAGTGTTTAGAAATTGCTTTGGCTTTTGAATTCATAAAAATCTCTGAAAAATTCTGAATTATGAATATGACTTAGATCAAAACTCTGTCTATAAATTTCAATGTATAGTTATAACTGCACACACACACACACACACACACACACATGAATGCATACAAATATTCTATTACAGGGTGTGTCTGATCTGAGACACATGTTCTATTCTGTTTCTAATTGACACCTTTAAAGCTCAGCAAGTGGCTCTTCAAAGGTTTATTTATTTGAGATTATAATACAATTTCAACATTTCTTTCTTTCCTTAATTCTCTTCAAGTCCACTCATATAATCTTCACTGGTCTCCTCCAAATGCATAGCTTCCTTTTCACTACTAATTGTTATCTTATGCACACATTAACTCACACACCTAATATATATATATGCTAAGCCCAAGATACTACATGAAATATCAAGTCATTCACATACATCATTTATGGAATCAATACTTGCAAGGTTGTACAAAGTATTCAGATATATTTGTCTCCTTCTGTCATTCATATCTCCCAAATTTATGTGTGATGCACATTCCACGAGGTTGGAACAAAGGAACTGTATCTTGAGAAGGATGCAAGTAGACTAGGAAGAAGCTGGGAGGCAGTTGCACTCCTGAAGAGCAGAATGCTTTCTACTCCTCTCTGCTGTCAGGAGATAAAATATAAGTGCTCGGTGTATACCTTTTTGCAAATTAAAATTTGCTTCATATGAAATGTTCATTAATGGTTTTTGTTTTCTTGTCCTGAGGCACATAGCTCTGTCTGTTTATGCCTTTGGTAAATGAGGTCTTTTTTTCCCATTATTTATTATTCATTCTTGTCAGATTTTTAATTATATAATTAAGATGCAATTGGTCTTCCCTAATAAAAAAATTCATCAAAATGTTGTAATATGCCTGTTCTAAATTCATTCTGCATTTCTTAAATATAAAATAAACATTAAAGGTCCACAACTATATGGCATATAACATATTTTCCTCAAGGATAAGTTTAATTTGTTCAATAAATTAAAGTTTGTACAAAACCTGTGGAAACATACAAAAACCCTCTAAATTCATTACCAAGGATTATGTTTGAAATACAGAATTTTAGATAAACATAATTTTGGACAAGCATGCTGGGGGCCAGCCCCTGCAGGATTTTCCTTCATGTAAGATCTTCTCAAGTCAACAGGCAGCACAGGGAAAGACTTTTGTCTTGCAAGATATTTAGGGCTGCTGTATAATTATTAAAAGTTTACTTATCTAAGTCTAATTTACGTTGCTACTGTAGCTGTCCTGCCTTTGTGTTCCTCTGAGGACAGAAACTTTAGTCTTTGGGGCTTATCACTTCATCCTTAAACAGCCTTTGTTTTATCTCAGCAGGATCTGAGTGGCTCTAACTTTCAGCCTGCTAGTGGAAGCTACAGGAAGATAAAGGACCACTTTGAAGAGGGACTTTAGTGTTTATTTCTAAGTTGTAAACAGTTTCCTATGAAAGCTCTCTAAGAAAAAGGGGGAAAATGGAATGAATGAAAAAGGGGATAAGGGAAAAAAATTCTCCTCTCTCTTCTCTTTGTCCTCAGTACTTATACACCTTTCCGAATACATTATACATTGTAAAAGTTCTTCACAAGTCCACACATAAAATAAAATCATAAATCAAATAAGACATTTACAACAGTGAATGTTTACGTGCATATCCATTAAGAGTATTTATCTGGCTAAACATTCATCACCCATCACAGCTCCACAGGTTCATCAAGAGTTAAAAAACATGACTAAGTTATTAGTGAAATTTTTTTAATAGATAAATCCAGTCAATATTTTATCTTCTGTCCTATCACCTATACTCAGTCATTAGTTCCCTTTTATGACCTTTGCTTAATTGTTTTATAACCTCTTGGTATGTGCTCTGAGTAGGAGAAAGTCTGGTTACTATCTAGAAGCAATTAGCTGGTGACACAATGGGAGACTGACAGAGTTCTCATTGCAGTTTTGACTATCAGAAAAGGACCTAATAGCAGTCCCACTATAAAAGAGCTTAATAAATACTGATGTAATTTTAGAAATTCTTATAGGATCATCATAAAGAATTAAGAAATCAACTATTTGTCTATACAGCATCACTACAAGACAGTACATCTTTATAGATCTACAGAGATCTGCTCAAGAGGGGTAGGCTAATACCTAGTGATTGTTATATATGTAATAATAACAGGAAAAGCATATTAAGAGCAGGAATCTTTCCTAAAATGATTTTTTTCTCCTGGGCCCTGCCTATTGGAGCTTCATCATAGATTTTAATCTAAGGCAAAGTAATCTCAGGAAGATTACCTGCTAGTTATTAGCTTGTCCTATGATGGCTCCTGTCACAAGCAGGTAAGTTTTCCTGTTTTATTTGATGAAAACAGAAATATGGAGAAAGACTGCTACAGAATTCGGCATGTACTGGGATTTCCTTGAGATATCAAAACTGAAACCTAGAAAATATGTCATCTTATTAGGGTCTTCATTATCTTGGTATAAATGTTAACTTTGATTTGCCTGATGTAATTGTCATTTCAGTAACTTACTGCTGAATAAGCTCATTGTTTTTGAATTCTTGCTGGCTGGTTCAACTTAGCTTTTCTGGTTCTAACTCCTCTCCAAGTACACTGACTTAAACTGGCTTCTGATATTCTGGTTCCATATTTTTCTTTGCCTCATTCTGTCTTTATCTTTGACCTGTCTCTTTAAAACTGTCCTAAAAATCTACCCTCTCCTTCTTGCTGCCCTGCTGCCTTCTTTTTCCCTTCTTTTTCCTGTGCTGCTCTAGTCAGAGTTGAGCATATGCTATCTCTGACTCATTCTGTCAAATCTTTCTGTGATTTGTCACTTTTTATGCCCATCAATTTGACGTCATTCTCAAACATGGCTGCTTCCTTCTGCAAACTAGATCTACCTTCATCATTAGGAATTTTTTTTTTTTTTCGTTTTTTTTTTTTTGTTGTTGTTGTTGTTTTTTTCTTTTTTTTTTT
>CM052702.1:87167889-87188750 GCA_028551405.1 Uromys caudimaculatus
CCCTCCTCCTTCCAACTGCCTCTGTGAGGTGCCTCCCCCCCTCTCCGCCTACCCACACCTGCCTCAGCAGCCTAGCATTCCCCTATCCTGGGTCATCAAGCCTCCACAGGAACAAGAGGCTCCCTTCCCATGGATACCAGATAAGGCCATCCTCTGCTACATATCCACCTGGAGCCATGGGTACCCCCTGTGTACTCTTTGGTTGGTGGTTTAATCCCTAGGAGCTTTGGGGGTTCTGGTTGGTTGATATTGCTGTTCTTCCTATGAGGTTGAATCTCCTGCAGTCTTTGCCCTAACCTCCCCATTGGGGTCCCCGTGCTCAGTCTAATGTTTGGCTGTGTACGTCCACATCTGTATTGGTCTGGCTCTTGTAGAGCCTCTCAGGGGACAGCTATACCTATCAGTAAACACTTTTTGGCATCAGCAGTTGTGTCTGGATTTGCTATCTTCTAATCTTGTACTTGCTCTTGGGACTCTTTTCCTGCTACTTCGTTTCCTCATGCAGCCTTGAAATGATGGTATGTGCCTAGTCTCATTGTAACTTCTTATGTAAGTTTTGGTTCATATTCTTGTAAGTTCTCTTTTCTGAAGGGAAACAGAAGGGAATATGGAGAAAGAGAAGGTAATGGAATAGGCACTGGAAGGAGAGGAGGGAGGGGAACTCTGAATGGAATGTAATATATGAAAGAACTAATTTAAAAATTATACAAATAAGTTATATATAGCTTGATGACATTTTATTCAAAGCATAAACACTCTGCAAAATGTTTACTTTCAATCTTTATTAATTCCTTGTATGTCACTCTCTAAAGAAAATTACATTAAATCTTTTATTCCATAGATATTGAAGGATTGCTTATATAAAGATCACTTCGGCTAGACAAGTACACCCCTAGTAAGTTTTGTCCATATCCACAGCCATTTATTTATTTATTTATTTATTTATTTATTTATTTATTTATTTATTTACTATTTTTTAGCTTGAGACAGTTTCACAACATTGTGGAGAGTGGCCTTGAACTCAGGTAGATCTTGAATGTCTTTGGCCACAGCCTCCTGAATACTTGAGAAAAAATTCTACACAAGCAGGGCTAGATGTATTATGCTTTTTGTTTTTTCTATATATTGGTAATGTATGATTTTGAGGTTTAAATAAGCGAACCATGTAGGATTCCATTTATATGTCTGAGGTTTTCTTTCTTTTTTTCTCATTAGCATTCTGATTATGAAAATGAGTCACTCATGATGCTTTGGGAAGCAATCACTTCACAAATGTAAGAAACTTGCTGTCATATTGGATTTTACAAGATGAATATACATAATGTGCTTATCCACACTACTGATGGACACTTGATTTTGTCTAGCTTTAAACAATATGCTAGTGCCGTTGTTAAAATTCATGTAGATGTTTATTTTAGCAAATGCATAGAAGAATTCAATTAATAATTTATTATAATTTATATTTTGTTGTATCCTGCAGTTATTTTAATTTGTATTTGCATTTTACTGGTGATATGCTTGTTTAGGAAAGTTTACAAACCCCTTGGTTATCATTTAGAAGATGTTATAATTTTTCCTGTTGAACTGAATTACTTTTCCTTCTCTGTTAGTTTTTATGGATCTAATTAAACAGAAGAGTGTTTCTTTATCAAACAACACAAATGAGAAATTGTAAATAAAAGTGCCTTGTTTTTAAAGATGTAGACTCTTCACAATTGGATTCTCAAACAAATCTTTGTAACTCTGTCTGTATGTGAAACAAGAGTGCCTATTCTTACAGAAGTTCAAACTTCTCAATGTAATAACAATGACCTAATACTCTGAAGATAACTATTTGATTCTGTGATGTTATTTCTTAAATTTCTGTTAAGAAAATAGCATTAGATATAATTTTATGGCATACTCCTTTAATCCTAGGAATCTGGGGAAGAATAAGTATATCTTTATGAGTATAGGCCAGCTTGGTCTACATAGTGAATTTCCAGCCCAACATGGAATCTACATAGTGAGATCTTGTATCAAAAAAAAACCAATTATGAAACAACAACAGAAGCCATCATCAGCATAAAACAAAAGGAACCCACATAAGAATGTATAACTTATTTTATCTGAAATATTATAAAATCCTTTTATTTCATCTTTATCTTGTCACATTTTAGAATATTCACACAAGTTTTCCTCAGGTTTCAGAATCAGAAAATTCTGTTCAGACACCATTCTTAGTTTTCTTCTGTAAGCAAAAGTGACTTTTGAGAAATATGAGCCACCCACCCACTGTGCTCCTCTACCAGCAAATATTGATTGCACATTTATAATGTAGAAATACTATGAATATACACTTCTCTATGGTATTGAATTTTTTTCAGTATATTTTTCTCAGATATCACTATTATGCTCTTATATAACTTATATATTCTATACAGCAGAAATAAAATATATTTGAAAGAATATATCTGTTATAAGCACATATATACTCAAATGACTATATATTAAGCTAGACACATATAAAGTAAATAATATATATCTAGGACCAATTATAATAACCTTTATATATATGTGTGTGTGTGTGTGTGTGTGTGTGTGTGTGTGTGTATGCAGGACAAATGCATTTGCTTTTGTTGCCTTCCTTAAATTATTTTAAAAGAATGAAATAAAAATTACCTGAACATCTCTTTTGTTTGTCTTTGGGTATATTACTTTTGCTCCTATTTTTAGTCTTGTGCATTCGTAGCTTAAATTATATTTTTTATAGAAGAGATTTGCACCTGGACTCAAGCTGCTTTTAGTAGTAGTTTAGTGTCTTATTTGTTTGCTAACTTCTTGAAATGTAAATGGGGATAAAATACATTTTGTTTCTACTAATCATAGCATTGACTATAGAGAAACAAGCTACACACAGTCACCATGGAGATACTAAATAATATTTATTGAGCTTATGAGCCTGGCATAGCAGAAACAGAACTGTTCTTTGCTTCAAGTGCTGTTTTCCAATTGCTTTGGAATTCTAAAGTTTCACTTGAAATGTGAACCTAAAATTCTGACCAAAGAGAAGAAAAAGAAGAAAGCACCCCCCTCAAAAAAAATCATTTCTGAGATTTGTGTGCTGTCATGTTTTTGCCCACAACGTTAAATAAAACTGTGACAGGCTGTAATTATGCTAGATAAATCATCTTTCCTTTGTTTGACATAAAGATTCTCTGAAGGGGAAGAAATAAGGAAAGGAGTAATAGTCTGTTTCAGAAAACTTTGATTCTTATGAAATACATATTGTAGTTCACATGACTCCCGAATGCTAAAATATGCAACATTAATGAAAAGCTGTAGAGCAGTGATATTCTTCACGGCTGCGCATTTTACTACTATAATCTAAAGTACCCATAGATAGTTCTGAATCTAAGAAAAGTAATTTAAATTTAGAAAATTACATAGCCTTTTCATCCATCATCATTATGTATCAAATAGTATATTCTTACATATTCCCTAGTAAGTCCCTGGTGAACTTCACTTCACGTACTTACATAATAAAAATAAACTGCTTGCCGAGAGTCATATTCTCTACTGAACCTGTTACCTGTAGCACTGCAATATTGGTTTCATTTCACAAGTGTTATGATTAGAATTTTGATATTCAGAATTCTAGGAGTCTTGTCTAAAACTATGATGGATGATAAAACAAATTCAGGTCTGCTGACCACTAAGGTCCAGTTCTACGCAATATATCATTACTGTGCGCAAAGTACAGCTCAGTCTCACTGCAGACCACTAAGTGAAATGCAGATATTTCAAGAATCACCTTTGATTCAGCACAAGGGAGAAATAAAATTACCAGTAGTTTATTTTTTATTATAGGGAAAGCCTACCAGGGCAATATCATGTTGGTTTGAGTCAGTTCCTAAATATCCATATGCTTTTATGGACTTCATCTTTACTTAAACCATGGATTATGTGAAAGTAGTTTATTCTCCTCAGCTGGAGCTTTAAATTCTGCCAGAACTTGAACATCTTTTTTGGAGAAAGATACTACTCAGGCCTAACTCCTTTAGATATGTTTTTCTAACAGATTTTCATATTGATATGTGTTATGGATTGCTGTTTATATGTTGTGCTCCCTCGAGAATGCCCATATTCAGGTGAGGTCAAGTGAAACCTTAATTATTCAGATAAGGCTAGAGCCTGTGATTGGGCAGTGGAAGGAAAGGCAGAGCTGAAAGACTGGAGAGACAGGATGATACCTGAAGGAAAGGATGATGAGCCAGGACCATGTGGTCCTAGGAGTCATAAGTAACTGGGACTTCATAGAGAGACAATTGAGTAATGTGGTCAAATCTAGGTGTGCAGCTTGTATTTATATCAATTGAGTTTTGAATTCTTTTTGTGGGCATTTTGGGTGTTGAAGATTTACTGTTATAAATCTGGCTGGTAAATTACAAGCCTCTGGAGATTTCATTTTAAGGGGCTGAAGGGATTAGAGCCAGTGGCAGCCAGTTTCAACAGGCCAGCCAAAAGGGGCAGATGGCAGCAGCTAACAGTGGAAACCTGGACAGACTGCTGCTTGGGGATCCCCATGGGGGTGAGGAGACTGCTGGTGTCCATGTCTGGCTTGTCATAGCATGGATTGTTTTTCATAATTCCTATAGATATGGAAATTTAGAACACTAGAAAAATTAGATACTCTGTAGAAATTCATATTTCTACTAAATAACTTCCAAAGATGTAGATAATATAACACTCCTCTTAATGCTTTACAATGTTTTATTGAACTGAGATCACAATTAACCTCTACTCTATGAAATCTCAGTACATTTGTTTTTCCTGTACACGGTGTTAGGGTAAGACTTATTTGAAGCCATTCTCTCCTGTATAAAATAATTACAAATTAATTACAGTTGTTATTTTCTATTACTCAATTTGCTAATATATTCTTACATGATACATATTTTAACTAATTAATGTTTTCAAACTTACTAAAGACTTTAAAATAGTCTATTGAATTAATATGAAATGTGAACATGAGCCTCTTGGAGAAAGAGGTTAATAAAGCTCTTTCTCATTGCTGTGAAAAAACGTTAATAAAAAGAAAATAAATATGTAGCAGAGGATGGCCTTTTTGGGCATCAGTAAGAGAATAGGCCCTTGGTCCTGCGAAGGATTGATGCCCCAGTGCAGGGGAATTCGAGGGCAGGGAAGCAGGAGTGGGTGGGTGGGTGGGAGAACACCCTCATAGAAGCAGAGTTAAGGGGCAATGTTATAGGAGGTTTCCAGGAGGGAACTGGGAAAGGGGAAAACATTTGAAATGTAAATAAAGAAAATATCCAATTAAAAAATATTATATATCACTCCAAAAAATATATTTGTTACAAATAAATAAATAAATAAATAAATAAATAAATAAATAAATGTAATGTTTACCTTATTTCAGGCTTTGAGTGGTTACTTGACAGGGAAGGCACGATGGCCATCAGTATGACTGTGAATTACCAAGTCACACTGCTTCCCCATTCAAGAAGTAGAGAGAAATAAATGTTGGTATTAACTTTACATTTTGCATTTTCCCCTCATGTTTGTTCAGTCTGAGATTCCGTTCATGGAATGTTACTGCTAACAGTCAGGGTGACCCTCCTTTCTTCAGGTATACTGTTCTCTAAAAAAAATCTCATAGAAACTACCAGAGGTGTTTCTCCTAGGTGGCTACCAACCCTACGGAGTCAATAATGAAAACAAAGAATCATAGACGCCTAGATGAACTTGTTTTTTTGTTATACAATTTCCACCATATTGATGGCTGAAAATTACGCAAAACTTTCCACCCCCTTGAATGTATTTGTAGGAAAGGAAAATATTAACAAAAACTGTTTAATATTGTGACAAAACTATCTACATGATCTTGGATTAAATCTGCATGAATTTATGATTATAAATAAATATTAAGGTGTGAACAACAGACCATACACTTTAGCCTAAATAAAAAGATAAATAGGACTTTTTTTTTTTCTGGTAGTGGAGGAAATATTCACTTTTGATTGTTAACTGTAAAATGGACTCCACTGAACCCAAGTGACAGCCATTTTGATTGTGAATACTGAAAAAGCATGAAAACATTACATGAAAGTATGATATAGTTAGTAATTGCTTCAGGAATGCATCAGCTTTTCACTTGGAAAGCCCATGGAAGACATAATCTCACAGCAAACTCCTTGGTCCTCAGGCTCCTTTTTATTTTATTTTTTTTTAAATTGGATATTTTATTTATTTACATTTCAAATGTTATTCCCATTCCCGATTTTCCCTCATAAACCCCCTATCCCACCACCCCTCCACCTGCTTCTATGAGGGTGCTCCCCCACTCCCCTACCCACTCTTACCTCACCACCCTTGCATTCACATACACTTTGGCATCAAGCCCTCAGAGGACCAAGGGCCTCTCCTCCCACTGATGCCAGATAAGGCATCCACTGCTATATATGCAGCTGGAGCCATGGGTCCATCCATGTGTACTCTTTGGTTGGTGGTTTACTCCTTGGGAGCTCTGAGGGATCTAGTTGATGGATATTGTTGTTCCTGTGGTGTTGCAAACCCCTTCAGCTCCTTCAATCCTTTACCTAACTCCTCCTTTGGAGTCCCCATGCTCAGTCAAATAGTTAACTGTGAGTTCTGCTCTGACAGAGCCTCTCAGGAGACAACTATTACAGGCGTCTTTCAGCAAGCACTTCTTGGCATCAACAATAATGTCTGGGTTTGGTGCCAGTATTTGGGATGGATCCTCAGGTGTGGCAGTCTCTGGATGGTCTTTCCTTCAGTCTCCGTTCCACACTTTGTCCTCATATTTCCTTTAGTTGGTGTTTTCCATCTATTATCCTGTGTAGGGCTGTATTTGTGGAAAGATATTGTGTAAATTTGGTTTTGTCATAGAATATCTTGGCTTCTACATCTATGGTAATTGTGAGTGTTGCTTTGCTGGGTATAATAGCCTGGGTTGGCATTTGTTTTTTCTTAGGGTCTATATATCATCTGCCCAGGATCTTCTGGCTTTTAGAGTCTCTGTTGAGATGTCTGGGATGATTTTGATATGTCTCCCTTTATTATGTTACTTTACATTTTCCTTTACTGCTCTTAATATTCTTTCTTTGTTTTGTACATTTGGTGCTTTGATTATTCTGTGATGGGAGAAATTTCTTTTCTGGTCCACTCTATTTGGGGTTTTGTAGGCTTATTGTATGTTTATGGACATCTCTTTCTTTAGGTTAGGAAAGTTTTCTTCTATAATTTTGTTGAAGATGTTACTGGCCATTTGAGTTGGAAATCTTCGTTCTCTTCTATACCTATTATCCTTAGGTTTGGTCTTTGGTGTTAGCTGTTCTTGCTGTCTCTGGCTGAAACTTGTCCTTTCTGAGAGCCTGTGAGCTTGGGATCTTAGGTATGTCAGCACTCCTGTGAGATCACCTTTATCTGGGCAGAATTTGGGTATGAATAGCCGTGCCAAGGTTTAGCTATGGGCACAGATAGAAAGTGGAAGGATCCTGTCCCAGGGTGCTCTTCTGTGCCCTGTGGGCTCCTGGCAAGTCCCTCTTGGGCCAGAAATTGGAGCAATAGTGGTGGTCTCACCTGTGAACTTAGGTGTGACTGCACTCCATGGAGACCAGCTCTGTCACGGCGGGGTTTGTGTACAAAGAACTCTCCCACACTTTTAGCTACAGGGCACAGATAGAAACTAGATGTAGTGGTTCTCAGGCTCTTAACAACATTCTGTAATTATATGTGAACAATCATTTGAGCTAACTCACTACCTTCAGACTAATCACAAGAAAGCCTACAGAATCAACTCACATTGACATAGGGACTTATAAAGACTGAACTGCCAACAGAAGAGCATGTTTGGTAAGGATCTAAGCCCTCTGAACATATGTAACAATTGTGCAACTGGGTCTTTCTGTGGGACTCTTAAAGCAGGAGCAGGGGCTGTCTCTGACTACATTGCCAGCCTTTGGATTCCTTTCCCATAACTGTGTTGCTTTGTCTAGCCTCAATAAAAGAAGATATGCCTAATCTTACTGCAAGGAGATACACCAAGGTTGGTTGATACCAATGTGAAATCTCCACTTTTCCCAGGAGTAGGGGAGAACTGATCAACAGTATAGGGGAAGGGAAATGAGAGTGAGGGATAAGGAAGAGAAGAAGAAAGGAAAGCTGTGATCAGAATGTAAAGCAAATAAATAACCTAGTTAATAAAAACCTGCAAAAATTATCTGCCCCCTCTTCTTCAACAGTGTCGGGGCCTTGGATATGGGAGTTGTATATGTATCCTATAAGACTGGTATGTAATAACAATTAGTAAAAATGATGCTGTGAATTTGAAAGAGACCAAGAAGGATTATATGTAAATGCTTGAATGGAGGAAAAGGAAGAGGGAAATGATATGGCTATATTACAACATACAAAAAGAAAAGAAAAGAAATTAACACAGTAAACCAACCAAAAGAGTGAGCCAACTTTCTAAGAATAATCTAGAAAACTGGGAATAGATCAATCTGAAGTCTGAGCTATCCCACTCATAGGCATATACCCAAAATATGCTATATTCTACCACAAAGACACTTTTTCAACTGTTCATAGTGGCTTTGTTGATAATAACTTGTAACCGGAAACATCCTAAATGTTCCTAAACTGAAGAATGAATTTTTAGAAATGTATATTTACACAATACAGTATTACAAATCTGTCAAAAGGTTACATTATGAAATTTACAGCAAATAGATGGAATTGAGAAAAAAAAAAAAAAACAGCATACCAAGTGAGGTAACGCAGATCTAAAAAGACAAACACAATATCTATCACTTATAAGTGGATGTTAGTTGTTAAATGAATGATAATCATGCTATAACACACAGACACAGAAAGGCTAAGAAACAAATAGAGCTCTAAGAAAGATGCATGGATTTTCTTGGGAAGGGGAAAAAGAATAGAGTTTTGCAGGTGTACTGGGGGCAGATAGCATTGTGAGCAGAAGGGATTAACTGACTGGGAGAGATGGACGAAGAGAAGAGACAACTAAAACTGGAGGATATTTGGGAGGCTGTGCAGACATCTAGTGCAGTAGAAACTCCCTGGATTCTACAAGAAACACTAGATAGTACTCCTAGTAATGGAGTACACAGGCTCTGAACCAGGCATCTTCTATAATTAGTCACCTTCCAGTTGTGGGACTGGGACAGGAACCCAGCCACAAAACCTTTGACTTAATATTTACCAGACTGCTAAATGTATTATTCCTTGAAGGTACAGATCATGTGGGAATGACAAACCAATGGCTGGTCCAATTTGAGGTCCATGCAAAGAAAGGAAATCCATGCAATTGTGTACTGGACAGCCCAGAGACATAGGTAGAAAAAAATACTAACAAAATTATTCCCAATGATATTCTCCTTCTAATAGATTGGTTCCTAGCCCACTTATCATCAGAGATGTTTCCTCTAATAGTTGATGGGAACAGATGCAAACTGCCACAGCCAACCATTACATATAGAGAGAGTTCAAACTGGAGATCTCTATTCTGTTCCTTCTCTTGAGCTCATAGAACCGCAAGGAAGAAGAAAATGAAAATTTCTGGAAGTCAGAATGGTCAAGGACACCAGGAGAATGCTGCCCACAGAATCAAGTAAGCAGGGCTCACAGGAGCTCACATAGACTGAAGCAGTAGGTGCGTCGTAGGTCCTTTTCAAATATGTTATGGTTATTAGCTTGGCATTTTGTGGGATTCCTAATAGGGGAAGTAAGGTGTCTCTGATGTTTTGCCTACTTTTGGGACACTTTTCCTTTTACCATATTGCCTAGCTCAGCACTGATATGTCTAGTCTTACTGGAAATTGTTATATATTCTCTGGTTGATTTCTTGGAGTAGCCTGCTCTTTGCTGAACGAAAACAGAGAAGTGGATCTAGGAGGGAGAGAAAGAGAGGGGACACTGGAAGAAGTGGATGGAGAGGAAACTGTGATTGTAATGTATTGTAGGAAAGTATTGTAGGAGAGAATTGTAGGAAAGTAGAAAAAATAAATAAAAAGAAATATTCCACAAAAGAAAAAAGTTCACAAAGGAACAAGGGAAGATATCATGTTGTCCCAAACTGAAGTACAAGGAATTCTGGAATGATAGCCTTTTGTATTTACTCTTGAATGGCATCACTTCTAGGAACAGCTATCTGTTTTACAGGCTGTATAGAGAGACACATTTAAAGTACTTATTAATACTATAATGCATCTAGGATAAACAATACCAATTTGTCTGAACAAACCAGACTCCCATGTGGGTAGAATAGAGTTCTGTTAGCAGAAAACTCTAGTAAAGGTTGTGTTATTCTAATTCATTGGCAGTATAAGTTGGAAGAGGGTTGAAACTTTGAGTTATGTCTCTAGGCACTGTGCCCATTTGATCTTTCAGTTAAGCAGCACAAAGAGATTATCATTATATCTTTAATATCCTACACAACAAAATAATTGTATCCTTTGGGGCTACAATTGTATAATCTCTAGGTTGTGTTTTATAATAAAAGGAATTTTAATTCTAGCCTTTCTCTCAAACTGATGTTTGACTCCTTCAAATGCTATTTTCTACACTGGTAGACTATAGAATATTATCTCAGAAGAGGACAAGGAACAGAGTGACCCTCAGCTACAGTGGCACATTGTGATACTTGGCAAGACTTTAATAGCACTAGTGTAAGTGTTTCATATGCATAGGCTGAACTGGTTTGAGATGCAGCCAAGTAGGGTAAAATCACTATATACATGAAAAATATAATTTATAATCAGAAATATTTTTGTCTGTGGGGCTTAGAAAAATTACTTAATCTTTATCTCATTCTCTTTTATTTATTAATCAATACTACTATTAACTACTTACTATGGGTTAGGTATTGTGCTTAGCAGAATGTTGCATACAAATACAGCACATTTGCTGCTTTCTAGTGTCAAGAAAGTAATAACTGAATAATGACAAAATTGAAGTCTTTTATACATTTAGATCTGTGCTATGAAGGGGTTCCTTGTTTTGTGGTATTCAACAAAAGCTACAAAAAAAATCAAGCTCAGTTTGTATTTTCATAGGGAAAATAATTTCTTTTAACTTGCCATGCTTCATTTTGTCATGTTTTGTTGTTATCTCTTAGAAGCCCATTCTTTTTCAATGAAAGGCAAAAGTGCATGGATCTGGCCTAGAGAGATGGTGGGGAAGATCTGGAAGGAATGAAGAGAAGAAAATTGTATAAGATTTTATTGTAAAAGAAGAGATTCAATGTTTACCAGGAGGGAAACTAAAATTAAAAATATGATTAAAAATAAACAAAACCAAGCAAAAATCGAGGTTCTTATATTGTCATTGAATAGTAAAAATGAGATTTTGTATTTCTTACAAGTTCTCAGTTTCTGTCATATTGTTCTTCAACTCACCATGATTGAGTACAAAGTATATATTCCTGGTTACACTATTTTCATCATCCCAAAGACTCAATACAATTGTTGTAACTGTTACCTACACGAATCAGCCAGTTTATACTTAGATTTAATTTTAAAGGCTTCTCTGACATTCTTTGAAGTTGAATAATATGTGTAACTGTCTTTACTAAGGTCAAAAATTCCTTATCCTCACATAGAAATACTTTTCACCTTGATTTTTTAATTTATTTGTTCAATGGTAACAAAATATCTTCAATATGCCTATTATTAGATTTCTTAACATATTTTTTACGTGCTGTCTTGTATATCTTTATCATTGACTGAATGTACTTACCATATCATTGACCACAGATTATTCAATTCATTCTGAAAATTCTATTGATTAGTATGTCTGGCATTCAATTTACTTAGCTAAAAATCAATGTTTCTTTTTTAAAATTTTTGATACTTTATTTCCATTTCAAATGTTTTCCCTTTCCAGGTCTCCCCTTTGGAAATCCCCTATCCCATCTCCCCTCCTCCTGCCTCTATGAGGGTATTCCCTCACCCACCAACCCATTCCCATCTTCTCTCCCTGGCATTCCCCTATACTGGGGCATATAGCACTCTCATTTTTAATATTCCATAGCAATACTCCTTACTTCTCAACTCTTGAGAGAAAGACCTTAAAGGAATTGTTCTTTTATATCTGAAACCGGTGCCATTTGCAGAGCTAACATGAGAATATTATGTTATATGTGAGAGCTCATATAAAAACTGCTATCTTATAATAGTAAACCACTCTAATTGAGAAAATAACATTTCAGAGAAAGGTTAGTCTCTTGATTTCAATTTGCCAATCTGTACTCAAAATACAAGTAGGTCTGATGGTTGTGTCCAGGATACAATCATGGAATCTTAGGACCAGGTCTCCTTTATAAAGTACTTAGTTATTTATCCTTAGACTTTATAGCTTACAAATATGACTTATAAATCACCTGTGTAGTCAATAAAAGAATCCAGATACTTATATAATCATAAAAACTTGTTAAAAACAGAACTAGTGGTCAGGGAGGTTGGGGCAAATTCTAACCTCAGCACATGGAAGGCAGAGGCTGGGAGCACTTTATGAGTTCAAAGTAAGCCTGGTCTACATAGTAAGTACCAGATCTGGCATGACTACATAGTGAGATCTTGTCTCAAAATACAGATAAAAATAAGAAAGCAAGTGTGACGACAAGTTCCTAGACATATTGATCTGTTGATTAAGACTACGAAAAACAGTATTGTTGCCATAGGTTTGAACACAGTCATGTACTTTGGAAGTGGAGTGTGTACAATTTAAACTGAGATTTTTTAACAACTTATAATTTAAATTGAACCGTCACTAAAATCAATAATGTTAAAGTACATATGTACTTAAATATTTCTGTACATATATCACAAGACATTGATAATTATAATAATGAGTACCAGTGCACTGACATGGGCTATTAGGATAAATTAGATACTAGTGGCATTTTACTCTATTTATGTTAAAATTCATAATTAGTGGCTCAATTGAAAATAATTACTCGATTCATATACTAAAATAAATGATAGAAAAATCTCTCCAGAGTTAAATGCAATAAATTTTACTTTGATTTTACTTTAAATATTTAAGATTAAAAATACAGAAACCCTGTTTCTATATTTGAAACATTTTTGAAAACTATTGTAGAAAAAGGTTTGAACTACATAATGGACATAAAAACAAGAAATATATTAAGGTAGCACTTATAGATTCTATTTGTCTTGTCATTATCAATGGTTAAGTCTCCATTGACATAGAATTTTTTGTTTGTTTGTGTTCATGTGTACTTATGTGTGGGGTGGGTGCTTGTAGGGAGTGTTAATAAGGAACCAAGGGCTGTTGGGTTATAAATTCCACTTTGTGTTACATGAAAATAATGAAGAATCTCCCAAGACCAAATAATACCTTTTATACCAATCTATTTAGGTCACAGATTTCAGATAAAAATAGGCCACTTTCTCTTGTTTCTATAGACACGATAACTAATATTTAAAAGATTTTCAGTCAGATATAGAGTCTTAATAGTATTACTCAGGGTAAATACTCAAATATTTAAGCTGCACAAATCATAAGACATTTGTTCTTTCTCTTTTATTGACATTACACTGCACACTGGGAAAGAATGGGTCTTCTTGGAACCAGATAAAGAGTATGATGCATAGTTATCGTCCCAGAAGGAAGTCAGAGACTCTTAACCAAGGAGCATGGCTGGAACCCTCTTACCAGCCCCATGTTTGCAATTTCTCAGATATCTGTCTGTTTCTCCACAAAAGAAATACCCTCAGTCTTTGCTTTCAAGACCACCAAGGGAGGGACAGAAAAGACATTGTCACTACTGAGCTGAACTTGAAGGGTAACTCTCAAGGGATGTGTTGGTTGTGAAATAAGCACCGTGAGAAAGAAAGACAGCTGAGAAGTAATAACTTGAAGCAAAGTTTGGGTACCTGTGTGTTCACACAAAAAGTATACATGCATCTTGTACATAAAATAGATTAACATAATATTGAAGCATGGTTTCATAAGAAAGGGGCTCAAATTATGAAGGCATATTTACTGTCTAGGCTCCCAACATTGTTTACAGCCCTCACATTAAATTAACACTATCTGCTAAAGCAACTATGCCCTATTATCCTTCCAAAGAGACAGTTCAAAGTTCATCAGTTGAAAAATATTAACAATAGCATTTTGCTATGTGAGCAATGAAGAAATTTCTACCAGTGTCTACTGGCACTGGCTTAGAGATGAAAGCTTCACTTTGAAAAGAAACAGTCTGTCTTTGCACATGAACAAAGTGGAGGCAATTTACAAAATCTTACAACCTGCAGACATGAAAGCATGTCAGTTCCCAGAGGCTTTGTTGTTACCATTGCTTTATTATTGCTTCTGTGTTGTTGTGACACTAGGAATTACAATCCTCAAGAGAGGCGACCTAATCAGAAGGAAAGACCTCAGCTTGCTAGAGTGAAAGAGATCCCAGCTGCAGAAGCTTAGTGTGTTGCAACAAAGTGTTTGTTCATGGAGAGACAGCTTGCTGTTTGATAATTGCCCTATTTTTCCAAGTTAGTCACCATTCTGCTCTCATCTGTCCCCCCTTCCCCCTTTCAAATACAATCAGAGAATGTTATTCATCAAAGCACTTGAATTCCCTGGATTAAGGTTGTATGCTGTGCTTTGCATACTGATTCGAAAGGGATTGCCATTTTAATCAGTGGAGGATCTTCAGTAATTATGACTCCCTATGGGAATCCAGGTAAAAGGAAGGTAGCAGCCTGAAAATTTTGCTTACTTTCTATGGTTTTCTATGTTCACAATCTCATTTAGTCTATTAGGTTTATATATCTGTGCCTTAAGTTGATGATTGAGTTCTTCAGTTTCCATTGTCTCTTGCAACATTCTTGGCGAAGACATCATAATTTAATAGAATTATTGTGAATAACAAAGTAAAAATCAGTTGAAAATTTTCCTATTACACATGTATATTGCTAACATGTATATTGGGTTTTCACTCTAAAGTTTTCCATGTATATTTTCAATGAGATTTATGTTACATGTATACTTCTCTAATATTTTTCATCACTTTAGCATGTGGTTTGTATTCATCAGAAAAATATTCAGCACTTAATTTTAAAATATTAATATTTATGTTTATGCTAACACATAAAAGTTGCATATATCAGTAAAACCTAGTTGATACATAAGATAGTTAAATTATTTATCAACAATTGATTAATATACAAAGTACTAATATAGACTATTAATATGTATAATATTGATAATCTACAGAGATTTATCTAGAGAACATTCTAAAAATTCAAGGCAAAAATAATGCCTTTGAATTTGTGTGCTAATATTCACAGAAGAGAAAATTTGGTAGCATTAAATATTATTTAAAATATTTAATTTCATGAGGCTAATATGTTTCAAAACATGTGTAATGAAATCTCATTTCAAACTATGATATTCACAAAACTATGAACTCTAGAAATGGCAAATACCAAGTTTTGATAAACACAAAGAGACTTAAAAATTGATTTGCTCTTCTAAGAAAGTATAGTAGGTTCATGTTCTGAGTACAGGTTCAAGTTTTAAGTTTTAAATTCCTAAGTTTATAAGGCCAACATAAAATTTATATCATAAGAAGACACATAAAGTCTTTTCATAGTAGCATTGTCTTCATAAGATTGTATTCATGCCATACTTGACAGCAAAGTTTGGTATGCAGGTACCAAAAGACTTACTAGAGAGAGTAAATGCAGTAAATACACCAATATGAATATTAATAAATATCATAAGTATTCTGTGAATGGACAGAATAAGTAAATGCATGCTATGTTGAGGACATGCATTTAAAAAATAAAACCCACACACTGAGTAATGTATAGCTTAAATTCTTTATACATACTTTACTTTAAGGTATTTATCGATATAGAAACACATGCAATTATCAGTATGAACACATGCCATTGGTTTGTTTTACATGTACATTCAGTGTGGGGCAGTAGTCTGTGACAGGCAATCTGACACCTGGTTGAGCACAGGCTAAAAATTCTGGGAAACCCCGTGAAATTTTCACGAGGGACCAGATTATGTTTTTGGCCAATGCTCCCGGAAGACTCCTGTAAAACAGCTACAGCTTTCACAACCCCTGTATAGAGAGAGGCCTGGCATGTGAGATTTGTCATGTAGAAAACAACTCTGAGTCCTCCCACAAGCAAATGAGGCACTACAAAGTCCCCAGACAAAGCCAATGGAAAGTCTCGGTTGCCAAACCCCTGACCCCTCCCAAACAGTATTTCAGACCATCTGAACCTGATCTTCTCCACCTGCCTGCCTTTCCCACTCATGCCCACTGCCCAACATCCAGAAGAAATAAAGGTGCAAAACTGTTCTGGTGTCCAAGAGCCTTTTGTCCAACGAGCTGTAACCCTTTTGACCCAAAAAGAGATCCTCTCTCTGGGGCCAAGCGGTGGGGCGGGCATCGACAGGCGGGTCTCACTGGGATCGTGCTGTGACCAGGACCTGACTTGGTATAGCGAGAACAGTGTCTTGGCGGCCACTGCAGGGACCGGGACCAGGAGACTCTGTCCCCGCTTATGCTCCCTCCCCCTGCTGTAGCCCAACAATTCAGGTTTTATATATCATGCTTTTAAAGACATATAGTTATAGATATTTATTATGTACCTATATAAAATATTAATGTTTTATCCATGTGAGATATCATAAACATTCTCTTCAGAATA
This sequence comes from Uromys caudimaculatus, assembly GCA_028551405.1. Lineage (NCBI taxonomy): Eukaryota > Metazoa > Chordata > Mammalia > Rodentia > Muridae > Uromys > Uromys caudimaculatus. The sequence goes on from CM052702.1 coordinate 87,184,626, forward strand.
ATATATACATTTATATTGAAAATCAATGTTATAATCTTATAGTTACTTAATTATAGGTATCAAATTATGTCTTATAAGTAAAAATAAAGTCTTACATTGTGCTTTACATAATGTTAAGCACTCATCTGCCTATGCCACATCCTTCCCCTGCATCATCTTATGTTGTAAGAACTAATTTTAATGCCTGTGTAAGAAGCTAAGTAATTTTCCTGAAATCACTTGACTACTGTGTGTCAAAGCCAGTATTCCAACCCAAAGTAATTCAGTCCTAGATCCTATGTTGCTATTCTTTAAGAAGTTCTTTGTCCTCTTAGGCTTGATCACAAAGTTAACTCAGTCTGCTGATCACTCTCTTTGTCTTTGACATGTCTTACCCATCAAGTAAGATATATTATAATAGCATTATACTTTATATTTTATAGTTATTTTAATAAATACTATACTTTATATTTATATATGATTATAAAATTCTATTTTATACTTATAAAATCATTCAGACTAAGGCCTCAACATATATTCCAAATGATGAAAAACACAATATTCAAAAAAGGCATGGGTATGGGATAGAGTAGAACCAGCGTTTCATGCCAAATTTAGAATATGAAATTAGGATAAATTAGAAAAAAATCTTGTTTTGTATAAAATGTGGCCTATTATATAAGTTTTTCATCAGAATTCTGGATAATTATCTGAGGAAATTCAATATGATTTTTAGAATTAAAGGAAGAGGTAAATTTTGTCCTTTCTGTTTGACACCAATACATTTTTGTTTGTTTGTTGTTGTTTGTTTTATTCCTTGTGGAAAAAAAAATCTGAAATCTGCTAAGCCATCCCCATTTAGTTCTTTGTAATAAGCAGTATTTATTGGAGCTGTTTCAGTAAGCACTAAAGAAAAGACTGTGTTGTCAGGCAATGCTCAGAGGCACCTCTGTTCCATTTCTGTTAGATGAGAGCCACAGACACTCTGCAAGAAATGCCAAAAGCAGAACATGGGCAGAGATAGTGGCATTCTGCTCTTTGAACTGACATAGACAAAAAGCCTGGAAAACACTCTCTACTCCACTGTACACCCAGTGGATAGTTAGTAATAAAACCCCAGTGTCTAAGCTTCACAAGATCTTAATTATCACTGTGGCAATGTTTGCTTGCATGTATGAACCATCACACAGTATAATCACTATTGGAACACAGGCTTTCCTTTAATGTATACTGAACTGCTTGTTGCAATTTCTCTTGCTTAGCTTTCCAGTGTGTACAGCTTGACAGGAACCTTTGCTTTCATACAAATGTGATTCTGAACAAATCTCTCATTGCAATGTATAATGTCAATTAAATGTTCAGGAAAATTAATGCATCTTTGAGATTTGCATAAAAAGAGAATGCATGTACTTGCATACAAATGTCCATACTCTCTCAGAGTGCATTTTCTAAATCACACAAAAAAGATGAGTCTTACTGATTTATTCTAAACATTACAATTAATTCCTTACAACCACTGGCATGATTTTTTTATTTAAAACATTACTGAAGGTTTTTAATGCTAAAAATGACTTGATTTTCAAATAAAAGCAGTTATATAATAAAATTACATTTCAGATTTAAAGTTTATGACTATTCAAGCAAGCAAATAATTATTAATATTTTAATTCATGCACAACTTATAGAAAAAAATTTAAAAATATTTCTAGACATGACTTTTTAAAACTTGAACTTTCTTAAATTATTGTATTTTGCTGCCAAACTGTTAACTATCAAAAGATATTATTGAATACACAACTATGTTATTAAAATTGCATAGATTATATATATATAATTGAATTGCTCAGGGAATTCCTATTTTTAAATTAAGGACACACAATGAAGAATGTTACTCTACTTGTTTTTGCTTTGCTTTGTATGGTTCTAACAATTTTGGTAAGCAGTAACTACAAGGAGTTTAAATTTATGGAGGGCAAATCACACAGGACATATAAATTAGCCAGAATTTGGCTAAGCTACTCCCAATGTTTCAGTGTTTATTCCAATCATCTACAATCCCATTAAGTCCACAAAATAGAGTCACAAATCTCCTGAGCACAGTCAGTAATAGAAGATGGTGTGAGTTTCCCTTTTCCAGTTGGGCAGAAGCCCTGTAAGAACTCAATGTTTTATGCTGGCACATCTGTCAATAGTGAAAGCCAGAATCAAATAGTTCATCCAACTGTAAAAGAATGTGCAATAAAAGACTATACTTGATTTTATAATCTAGGGCATTTTAAGTATTTATATCTGTCTCCCTCCAAAATCTCTCTTCCTATTTAAGAATAATTCATTGAGAGAATAAATTTAGGGTCAAAATTTTGTGGGTTGGTTGGTGTCCCTTCACTCCACTGGGGTTCTTGCCTGACTACAGGAGGTGGTCTCTTCAGGTTCCATATCTCCAATGCTGTGAGTCACAGCTAAGGTCATCCCCATTGATTCTTGGGCACCTCCCCTATCCCAACCCTCTTGCATGTCCTCAGCATGCCACCAACCTTAAATATATAGGTTTTAAAAAATAAAGAAAAACAGTTTGATATGACAAAAAGTATAATTCATTAAGTAATAGACTTTTTGGCTGAATTTCATTCTTTTCTTGCAAACATTAAAGTTCTCCCAGTGCCTGATATTTTGTATTTTATCTAATTCTTCTCCCTTGGTGAGGATAGCTCTCAGCATGTTGGGTTTGTTGGAACAAAACAGCCATTAAGAAGAAGTGTTTATCTTTGCATTTTCCCATATATTGTCTCTCAGAAGGTGAAGACTGACAAAGAGGCCTAGAAATAGTAATCTTCTCACATTTTGGCTTGCAGAGAGTTAAGACAGAAAATGTGAGATCAAGAGGAGAAAGTCCTTGCAGCAGGCAGGCTTAGAGCGATGGAGTACAAGCCCAAAGCAGGTCAGATGCCAGGATTTCAAAGGTCATGTAAAGATCAGCCAAAACCAAATTCCAATGGAAGCCACTTCAGGTGTCAGCAGATTCTCCACAGAGAGCATAGAGAATGCTTTATTCCAGCATGTGTATGCATCAGGCTTATTCACATGGAAGAGGGGAGAAGGGCACACATTTGTTTACAAGATAAGCTCATTTACAGGAGGAAACAAGGAAAGTTTACAAAGAAAAGCTTAGTTTATAGCATTCAGGAAAGGAAAATAAGGCTAAGGCATTATTCTCTTACAAATTAATAAAATAATTTTACCTTGAAGATTTAGAAGATATGATAAAATCATTGTTTACTGAGCCATCTTTATATTATCTGATTCGTGGATGTATGTATGGTACAACTATATCAATTGCATGTTTTGTTATTATGGAATCCAGATTCAAGTAAACCAGTATTTATTCAAAAGAAAACTGCTTTTGTAGAAAAAAAATGAAGATGGTCATATGGAATTTGTTATAAATGTTTACAGTAATAATTTTCAGAACATTACCTTAAAGGTTTGGGTAGTTTTGCTATGGATATTACTATTAGGCAAAGCAATGTGTTACACAAAGTACATGGGAAGGAATGTTCTAAAAACATGAATAAAGGTTTGGTGAAGGGGGACAGAAAATAGATAACTCACATGCGACATGAGAAGGAAAGAGACACTCCCTGGGATGGAAGGACGCAAGTGGCATAAGAGGATAAAGAGAATAAGGAAAGAAGAATCAACGAACTAAACTCCTTATGAGATTTACATAATTAAAGCTACTAATTTGTTCACTTGATATAAATTAAATAGCGCTGAATTGGCTTCACAGGATAAGTAACAGGAAGAACAAAGGTGTAGAGCAGTTTTAGTCCAGCAGCATGGATTCCCTGGCATGGGATCACATCCAAAGACCTCTGGTCCATATGATACAGCAGGAATGCAGACAAGCCTTGAGTGAAGTAAGGTCTGACTGGAATACAGACACACCCTTAGTACACACGTTTAATTCCTAATGATGAGAAAGTGGGGAAAACTCTCGAACACCACGTACGGGGTACGGGGGAAAAGTTCCTGAACAGAACACCAGGGGCCTATGCTCTAAGATCAAGAATAGACAAATGGGACCTCATGAAATTGCAAAGTTTCTGTAAGGCAAAGGACACTGTCAATAGGACCAAACGGCAACCA
>CM052702.1:87189250-87287268 GCA_028551405.1 Uromys caudimaculatus
CAGGGAGAAAGGAGAGGACTTTGGGCCTGAGGGTGCTAGTGGCCCCAGTAAAAGGGAATGTCAAGGTGGGAATATGGGAATGGGTGGGTGGGTAGGTGGGAGGAGGAATTCCCTCACAGAGGCGGGGAGGGGGAGGGGACACGGGGTTTCCAAAGAAAAGGGGAATCATCGGAAATGTAAATAAAATATCAAAAAAAAATTAAATAAAAGAATGAAAAAGGAAAAAAAAAAAAAAGAGTCCCAGAAGTATATACCACGATATACAATCTTAAATAATTTGTATAATATAGTAATTTTAAACTTATTTTAGATTGAATTATTTTATTTTATGTGTTTTAGTGTTCTTTTTTACACATAAATATGCACCCATTTATTCTTGGTGTTCCCAGAACCTAGAAAAGAGCACCCCTTTGCCCAAAAATTCAGTTATAGACAGTTATCCGCAACAGTGGCTAACAAACAGGAAAGTAAACTTTGGCGCTCTGTAAAAAGAACACATGTCCGTAACTATTGAAATATCTCCCCAATCATGACTTTTAAAGCACTCAATTTAAGTTACATTCTTTATGGAATAATTTTCAGTAAATTTATTCTACAAGTGAAATGGAAAGTAAAGAATAAAGCCTGTGGTATTTGCAGGATTTCACATGTGAGCTCTCCTAATTCCCATCTGGTACTTAAACCTCTGAGTTGTATAGATCTCTGTGCATCACTCCTACCTCTGAATCACCTGAAAATTTCTCTTGGGGAAAAAAGTATTGCAAACCATTAATAATATTAGATTTCTGTTATTTATTTCTGCAAAAGTTAATATCATTCTAATTATTCTTTCCTGGGCTCCATGCGAGAATTTTTCTATTGTGACTCAACCCTGATGATTCTGAGCAACTATTATCCTTCTCAAATCATCATAAAAAAATTAGTTCATCTCAAATTCTATCTCATCTCTTCTAAAATCAATATTGGGTAAGGTATGAATTCCAAGTCAATCACATTAGTTGTGTTTGAAGTATAGATATAAGTTATGAAAGAATAGATGTAATTATTTACCTTGGGTTTTTTTAAATAAAAAAAAGGATATATTTTCAGAGCTCAGACAATCATCTTTTAAACAAGTACACAGGAAAGCAAGAAAAGATTCAGTAGTTGTATTGTATTATAAACAAAAGAGATATAATAAAAACAAGACTCTTTTAATATAACTGGCAATACTATCTGGATGTACCTCTTAATCTTATTCATCTACTTTAAACTCAAATGCACACTTTTTTTTTTTTTTTTTTTTTTTTGTCCAGAGTTGAGAACTGAACCCTGGGCCTTGCGCTTGCTAGGCAAGTGCTCTACCACTTAGGCAAGTGCTCTACCACTGAGCTAAATCTCCAACCCCAAATCCACGCTTCTTATTTGACCAATAGTGGTATCCATGTCACAAGACTGCTTCTCTATGCTCTGTTACTTGCACAAGCAAACAAGCACAACCAATAAAATTACTTTTATGATTTCCACCTGAGATGTCTCAAAATGGCCCCATGTACTGGAATCTTGTGCCAACACTTGTGGCTATAAAGGGGTAATGGACAAGGAGTGCATACACCTAATCAGTGGGTTGATCTGCTGAGAAATCATAACAAAGTGGGCTCATAGAGTACACAGATATTTGGATGAAACTGGTAATTGCGTCTTTAAAAGACTCATCTTGTCACTTGATCCTTTCCATTCTCTCTGTGTTTCCTGGCTCTTGTGAAGTGAGTTATTTTCTTTTGTCATGGTTTTTCTACCTCGCCAAAGTTTAATAGATACTAGAATCAGCCAACCATGGACAACATATTCAAAAGGGTTTTTTTTTTGTTTTATTATTTTACATTATTTAACCCCAAGATTTTGTCACAACGATGAAAGCTAACACACATGTAAAATTGCATCCATTTTAAGATTTAGTGATTTTAATTCTATGTGCAAAGTTTATTTTAAAATTATATGCTTTGATGATTTTGTTATTCTTCTTATGGAATATGTATCACACTTTCATATTTCTTTCTAATTAGTCATAGAATAAAATATCTAGTTCACTAAAGAAAAAGTTTAATGAAACAACAGAAATCTTTTATCCTAAGCCATTGGGTGATCTGACATGAAAGCATCCTACAAGTGCTAACTACATGAACCAATGATCCTAATGCACAGACCTCTCTCGGATGCAAGGAAAAAGTAAGCACATCATGAAGACACCAGAGATGGTGGGAACTCTGAAACATGACAACAGTCATGGGAGGTGCTAAGGGGCTGAGCTCAATATTTAACAGCAAGTTGAATCTATTCCGGATGATTTTCTTTTGCCTGAACTTTTCCATAGAGGCTAAAATGTCGTTTAAAGATTCCTTGCTCTGTAAAGAGTGCCCAACTTCCCATTCACACTTCTGGACTTCAAGAACAAACTGTGGCTATAAGTGACTGTTTAGTAATTCATGTTGAACAACAAATTTTCTCTCTCATATCTGCTTCTGCTTTGGAATGCGTGATGGAAAGCTGTAGATTTATCAAGAAGGTTCAGCAGATGATCAGTGCCATGCAGCTGCATGGGTTTTTTGTTTGTTTGTTTGTATGTTTGTTTGTTTTGAATTTTTATCTTATTTATTTCTTTATTTATTTCTGTTTTTTCGAGACATGGTCTCTCTGTGTAACATTGACTGTTCTTTTTTGTTATTTTTTATTATTATTAGGCAGCTTCATGTTTATGTCGGAACCACAGACAGGAGATGTGTCCATAAAATGACAACATGATTATCAAACTTTGAAATGAGCAGTTCAGTGTAAGCATGCACAAAACTGGCTGTGACCTGCAACCATGAGCTCTGAATGCCAAAATTGTTAGAAGACAACACCTCATCTTAATTTAAAAAGCACTAGATATTATTTTTAATTAAAATGCTACATCATTTGTCCCTTCTCCCCAAATCCCCCATGCCCTTTACTCCCTCTCAAATTCATGACCAGTAGCATTAATTATTATTGATACAGATACAAAGAAACAAATACAAACGCACATATAAACACATGAACATGGATAATAGACCAAAACATCCTACTGAATACATTTAGTGTTCAGGACTGACCATTAATGGTTGGATAACCATTTAGGAAGAACATCTCTGAAGCAGACTGTTTTGCTTTTGGAAGTCACTAATTTATTATAGCTCTTTATCTAGTGGTAAGGCACACGAGATTTTCCCAATCATTGCTGACATGTCAACTTGTATTCTCTTTGTTCATGTCTTGTTCATAGCATGTTATTGACATTTCATGAGCATAAATTCTCTATCATAGGTAGAAGGCACACTCACGTGGACTTCCTGATCCTTAGTCAAGTTCAAAATTTCTACCTTTTCTTCAAGATGTTCCGTGATTAGATAGGTGCAGGAGTTGTTGTAAATATTTCAAATTCTCTGCATTTTGACCAAATGTAATATTTTATTCTCAACCACGAAAGCAATTCTGGAGGAATCAGCATCCCTGACCTCAAGCTGTACTACAGAACAGTAGTGATAAAAACTGCATGGTATTGGTACAGTGACAAGCAGGTAGATCAATGGAATAGAATTGAAGACCCAGAAATGAATCCACACACATATGGCTACTTGATCTTTGACAAAGGAGCTAAAACCATCCAATTGAAAAAAGACAGCATTTTCAACAAATGGTGCTGGTTCAACTGGCAGTCAACATGTAGAATGCAAATTGATCCATTCCTACCTTCCTGTACAAAGTTCAATGGATCAAGGACCTCCACATAAAACCAGATACACTGAATCTAATAGAAGAGAAAGTGAGGAAAAGTCTCGAACATATAAAGAAGATTCTTAATGAAGACATGAAAGCTACAATTTCTGGGGGTGTAAGGATACGTATTTGGAAAGCATTTTTAAATTAAAATAGTTTAGGAAAATGGTAGTAATACATTCTCCTTTAAGATCCATGATCTCACTAGGTGATTGTTTAGGTTTACAGTACTGAGCATGAATTCCTTCCTGATAATAAACTACTGTTAGCTAAACTTATTGTTAGTTGAGATATAAGAACTACTACTGTACCTTTTAGGACATCTTGCAATGCTTGTCATTATTTTTATTTCATTAACATCACAGTTGTGTAAGAGAGTTGATTTATTTCTTTATTGGAAGCTTGTCTCTTGCCTTTCCAGACTATGAAAGCTAGACATCCTCAAGGAAGAAGCAGTTAGAGACAGCTAGAATCCTCTAAGACATAAGGTCTAAAGAATGTTAAAATAAATTAGTAAACTGTTTTTCCTTTCTGGTCCCAGCTCCAAGAATGGTGACTCTAATACTAAATATTTATTTATAAATACTTAGGACATAAGCTTTGGTTTATTTCCTGACTAGCTCATAACTTTTACTTAACCAATTTAAACTATCCTATGTCTACTATTTGATTAGCTTCCTTTCCTTCAGTCCCAGAATGCCTCTCCCTCAATGTCTCCCTGAGTGCTTCTACCTGCTGCTTTATATCTAGACACTCTGGACCCTTTCTTCCTTCATCTGTATCTCACATCTCTCTCTGAGTCTCTCCTTTATACTCTTACTGTTTCACAGAATCCTTTCTCCTCTTGCCAGTGTCCCACCTCCTATTTTCTGCCTCAGTTCATTGGCCATTGTTTTGTTTTGCTTTGTTTTGTTTTGTTTTGTTTTGTTTTTTACTGACAAGTGATGTTTATAAGAGATTCTCACTACATTTTTACAAATGGTGTCTGCCATAGGGCATAGAATTCAGGTTTAATAAAATCCTGAGTGAGAGGCAATGTGGTTATATTGACACTAAATGTCAGGTACAAGAAGATCTGCCCAGGGAAGAAATGAGGAGTCGGACACACAGGTAACCAGTCACGTGGCAAAATGTAGATTAAAATAAGTGGGTTATCTTAAGTAATGATTCTAGTCAGAGAAGAGTCTAGTTATATAGCCAAAGTTTCTGTAAATATATTTTGTGTATGAGTCTTATTTCTGGTAGCATGGGAGTGGGGAAAAGTATTTAACTTGAACAGAAGTGTATTGTATCATCAGCAAAATGACTTGCTTTCAACTTTTGGGAGGCAAACAAGGAAAATAGCAGAAGTTTTTATTTTGGGGGGAGAGTCTCTTATACTCTCTGGACAATAACTTGAACATTAAAATTTATTTATTTCCTATTAATCAACTATTATTGACCTCATTAGATTTTCAATCAAGGAAAAAGATATTTTTGAAAACTACCTAAAAGCTAAGTACTGCATACACTCATATAGCCATGTATACTTTCAAACCTATATTGTGACTGCTTTTTTATTGTTGCTTTACATGCAAAGAAAATTCATACATAGCCGGGCAGTGGTGGCGCACGCCTCTAATCCCAGCACTTGGGAGGCAGAGGCAGGTGGATTTCTCAGTTCCAAGACAGCCTGGTCTACAGAGTGAGTTCCAGGACAGCCAGGGCTACACAGAGAAACCCTGTCTCAAAAAACCAAAAAAAAAAAAAGGAAAATTCATACATAGTTTTGAAAAACTAGAAGAAAAGACAATGTAATAAACCATAATTATAAATGGAACAGCTAAAAAACAAAGTTTTATCATGTTTTTTCTCAGCATAATGAAAATTGCATTTAAGGAAGTTTTTAATAATTCAATGTTCTAGCAAAAAACAATGTAAAAGTCAATCAATGAAGTTTATGATAATATTAAAACTTAAAACTTTTAGGATGCAAAAAGTGATCAATAAATATCTGTATATATTTTGATCATAATTAGAAAAATAATGTTCATGCAATCTAATATTTAAAGATGAAGTTTAGCATTATATGCTTTAAGAAAAATCAATAATTTATTAGATATATTAACAAGCAGAAAATAACATGGAGTTCTTTCATTTGACTCTCTCCTTCACCTAATTGGTTTGCGGGAAGTCCTTTCTATTTGTCAAAAGACAAAGGAAGATATAAGCATTCGTGTAAGAGTAGATCATTTACCAGTAACAGAAATGTTATTAACCTAGGCAATCACTCTCCCTCTAGAGGTGTGACTTTTACAGACTTTATATTTAGAAGTATGATAATATGATTCTTAAAAGTAAAAATCAAATGGATTTTTAAAAAAAGTCTTAACAACTTGAGAGTAATCAGTGAGGGTTTTATATGACCTCCAACATTCAAATTCCCATTTCATGTCTCCCGGCATTTTGTGAAGCTTGACGCTAACCATATCCTACTTAGGAGGAGCACTCCATACTTTGGCAGTTTTGTTCTTCATGTATGCTTTCTTATAAATACTATTTACCTTTTCCATTCAACATCATTTGTGTTTTTAAAAACATAAGACAAAAAAAATGGAGACAGAAATTTTAGGGATGATCGAGGATGATGTCTAATGGCTCAATGAAGAAAAGAAAATTTATAAATATGTATTCCCTTTTCTCATCTTTCCTAATATTTTCATTCATTCAATCTTTCCATGTGCTGTCAGTTCCATTTGTCATGTATTCAGTCATGTAAAACGACAGGTATTTTAATTATGCTGGTAGAAATTCATGCTCACCTTTTGTGGATCCATGCCTGTTGCTGTAAGATGAACTGTGTGCCCAGGTCTCTGACAATAGTAGTTTCTTTTCTTTAAAGGGTAGCAATGATGTTGCAGAAATAAATAGGAAATTCATACAACCATAAGTATTCACAGCTAGGGGAGAAACATACTTAAGACTCTGCTGTTCTGTTTCTTTGTCTTATTTATACTGCCTTGTGAATACATTTAAGTTCCCAGAAGAAACAGAGTAACCTCAAACCCCTCAACTTAATCTAACCTGTAATGTTCCTTTTGTCCTACAAGGTAACAAATACACAGACTTTAGAGATTAGGAGGTGTGTGGTTAGAAGAAGATACAGGATCTTGTTTACTGCAAGAGAAACTGTCAACTCCACATTTAACTTCATTAGGACTGCCTCTTTTCAAAGTGGCTGCTCCATCTTGTATTCTCACTTGTAATTCCTGAGGTTATAATTGCTCTGTGTTCTAGCTAGCACTTGTTTACTACCGGTTGTTTTCATAATAGCCATCCTAGTGGTTCGAAGTGTTATCTCACTGAGATTTTGATTTGCATTTTCTAATGACTAATGATGTTGACAACCATTAATGTGCTCACTGGCTGCTTTTATACCTTTTTGAAGACAGGTCTATTCAAGTCTACAAGAATGTGTGGTAATGATTTATTGATTACAGAATTATTGAACAGTCATTGTTTTCACAAAAGGATAAGATAGTAAATATTTCTATTTGATTCCTTGTGTATGTAACAGTATCATATATATTAAAATATTAGCATACATAGATTAAAGATATTGTTCTGAAAACTTAGTAAATGTTACTGTATCAATAAATAGTAAATGCTATTCTAATTCTCACTTAATATTCATGTAAATTATGAATAACTTTTAATTATATATCTAAAATATTAAAAGACATAATATTTGTTTATGTGCTTGAGTGGGTTTGTATGTGCATATGTGTGTGTTAAGCACCTGGATATGTATTTCAGAAACATTCATCTCTAAATATAACAGTGTTTTGAAAAAGAGCCTGGCATTTGTTTAAAAAATGCATACCTAAGCTGTCATTTAAAAGTTGTGATGACTCATAGTCTTATGTTGCTTATCTAATAATACACACTGGGGTATTTTTAGACAAAGTCTAACATTGGAGTGAGTGTCTATAAACTGTATGCAAGCTTGCCTATAATACAGAATTCAGGAAAAGTGATTAAATTACTTTGTTATAGTTTTTAATTACTTCTGTGAGTAATGTTTAAATTTATTGATAATAAATCTTTAAATATCTTTTATAATTTTGCTATTGGATTTTTAGAGTTTATTAACATTGGGAGAGATAAGAGTATTTGTTACATGGTTATATAATGTATATATACATTGGGCTGGTTTCTTTCCTTGGTCATTCTGCCTCAAATTCCGCAAGGGTTGGGATTGTGGGTGTCTGCCACCCTGCCTGGCTGAGTTATTAGAACTTTTTGCTAAAATGCTCTAAGTTCATTTTCTAAAGTTTCTTAATTGTTTAATATTTCACTCTCAAATATATTAAATGAAAAATACGATATTTTTATTATATTTATTTTAAAAATTTAAAGGATGCATATGGAGCAACAAATAGACCTCAGAGATCGTGTTTGCTTAACAATGAAAAGACCTGGAATGAAGCTCCATTAGCATTTAAAAGTATAGATAATTCTAAACCTTTTTAAAAGGACACTAAACCTTTTAAGTCTTGATATAGGCATACTCCACATGAACATTTTTAGGTCAACAGTGGTCACATATGCAGTAGAACATACCACATAGTTAGTTGTGCATAAAGCTATTCAATGCAGACTGGTATGAACATTTACTATGATAGCTAAAAAGCAACATAATCTAACAACCTATTGCTAAAAATGTAGCACTGCTGCAGAGTAATAAAAACCTCTCACTAATAATTGATAAACAGTTATTATTATTGCTATTATTATTTTTTTTAAGTTCTTCAATTTTTGGCCTAAAATAAATCTCAATTGTATTACATTCTAATTCCCTCAACAGTCATTTCTGACTTGATTTTTTTTTATTGTTATTATTTTGAAATGTTTTTCTTCTAACTTCTAAATGTGTCAGTGTTTGGCATTTTTGACTAAGGTCAAGAGTACTATCAAATCTGAAGTTAGGTTTCAACATATTCAAATAGCATCTTTATTTGTGTTTGTAATTTTGAGAAAGATGATTTCACTTTTCATATGATAATTCTGTATATACATATGGAAGAGATTGAAAGAGATTTCTCTACTATAATTTTTGTTTTTAATCTGTTATTTCATATTACCCAAAGTCTGATTTTCATTATTTCTAATGTGCTTTGTTTTTCTGTTGCTACCAAGAACAGTGTATCTGACTGAGCTCATTTCTGTATCCACATTAAAAATTGTAGTAACTGTGTTCTCATTTCTCTTTTACTTTAAAATTTCATTGACTACTCTCATTTGTGATATTCCCACACAATCTTTACAGCTTATCTTTTAGAATCATTGTCAAAAGCTTTAAAAGTATTCAAATTTTTGAGGTTGCATTAAATTTGTAGTTATATCTGTATCTGATCTAAGAAAAAGCTGTGTATTTCTATTTCTATTTGTCATGGAAACAATCAGTACATTTAAATAAATTTTTAATATATTGTAGATACTTTAATGAATATCTATGATATTTTGAGTTCCTAAATTCCCCAGATTATCCTGCCACCATGTATTTCACTGTATTTATTTGCACACACAATTTAGACTTCCTCAAAGTTTTCTTTGTTCCCCCTGTCTTTTAAAAATAAAGGTTTTTTTCTCTTTTTTCTTCATTTGTACTCTCCTCTCATGTAATATATTCTGATCTTAGCCTCATCCCCCTCCCCTTTTCCTAATTCCTCTGTCCTCTGCTCTCCCCAAGATCCACTGCTCCTCTGTTCCCAGTCAGAAAAGAACAGGCCTTCCATTGAAATTAACCAGACAGGGCATAACAAGGTGAAACAAGACTAGGCATAAACCCTCATACCCGTGCTGAAATTGGCAATAAGCAGGGAAAAGAGTCAGGATACTGCCACTCCCACTATTGGGAGTCCAAAAAAAAGACTAAGGTAAATAACCACAGCGTGCACGCACATGCCCTAGCACAGACCTGAGGATGCTCTGATTGCGGTAAGACCTTATGAAGCCTGCTTAGTTGATTCCGTGAGCCCTGTTTTCCTAGTGTTCTTGACCCCTCTGGTTCTACCATTCCTTTCTCCCTATCTTCTGTGGGGTTCCTGATATCGGCCTGATATTTGACTGTTGGTCTTTGTACCTCTGTATTGGCTCCAATCAGCTGCTGATAACAGTAGGACTAGACACCAGTCTCTAAGAGTCATTAGGAATCATTTCACTTGCGTTTGTTTGTTTGTTTGCTTGATTGTTTGTTTGTTGTAAACCACACTTGGTTCTAACACAGGCCTGGCTCCGGGCTAAGAATGCAATGCCAGGCATGAGCTCCTTTCATGGCGTGGCCTTCAAAGTAGACCAGTCATTAGTTGGACATTTCCAACAGCTCTGAGCCATCATTGTGCCAGCACATCTTGTAGACATAACGGTGTGTGAGTGGTAGGTTTTGTGGCAGGATTAGTGTCCCATTCCCAACACTGGGAGCCTAGTTTGGTTACAGAAGATGACAAGTTCAGGCTCCATATCCTCCATTATTAGGATTCCACACTAAAGTCACTCTAACAGAATCCAGGGAGTTTCCACGGCACCATTTCCACATTGCCCCTGAACAGACATCTCTTCCCATTGTACCTCCCAATACTCTCTTTCTCTCTTGCTCCTTCTCCTACCTGATCCCTCCTTTTTCCACATCCCACCTGCCAAGAGTCCACTCACAAAATCTTTTCTATCTCTACTCCTGAGAGATACATGTCCTCCCACCCGTCCTCCTCCTTATCTAATGTCTTTGTACCTGTAGATTGTAATGTGATTATCCTGTATTTAACAGCTAATATCCACTTATAAGTGACTACATATCATTCTGTCTTTCTGGGTCTGGGCTACCTTGTTCAGGTGTTAGTTCCATTCATTTGCCTGTAAATTTCATGATGTCATATTTTCTAACAACTGAGTGAGACACAATTGTATAAATATATCACATTTTCTTCATTCATTCTTCAGTTGAAGGACATCTAGGTTTCTTGCAGGTCCTGGCTATTTTGACTAAAGCAACTATAAACATAGTTGAATAAGTTCCCTTGTGGTAAGATGGAGGATCATTTGGGAATGTGCCCAAGAGCTATGTGGCTGAATCTTGTGGTAGATAGATCCAATTTTCTAAGGAACCACCATATTGTTTTAATTGTGCCTCTATGAGTTTGCGTTCCCACTAATAATGGAGCAGTCTTCTGCTTGCTCCACATCTTTAACAACATGAACTGTCATTTGATCTTAGCCATTCTGACAGGTATAAGATGTAATTTCAAAGTTGATTCAATTTGAATATTTCTGATGGCTAAGAATATAGGACAATTTTTAAGTGTTTCTCGGCCCTTTGAGATTCCTTTATTGAAATATATATGATAAATAAATATTGAATATATATATATATATATGTATATATGTGTGTGTGTGTGTGTATGTGAAAATAATTTACCATTCTATAGACGGCTATTTTGTTCTGTTGATCATCCTTTACCTTACAGAAGCTTTTCATTTCCATGAGGTCCTAGTTATTAATTGCTGATCTTAGTGCCTGTGCTAAGTTGTCTCCTATGCCAATGTTTTCAAAGCTATTCCCCACTTTCTTTCCTATCAGTCTGGTTTTATGTTGAGTTCTTTGATCAATTTGGACTTGAGTTTTGTGCAGGCTGATAAATGGAGATGTATTATATTCTTCTAAATACAGACATGCAGTTAGACCACCACAAATTGTTATACATATTTTATTTTTTCCAGTGTTCATTCCTCACTTAATATCAAAAACTAGGTGCCTATAAGTGTATGGATATATATCTGGGTCTTTGGTTTAATTCCATTGATCAACATGTCTATTTTAATGTCCATACCATGTGGTTTTTTATTACTGTAACTCTGCCATACAGCTTCAAATCACAGATGGAGATACGCCGAGAAGTTCCTTTATTGTTCAGTGTATTTTAAGTTTTAGCTATCCTGGATTTTTCTTTACTTTTCCATATGAAACTGACTATTGGCCTTTCAAGATCTATAAAGTATTCTGTGGCAATTTTGATAGGTATTGCATTGAATTTGAAGGATGCTTTTGATAAAAGTAGCTATTTTTACTATGTTAATTCTACTGATCAATGAGCCTGGGAAATCATTCCATTTTCTTATATCTTTGTCAATTTCTTTCTTTACATATTTGAAGGTTTAGCTATACAAGTCTTCTACTTAATTGGTTAATGTTACCTCAAGATATTTTATTTTGCTCATAGCTATTGTGAAGGATGCTGCTTCCCTGAGATCTTTCCCTATCCATTTGTTACTTCTATATAGAAAGATTACTTTTTATTTTTTGAGTTAATCTATATCCAGCCATATAGCTGAAGACATGAATCAGCTCTAGGAGTCACTAATAGATTATTGAGATCACTTGATGTCTACAACCATATCGTATGCAAATCATGATTCTGTTCTTTTATAGATTTATTTATTTTATGTATTTGTCACTATCTTCAGTCACATCAGAAGAGGGCATCAGATCCCATTACAGAGGCTATGAGCCCCCATGTGGTTGCTGGGAATTGAACTCAAGACTTTTGCAAGAGCAGTCAATGCTCTTAACCACTGAGTCATCTCTACAGCCCCTCAAATCATGATTCTTTAACTTCTGACTTTCTAATTCATATCCCCTTGATCTCCTTAAATTTTCTTATTGCATTAGCTAGAGTCTCTTCTATTATTCCTGAGGTCAAGTTCCAGCTCATAGTATTCAAGCTCAGTCATTAGATTTTCAATTTACAAAAAAATATTAATTGAGCTGATTATGCCTTTTATTTTATATTTAATTCTTTAATATAGAAATTAAATATAAATTACTTTGAATTTTGTTAAAATGATGATAGTATTTATATATCATTTTAGTAACGATAATGTCAATTGAGAACAGATTATCTTTGAAGTATCTTGTTAATTGACCAAATGTTTTCATCATTTTAGTCTTTGAAATGCAAAGACTTTTACACTTTGATTTTTATTAAGTCTTCATTTAAGTCTATAGCTGATTATGTCTAAGTCTGAATCTTAAAGAGATTCACTTAATATTTACATTACTCTTCCATTTTAATGTGTGAGAAATTACAAAACATATCAACCATGAACGCTGTGAACTTAGAATCTTGCTTTGTTTTTGCATTTCTGTGTTTCATCTGTTTTAGGCTTTCTTGCTTCTGAGTTGTTATCTTTTCCTTGTTGTTATGAATGGTCTTATCAGAACTTACTTGAAAGACTGTACTTAGGTAATTTTAGCTATTGTTATATCCATCTTCTGCTTGAGGGACCAGAAATGAATGAGTACACAAATGTGTCAATTAAGACATATTGTCTCAGGATACTTTGTCTTGGGATGTGGTGATATTTTTCCTATGTTAAGTGCCTGCATTTACTAATTTATCTTAGTTTGAGAACAAGTTCTGAGACTGGAAGTGAATGAATATTATACACAAATCTTTGTTTGCTTCTTTCCTCTTTAGAACCATGTAATTTCATCCATAAAATAAAGTTAACTATGTTTTCTACTTCTGTATCTCTTCACAAGCCTCATGGTACTCACTGAAGTACCATGTTTTCCTAAGAAAAGATGAGATCAGCAAAATTAGACTGTTACTTCATTTTACACATACATACATATGTACATACATAAATACACACAGAGAGAGACACACAGACACATAGGTATAGGTACAGATAAAAAAAGAAACCCTGATTTTATCTGATATTAACTAGACCTCTGTGAATAGTGTGAAGTGTTTACTAAACTTGATGTCATGAAATAATATTGATATTTAAGATCTAATGTAACAGTGTCTAGGGTAGTGGTTTAGTAGTTAAGAACACATGCTACTCTACCAGAACATTGGGTTGAAATTTGTAGTGCCACAGCCATCTGTAATGCCCGATCCAGGGAATTGAATGCCATTTTCTGGCTTCCAGGGACACTAAGCTTGTGCTCGATGTGTATTTATATATTCAGCCAAAGCACCAATACATATAAAATTAAGAAAAGAAAATTATAATTTATCAATCTGTGTTTATGTGTTATCTCCACATTATACACCTTAGAATTTATATCCGTGTCAGAGATCTCTATTTCTATGTGTGATATGACATTTTTTTCTAAAAAACATTATAAGGAAATGTAAATTTTATGCATATATTATTTGGCATACAATTTTGATATATATGTGTGTGTACATGTGTGTATGTGTGCATGTATATATATGTGTGTGTGTGTTTATATGTATATATGTACATATATATGTCTAAATATATTATATATATGAATGCAAGGATCTCTACGTTACTTGTTTATATATTTTCATGACTAACCATCTGTTGTTTTTAAAACAAAAAAGCAAGGGAAGTGCTCTTTTGCTCTTAACATTTCCTATTTCCCTATAGTAATTTGCCAAGAACTGAGGCCTGGTGGACTTTCGCTCATCTACCTCATATCATGTATAATTTTATTATCCTTGTTCAGCTCAAGCTTAAGCAGTCATATTGGTGAGACTTTATATGTTTGCCTTTTATCATTCCCAGAAAACACAACTTCACTAAATTCTGCCTAGTCCTCAAGCTCTTTCAGATTTTCTGCAGTGTTCTCTGAGTCCTAGGTGTTGAGGTACGTTGTAGATGAATCCACTGGGACTGAGCTTCACAACTGTGCATTTTTATTGGATGTGGTACTCTCCACCAATTGTTGGCTGTGAGAAAGAGAAGTTTCGTATTGAGGATTCAATACTAAATGTAGAATTTAGTATTATATTAGTTTAGTAAAGTAGTATTCGTGAGTTCTACTCCAAGATCAATGACTTCACAACCACTACAACTATCAGGCATGGTTTTTCTTTTATTTAGTAGGTCTTAAGTTTCATTAGAGAGCTGTTGGTTATCTCAAAGGTATGGGACAAAACTCTTAATGTGATTGTTCATGCTGTCATTGTGATTCATAGGCATCATAGCTGGTAAGACTCTTAGTTTCCTGGAAGTTTGCATGGTACCTACAGTAACATGAAAGTAGCCCTTTCTGGAGAAGACTTTCAGGCCATTTCTTGCTCAGGGTTCTCTGAGCCAGGTGTTTGATGGCATTGTGTCTTCAGCATTGGAGGTTTACATTCCACCACTGGGAGACAACCAAAGGCAATAGAAATAAACTGTAATGTAAACTCTTTTACAATCCTGATCAACAAGTCAAAAGTGGAATCCCCATGCTTTGTATTGAATTTCCTTTTAGATGATCTAGTCACTGAGAGGGAGTATTATCAGCACAAATGGGGTATTTTTCTCCAAACTATATCTGCATCTTTATAGGCTGACTGAAAATATGAAATGCTTCGTGAATTTTCAGGTCATCATTATATAGGGCCAGGATCTTCTCTGTATTATTTAAATTTTATAAATTTGTTGACAAAGCAGGTACAGATAATGAAGATTCATTTTTTAATTATTGTAATTTATTATTTGGGAACTTCATGTATGTATTCAATATATTCTGATCATATTTATCACCCACTTCTCTAATCCTTACCAGGTCTACCTTCATTCTCCAGCCTATTCAAGCTCTAACTCCACCCTCCAGTCATCCTAGATTATTTTAACCCTTTTTTAAAAGATAAAGTGGCAATTTGTTTAACTAAATGCTTATGATTATGAGGACATAAGTGGAGAATAGTCAAATGTTTGTTGTTGTTGCTGTTGTTGTTGTGGTTGTGGTTGTGGTTGTTGTTGTTTTGTTTTGAGGGGTGTCCTTATGAAGCCTAGAAGGCTTGGAACTCCTTACATAGTCTGTGTTGACTTAAAATTAACACTTTTCTACCTCCTATTCTCCAGTGTTTGAATCATAGGTCTGAACTTTCAGTCCCAGCTTAACATTATTAATACAGAAAAAGAAATAAACCACACTATAGAAGAGACATTTTTCAACAGATATTTGTAAACCAGTTGCCTAGGAAAAAGGTTCAACTTTTTCCTTTACAGGCAAATATTTATTATACAGTTGTTTTGTTTGAGAAACCATTCCTATCTTATTTTATATTAGTTTTCTGCTAATAGAAGTGCTAAGGGTATCAGTAAACTCATAGCAAAATTCAGAATTAGTGACGTGATCCTTTACATTGAGAACAACATTATTAATAAACAACTTTTAACATCCGTAATCAAGTACCTATTGAACATCTCCAACTGATACTGGTTTAATTTATATGATCCAATCCATATACAGCCACTAAACCCGGATACTATTGTGGATGCCAGGAAGTACTTGCTGACAGAAGCCTGATATGGCTGTCTCCTGAGAGGCTCTGCCAGAGCCTGACAAATACAGAGGCAGATGCTCATGGCCAACCATTGGACTGAGTGCGGGGTCCTGATGGAGGAGTTAGAGAAGGGACTGAAGGAGCTGAGGAGGTTTGCAGCCCCATGGAGGGAGCAACAGTGTCAACTGGCCAGATCCCCTGGAGCTTCCAGGGACTGGACCACCAACCAAAGAACACAGATCATGGCTCCAGCCACATATGTCGCAGAGAATGGCCTTGTTGGATATCAGTTGGAGGAGATGCCCTTGGGCCTGAGAGTGTTTGATGCCCCAGTATAAGGGAATGCCAGGGAGGAAAGTCTGGAGAGGGTGGTTTTGGGGGAGCACCCTCATAGAGGCAGGGGGAGAGGGGATGGTATAAGGGGTTTCTGAAGGGGAGACCTGGAAAGGGACAAACATTTGAAATGTAAATAAAGAAAATATCATATATATATATATATATATATATATATATATATATATATGTATATACACACACACACACACACACACACACATGAATAAATATGCATTGTTTCTGTTGTCAAATATCTTATAGGAGAAGTTTGAACATAGGTATGCAGTTAATTATCATTTAAAATAAATACTATAGGAGAATATAGTAAAGGCTTTTATCTATCTTGAGTGACATGGGAAGAGACATTATTCTTCATAAAGCTCTGACATTGTGAACATGTTAAATAATTGCAAGTACAACAGGCATAGTTTCATTTCTTATAAGTGGGCAGCAGAAAGACTCACTTAGGAAACAAATACAGATAAAGTCTAACATCCAAAATAATACAAAGCTGAATCACAATATATTATTTAATTTTTGTTATACTTGGTTAAAATAATTTTTTACTCTAAACTTACTTTTTATTTTACCTTGTCTTTATACCATTGTTCCTTTTAGAAGTTATAATACTGATGAAATTCAAAATATCACAGCAAATCCAAGTATTCAACAATAGCACAATATATTCTCTATTGTATTCAATGACATAGTGTATGAAATATAAAAGATCCTTGTGAATAATTGGAACTTGAACTTGGGGAAAGGCCTCAAAACTCCCAATTATTAAATGCTATAATGTTTTTGTATCAGAACTGAAAGGGACCAACTGTGCCACAACCCTTACATAACGGCTGCAATAGTTTGATTTCTACTCATCATTGCTGCAATGACAGAACCATCTTCCACTTTATGAACAACTTTATTTACCAGATGCTTGGTGAAAGTCCATGACACTATTGCTGATACTATGCTGTCTGTCCTCTGAGAGGCTCTACCAGCAGCTTACTGAGAATGATGCAAATATTCACAGCCACTAATTGAACGTAGGTCAGGAAACCCTACAGATGAGTAGGGGAAGGACTGAAAGAACTGAAGGGTCTGGGGACCCCATAGAAAAACCAACAGTGCCAATTAACAGGAACCTCTGGGAGCTGCCAGAGACTAAGCCATCAACCAAAGAGCATACATAGCCTGGTCCAAGGCTCCTGGCAAATATTTAGCAGAGGACTGCCTTGTGGGGCCTCCGTGGGATAGGATGTACCTAACTAACCCTGTAGAGACTTGATGCCCCAGGGAGGTGGGATGACTGGAGTGCATCCTCTCAGAAACAAAGAAGATGGAGGAAGGAGAAAGAACTCTGAGAGGGGGAATTCACATTTGGAGTGTGAATAAATAACCAATAATTAATAATTATAGGCTGATTTCCAAATTAATCTATTTAGATAACTTTTTATCAGAGAAACAGGAACATTTGGTTATCTCTCAGGAGTACTTTCCCAATTTGCTTATTTACTACTGTGAATAAATGCATCATGTAGATGTTTCCAGGCCATAGGAATAAAAATTTAAAAGAATTAAAACAATAGGAAGAATGTGAAGATAGAAAGAAAATAGCAAGAATTTAGAGATCTAAGGGATTATTATTATTGTCATTGAAAATATATTTTTAGAGTCAGTTCACTTTCTTCAATTATCAAGTTTAGAATCACTTTAAATTAATTGATTAAGCTGATGATATAGGTAATTAAATAGTACACAGCATGAAAGGTGAAGAAATTTTTGAAAAATAGATAAAATTATTAAGCAAAATATAAATGTTTTTATTTATAACATTTATAACATTTTATTTATAACATTTATAACATTTATAACATTTATATTATCACAAGCCAATTTTCTTTTTGGTGTGTGTGTCTATATTTCTATCTGCGTTTGTCTGTCTTTCCTTTTTAAGCATATCCCAATGTCTTAGTGAATTTTGAAATGTTTAAACACTTACAATGAGACTGTAACTCATAATGGCAGTTGACAGCTGATTGGCAGTTTATACTTGGCAAGTGCACCTGACCTGTTATTCTGTTTTCACAATACCTTACCTGCCACATTGAGAGTGGCCGGCCTTCCTTCACTTTCACAGAAAATGTCTATTTTAAAATCTCCTGCTTATGCAGATGTAAAGTGACAGAGTTCTGAAAGGCCACATAATCAGTCTGGGATGACACCACACCTCTACTCTAGGAATCAAAATATCATGAATGCAATATTGAAAAGAAATATTACAGAGCAGAATTATTTTCAAGAACTGTTAAGCACTGAATAGGCACTGAAAGTCAGATACTTGTTTAAAAATATGTTTTTCTCCTTTCTTTTTCTAAAATGCTATTCTTCTAACAATAAGCATAATAAATGAAAACACAAAAGAAACATAAAGAAATAATTAATTTTGAAATTTATCCAGCTATAATATTAGACCTCCTGTATATTCTGGGAGCATCTAATATGGCCATAAGTACTAAGAAGCTCCAGAGAATCCCTCTATCCTTGAAATGGCAATGCTAACAAAGCTACCTAGAGAGTCTATGGCTCCAAGTATAACCTAGATTATGAAGGCTCACATAACACCAAGCAACAAAAAGCTTAGAGACAAAAGCAAATGTCAGACATCCCTAGGGTCAAACTACAAAAAAAGATCTGATCCCTTCACAACACAGCTCTCTCTAGAACAGGCCTGATGCCCCGGATGGCAGCTTGAGTAGTTGGAACTTATAACATGACTACAGGCACACACACAAAAAAGTACAGCCTCTACTTCAGAAAAGTTGAATGATATAGCAAGAATAAAGAAAGGATATTTCATATCAAAATCAATATTCTAAGTGAATTAAGTGAATTTTCAGCATTGATAACTCCTGAAAATTATGCCTACAAATTATAATATACCTGGCTATTATAAAACTAGAAGTGGCTACAAATATTTCCATGTCATCAGGAGGTAGACAAATACTCTTTATTTATATTTTTGGTTGTGAGCTTAGCCTTTAATGACTGAGCCATCTCTCCAGCCCAATACTCTTTATTTATAGTAAGAACTCTTCAATGGTTGTAAAGATTAGTAGTTGAAAACTCATCAGGATAGTGGATAACTATTTCTCTTTGTGAATTTTTTAAACTAAAAATAAAACAAATTATTTGTTTAAAAAGATATTGTTTGCAGAATGAGTTTTAGTCTCTAAATCAATTTAAGGTCAAAATAGGTAACTATGTTTAATTTTGACAAGCCAGGTTGTATTCACATTGTTATATGAAGTAGCAACCTCATATCACTAATATTTCAATTTTAAAAAAGTAAAAAGATTTTTCATAAAAATAGTAAGACATATATCGCAATGTATACACCAGAAATCATTAGAATGCTATAATGATTTGAATGTGATAGCTTCTATATTCATTGGCAACTAAATGTTTGGTCCCTGGTTGGTCACAGTGCTTTCTAAAGCTTAAGGTGTATGGCCTTGCTGAAGGAAGTGTGTCACTGGGGTGAGTTTTGATGTTTCCAGCTACTCCCTGAACCACAACATTGCTCTTTATTTTCTGTTTGGAGTTCAGGACGTGGAGTTCCTGCTGCAGTGTATGGTGCTTGTAGCCATGCTTCCCTGCAAATGATGGTAGTCTTATCTCTCTGGAACAGAGATCCCAGATAAATCCTTCTTTCTGTAAGTTGCTCTGATCATTGTATTTTATCATAGGAATAGAAAAATAACAATTACAGAAGTGATATTATTTCATTGTGGATAAAAGACAGCATAGTGTTTTATAAACTAAATTATTAGCTTACACTTCAATATTAAAAATCAAACTCACAGTGACTCTATCAATAAATAATTCATCACTATCAAAAGTCATTTCATTAAAATTGAAATGGAGTATTATCAAAAGCACAATATCAAAAAGTGTTTTCATTGAAAAGATTAAAAGCTGAGAGAGGAGATAATTTAGTTTGTTTCAACACACAAAACAAAAACAAAATTCACAACAAAGAGCTACTCTCGTTTGAAAATAGAAGCCTGAACATAACTTCAAGCAGGCAATAAAAATTATACAAAATTCGAGTTAAATATTATTAATACTGGGCAAGTAGATGTAAAGAACCGTCAGGAATACTAGAACAGATCACCATGTATAAGTTATTAAAAGATGAAGGAGAAAGTGAGATTAAAGGCTTTCTAAACATTTATTGTTAGCAAAACATAAGATATAGACATCTGAAAACTATTTATCACAGAGAAATTTTACCGTGCACAACACTCTCAAGATTCAGACAGACTTCTTTGTGTGCTCAGATGAACCTCTGTTGTTTTGTCCTTATTGTCTTCTTTCATATATCTACTTTTCAATAATTTCTCAGTGATATATGTGGAAATAGATGTACAGACACTGGAAGTATATATTATACTGTAGTTACAAATATTGAAATCGTACATAATAGTGGGAAAACATGGCATAAAATGATATACAAAAGGAATAAGGCATAGAAGAGTCAATACTAGAATATTTAAACTAATGTTAAAAATATTAACAGAGATATTAAATTGAATTAACAATATTTAATAAATCACCAAGTAAATATCAAAGCCTCTGAATTTGAATAAATGCTTGGCATATTTTATTGGTGGAAATATTTACAAAGTATCTTAGGCTTAGTGTCTAAAGGGAACTGGGCAAAGAATCTCTGTGAGAATTCTTTGATACTTGAATGACCACTGATTCAAAAGCCAACTTACAGGAAAACAGAAAGAATGAGTGAGAGAGAGAGAGAAAGAGAGAGAGAGAGAGAGAGAGAGAGAGAGAGAGGAGAGTAGGTGGTGATTTCTTCTCTTATCTTCAGAAGAAATTGTTTAGTTTCTTGTACATTCACTTATGAATTTTGAATGTCATCTGGATTATTAGTAAGAGAAAGATATTTATATTTCTGACTCTAGCTTATTTCACTTAACAGTGTGATCATCAGTTTCCTTGATATTCTTGCAAAGACAAGATTTCATGATTTATAGCTTAATGATAATCCCTACACATTTTTACATACTCATCCATTGGTGGATATCTCTGATGATTTCAGTAACTTGGATATTGAGAATAGTATAATATGTTTGACTGTGCAGACTACTCTGTTGTATTTTGGCTTTGGTGCTTCCAATACAAATTTAGAATTGCCCATCCTGATATCCAGAGTGAATGGATTCATTTACATTTCCATGACAGTATATGGATGTTCCTCCCTGCATATCCAAACCAGCATTTGTTGTATATTTTCATGATGGCAGCCATTTGGACCAAAGGGAGATCAAATATCAATATAATTTTAATTTTTCTTTCCATGATTGCTAAGAATATTGGACAATTTCAACTTATGTCTTGACTTTCTTTGAACTATATCTTATTTGAAATTGTTCATTTGTTCACTCACTGATTTTTTTAAATTCTTCCTACATATATTCTGGATGATTACAGGATGAGTAAATAAAAAATATTTTCTGCCAATCATGTGCTATCTCATAATTCTGCCAATGGTTTCTATATTGCATTTAAGTATTTTATCAAATGTAGTGTTATATGTCAAACTCTACTATGAGCTACTGGACAAATGAATTACTTCAAAAAAGAAAAATGGAGGTATGTGACCATGACATTATCTCAAGTATTTGCCTGGTCTGTTTGTAATATTAATTTTCAATCATTTTAAATGATTTTTGTTGAGCGAGATAAGGGGTTTTGTTTTCATTCATTTACATATGTATATCTAGTTTCTCTCACACTGCTAATTGAAGAGCATGTGTTTCCTTGAACATTTCTTTGGGTCTTGTAATGGGAACCAGATAGCTAAGTCACTGTAAATATATTTCAAGAACTCTTTAAACTGCTTAGTTCATCTCCATTTCTGTTTATGTAAATACATTCTGAGGAAAGAAAAACAATAACATTCCCTAAAGCCTGACAAATAATTTGAAATGAATTTAAGGAAAATAAAGATGTATCATCACTCCTAATTTTAGTTATATTTTCGAGCTAAAGTAATAAAGACAGCATGGCGCTGACATAAAAGCAGATATTTAAATCAATGAAATAAAGGGAGGACTTACATATAAGTCTACATATCTATGAACATCTAATTTTTTTAACAAAGAAGTCAAAATATATGAGACAGAAAATACATCATTTTCCATAAATGGTTCCTGTCAAGTTATCATTAGATAGCTCTATGTTAAAGATTTAAACTAGGTCTACATTTATCACACTGTACTAAATTAAACTCTAAATGGATCAAGGGCTACCT
Organism: Uromys caudimaculatus; assembly: GCA_028551405.1. Taxonomy (NCBI): domain Eukaryota; kingdom Metazoa; phylum Chordata; class Mammalia; order Rodentia; family Muridae; genus Uromys; species Uromys caudimaculatus. The sequence continues at coordinate 87,211,988 of CM052702.1, forward strand.
CATAAGACCTCAATCTAGATGAAGAGGAAGCAGAGAATATACTTGAACTTACAGGAAAAGACTTTCTAAACTTTATACAGAAAGCATAAGATCAACAATCCAACAATTAACAAAAGGGAGCACATGAAACTAAAAAAAAAGAAGTACAAAAAAGGACATAATATTTTAAAGAAGGAGTCTACAAAATGAGAAAAAATCTTTACATCTATAAATTACATATAATTCAAAAACATAAAAAATCAATAAAAAAATCATAAAAAATTAGTCATGCATTAAACAGAGGTATTAAGATACAAAACACAATTGGCTTAGAAATATTTTAAAATATTACATAATCTTAGCTCTTCTGGATTTACAAATTAAAATTATTTGAGATTTCATATTGCCCCAGTCACAATAGCTATGATTTAAATAAAAAGGACAATAGTTGCTGATGAAGATAGAGAGGAAGGTCAGCACCTATTCAAGGCTGAGAAGAGGACCAATATTCAGGTACTATAGAAATTAATGTGGATACTCCTCAAAGGAATCAATTAAAATCTACTATATGGTCCAGGTATTCCACTCTCAGTAATACAAAGTCATCCAAATGCTCATATAGAAATATGTGCTCATCTGATGCTCTGTTCACAAGATCTGGGAAGTTTATCACACAATCTTATCAAGTGACGGGAGGCTTTCAACTGATCTTTCAATTTAGTTTGTGAGCTTATCATTTCCATCAGCATTTCAGTTCGTCCTTCATTAATTCTCTCTCTCTCTCTCTCTTTCTCTGCATTTTTCCATATGCTGTGTTTACTTCTTTATTTCATTCAGGTCTTTGTTATTCTCTTGGAATGCTGCCATGCGTCCTCTGCTTAGTTTAAACATACTATAGCTATAATTATTCTTTTAAAGTATATGTCTAAATTCTTTCAAATCATTATCAGTTGGAATCACTGCTATAGCATTAGCAATTTTTGAGGAAAATGTCTTATCCTAATATTTCATGTTGGCTTTATTTGTTTATATTTGCATTTACTTTGTTGACTTTTTTTGTTCTTATTTTACAAAAGACAGATATCCTCCCTATGGGAGTTTTGTGTCATGAAGGGGTTGACCTGTGAGTTTCCAATTTGGTACTGTTTTATTCAGGGCCAGAAGATGTGTTATTAGTTCCTTTGAGTTACAAGTGCTATTTTGGATCAGCACAGCTTCTGTTCCACATCTCAAATTTCAATAAAATTGTGTATAGGCTTTAACATACGCTGAAAAGACTATTGTAGAGCCACTGCAAGGTATGGACCTTAACATAGGGTGAGAAGCCTACTGTGGGCCCACTATGAGATGTGGAATTCCCCATACATCTCTGCTTAGGCTTTATAATTTTAGTTTTTCAGTACAAGACATATTCATCAAAAGTCTAGCTTGGGCCAAATTTACATGTAAGGCCATTGGAAAAGTTAATTGAGTTTATTTTTATAAGATTATTAAACTTCAGGAAGAAACTTTGATGTACCATTTAATCATAAAAACAAATTTGTTTTAACTCAATGTATTTGTAATTGTGTTATTTTATTGGTTATTTAGGTGCTTGCAATATATCATTGTAATTCTCATTCTCAATATTGCAAATAGCACTTTTATGCAGAATTAACAGGGATGCTCTATTTTTGTAGCATATGTTCAGTGTGATGTGATTTTCCTCAAGGGTGAAATGTCAATGTAGAAGAGCAACATTTTTCAAAAACAAAAGCTGAACTTTATTTTCAATGGGTAGACAAAAATGTTATAGGAAAACTGATTAATGAAGTCATTAGGGAGAGAGAAAAAGGTCATTTTCATCATGTGATCGGTCTTGCACATTCTTCATCTTCTGCTTATACTAAACCATTTTTGATTGAAGATTCAATATGTTTATGATTACTGTCCATAAAAGATTATCAACTTATGGGTACCAAAGTGCTTTTCAAGAAAAAATAAGAGAAAGCTTCATGTTAAAAATCCAGGGAGGATGTGTAAGACTCCACATGGGCATTTGCAGTGATTCGCATTAACCGTTACAGTCAATGTAGGTATGCACACATGCAAACATACAATTAAATATAGCATGTATACATAACTTCCTGTGTATAATTATATGAGTGTATGTACCTGTGTATTAATATACATATTTTCATTTACAGAATTCCATCATAACACACAATTCCCTTCCAAGTATCAGCCAAATTTACATAGCAATTTACATAATAACAAGAATTATTGCTTAATTCCTCAGCATATGCATATGAAAAAAAGTATTCCTTTCTTTATACATTATATTCTGATCATGTTTTCCCCTCCTTTACTTCTCCTAGATTTTTTCCAGGGATTATTAACGGAGGGGAAAAAAACTACCCAAATTCTGGTAGCAGCATCTCATGGGCTATGGTTTGTAATTTTCAAAAAGAAGGAAAAGCAGAAAATGTAAAGAATAAAAGAAAGGAAGAGAAAAAATCTTGAGTTTCCTTATCTTTTAAATTAATTTTCCTTTTGTCAAAGTTAATATGAATTTATTCAAATATAACTTTAATGGAAGTTAATAAATGTAATTTTTGATCTTCTATCCATTTTTTTAACATGAAGTGCTTTCTTTTATCAAAGAAAACATTATTGTCCAAATAAAAGTATTTTCTAAATTAATATAGATAAGATATTCTAAAACCATTTGTTTAACCTTGAGAATATGGAATTGATTTAATGTGCTTACAAATTTGAAAATAGTATGATAACACATCAAAAGTTAGATTGGATGAGAACAGTTACAAACAATTAAAATTTCAATGAGATATGATGGCAAGCATTATTTCCAAGAATCAAATTTTGATTAATAAAATAGAAATTATTTTCTAAGTGAATATATTTTACTAGTTTTTGGTGTATCAATTACTATTTATCACACTTACAAAAATAATGTTTTTGTAAATTTAATTCAAAATAGTAATCATCTTTAATTTTTCCCTTATAAGTAAGATGTAAATGTTTCATGACCAACTTAGGCATAGTATCTTTTCAAAAGTTGCCTGTGTAAAACATGAAGAAACATAAGAGATAAGCTTAAATAGCTTGGAAAATCAAACCAGGGCAGGAGTTTGAAGATAAAGACTTAGAAATGAGCAGATTGTGTCAAGCACATCTTGTTAGAAAAAGACAAGCACGCCAATTTTAGCTCCTCCTTTTGATGTTGAAACTAAACTATGCAGATAATGACATCGATCCAGAGAGGGCTATGTAATTGTACCTTTTATTCTCCAGATGTAATTATCATCATGGAAGCTTAACACTGAATAAGCTCACTCTTTCAAGTTGTTTCTGAGCTCTGGCAGGCTGGTTCAACTCATGTTCTAGCCAAATTGATTTTCATGCAGACTGATTCAATCCAGCTTTTCTGGGCTTCTGTCTAGATTGCTCTGTCTGCTCTCATACTAACCTGGGCAATATTTTCTAATCTTCTGGCTCCTTCTCATTCTCTGGTTCCTCTTTTCTTCACCTGTGGCTGGCTTGTCCTTTCTGCAACTTGTCTCTGTAAAGCTGTCTCTGTAACCCCTCCACACCTCCCAACCACCCCCACCTCTGTCTAGCCTATTCTCTCTCCCTGCCCTGCTCTTAAGTAGCCTTTCCGTCCTGTGCCACTCTCTTGAGAGTTATGTGTATCCATTCTCTAACTCATTCTGTCAAATATTTCTGTTTCGTCACTTTGCCCCTCAATTAGACATAACTTTCTTTCATTCAGACTTAGTTATTTATTTACTTTAAATCCCAGTCACAGCCCCTCTTCTTCCTCTCTTCCCAGTCTCACCCTTACACATCGCCAGTCATCCTTGCTCCCCATCTCCTCCTCTTTGTTACCACCACCCCACCCTGGGGTATTTATTCCCAGCAAGTCCTCCGGCTAATCACCAGAGATGATCTGTTGATTTCTAGTCATACCCAAGCCCTCTCTGGCCACCCCTCTTCTCACATATGATTGCCATACCCACTCCCCTCCTTACTTTGATTTCTACCCAGTTCCCTCTTTCTATCCTTCTCCAATGACAATCAGTCTCTCCTTCTGAGTGAGAATCCCCCACCCCTGCATCCTCCCTTGGGACCTTCCTATTACCCAGTTTCTCTGTGTCTGTGGATTGTATCATGATTATCCTGCACTTTATGGCTAATGTCCCCTTATAAGTGAATACATACTTTATGTGTCTTTCTAGCTCTGGGTTACTTCACTCAGGATGATATTTTAATTGCCGAACATGGCTGCTTCCTTCTACAAACTAACGTTACCGTCATTATTTGAGATTAAATGTGTGTACTATGGATGTGTCTGTATTCCAACCAGAGGAATTACACCTGTGTCATTCCAGCCATATCAGAGAGACCTAGAAGATCTTTGAATGTGATTTCTTGCAAGAACAGCCATTCTGCTGTATTGAAATTCCTCAACAGAGCTGAATCAAGCAGCACATTCTGTTCTGCACAGTCTCATGGATCTAGAGATTCGGCAGAATGAAACCCCAAACATCCTGAGAACAATGTTTATTTTTGCATAGATTGTAAAGAAAGTCTCTTCAGTCCTGGTGTTTAATAGGCAGATAATTTATAAACCACATAATAAACCTATAAATTTACTATCTCCTCTATTTATTTTGATAATAAAATCCAATAACTTTCAAGATTTGTTTACAAAAGTCCCTTTGTGTGTGCACTTGCATGTGTGTATCAACGTGTGTGTGTGTGTGTGTGTGTGTGTGTGTGTGTGTGCTGAGCTAGTGCAATGGCCTGAAATACTATATTATAAAATATATACTTTTCATTGTCAAAGACTAAAGTATCTAAGAATGATGGACATACTTGTAAAGAACATACTTTGAATGAGATTCCACTGCTTAAATATGAGATTATTTGATTAATTAAAACTAATTGGAAAACTTTATTTAATTTCTACTACAGTTTAAATATATGAACTCATAATACTGTGGATATTTTACACAGTAGAGAATATCAGAAAGCCTTTTCATTTAAAGGGATTTCTTCCAATCAAATTTAGAGACTGAAAATGTTAGAGGATCACAATTAGAAAGTCACAATACTAATAATTCATCTAGGCAAAAAAATCACTGACATTAAAATATTAAATAATAAAGTGTGTATTACTGGTACAAGAAGAGAAAAATGTAATGATATAGTAAAAAATAAAAGCAGATAACTTTTTAATCAAGTGTACAAAATAGTGTTATCAGTAATTAGACAAACGGATATAATAATATCCAGATGTGAAATGATAACATTAAAAGTAAGACAACACATTTTTCAAGCCCAAGATAAGGTACGGCCTACAAAATACTTTCTTTGCATTATTAAATATGATTTACACCATCAATAAGCATGAAAAAGAAAATAATATTTTCTAAACTGAAAATCATCACAAAGTGTCACATGAAAGTTCTGGGTAAAGCATACTTATTGTTACATGAATACACTATTAAGACTGGAGATCTAGAGATAGGAGAGATACACAGAAGAAAAGGGCATTGTCTCCTCTTCCACAGGAACTGCATTTGACTCCCAGCACATCCATGGGTACAGCGTCATCTATAACTCCAGTTTTGGGGAATGTTAGGCCTCTGGCCTCTGTTTGCAAGTGGTAAGCGGGAAATGGGATATCATTTGAGATGTAAATAAATGGAATGATTAATTTTAAAAACTATATTAAGTCATTTTGATAATTTCAAATAATGTCAAAATGTGGGATAATAACATCATATAAAGTTGAGTGACCTGTCTTTATTATATGATTTTACTGTGATTTTATAAGCTAATGTGTTTTCCTAGAAAATACTTTAAAAATAGTTGGTGGCTGGTATCTTTAACTTTCTTTTGTCTTCCAAACAATAAAATAATAAGCAATGCACATACACACCCACATCCATTCAATACTCCAAGAGAGAAAGAAAATTTGACTGTAAATGAAGAAAAAGGTTTTACTCCTTCAATCATGATAAAACTTACTTCAGAATTATTTTTGTACTGTTTTACATCTCAAATTAATTTAGAAAATTAATTTAAAGTTAGAAAATGTACATTATTACCATTCTGAATTTTCCTTTCATAATGCTTTCCTCAACATGATTTCTACTTTCTTTCCACACATAGGTGAAGAGCTGCCACCACACCTCTTTCCACACTGTAGGTCGGATCATTACCACCTACCTGTGCTGATTTACCTCAACTGTCTTTCTACTGCAGTTCAGATCTGGTCTCTTTCTACTCTCCACAAATTTATTGTTTCAGATGTACCTCGTGGCAGAGCATGCCTTCTGACATTCAAGCAATCTAATGGATACCCTGGATAAACACAAAATCCTTACTATAAACTTGGTATTTTTATGCAAACAGGACAACTATAAAGGAGAAAACAGTATCAATAATCATAAAGTTTGATACATTATAACAAATTCTAAAATCTTGCAAGCCTTAAGTTATTACTACTCTCCATTCCTATTACCTTCCCTGATAGTGTACAAGTAAGTCAGTTGTTTTGCTCCATTTTGATCTGATCATTAGGACTTCCCAGGAATTAACTTTCCCTGACTTTTCACAAAGTAATCTACATCTTGCCCCATTTTATGTATGGATCACATTTGAATTCAAATGTCATGTTTCACTGATAGCCATAAATACCAAATTTTCAATATTTCCCTTTGAACCCTTTAACTTATCTACCCTGTCTCTCATTTTTGATGTATTAAAATGAAGGGGAATATGCATCCTAATGATTCATTGGATCTATAACACGCACTCAACCTTAGAATTTAAGAAGACAGGCAAGAATTTTGATTATTGGATAGATTTGAAGTATTTTCTAGAAACTTACAATTAGAACTTGTGTCATAAATGAATCAAAGAATGACTTTAAAAACAATATCTCACCTTTAGTCTTGGAGGCAAACAAGGACAATGGTAACGGCCTTGCAGACTTTTGCAAGAACTGGAAGATTTGAGCTGGAAATTACTTGGAAGGTTCCACTCTGAGAATTCCTCTTACAGATATAAAAAGTTCCATTTGAACTGAGCTGATAAGGGAGATAACATGTAGATAGATAGATGATAGATAGATAGATAGATAGATAGATAGATAGATACATACATACATACATACATACACAGATGATGCATCAATAGATTATATTAATATAGATAAATATATTGATATGTAGATATATATTTATAACTTTAATAACTATAGAAAGATTATAAATTTGAGATATAGTAAGAACATAGAAAAAGTTGGAGGGAGAAGAAAAGTTAAAATTACATTGTCCATTAATCATCAGAGAGGCCTCCTATCGCAGCAGAAATGAACATATGAAGAGATACACATCCAGATATTATACAGAGAGGGTTTGTGAACAGGGGGTCTCCAATAGAGATAGAGACAGATATAGAAAGATATAGAGATAGATATGGATATAAGGATCAAGATGATACATTAGATACAGATATATAGATAATACAGATATAAATAGATATATGAAGGGAGATACATAGAGGTGTATCTCTTATACAATATAAATAATCTTATGATAGATACATTACAATCTTGGACATATTTTGTGATGAATATCAAAAAAGAAGAACCAGCACATTCTCGTGCTAGTGCTGACAACCAGAGGCCACCGCAGAGCTACCGCAGAATGATCTCAGCTCAGCCAGCAGTGCTGGAGCTGAGACCCTTGGTGGATCTCTTCTGGCAGGCCCATGCAATAACGGCCCACCCTACAGTCAGTCATCTCAATACCCAATTACCCAGTAGAATTAAAACTCTTAAACATATAGTTAACCAATCAGATTAATGTATCAATAAAAATCACAATTTACAAGATGCCAATACAATAATTTCAGAACCAATTGATAATGATAAAAGCTGCCTACCTAGATTAGACAAACTATCCCAATATTCCAACCTTTAATGATATCAAGGCTACCGGTATCGCGATACACCATTTCATGTCCTCTGCCATCTTCCTCCCTCCTCTACCCCTGAGATGCTCCCAGTCTCTGCAACTCTTAGCTCTGCCTCCCTGTTCCCTGTTCAGTCACAGGGCTCCTAGTGCCCTAATGTAATTGAATAAGGAAAATCCTGCAACAGACATATGCATTTAATTGTTGAAGACGCTGCATATTTAGGAGATAGAATTGGTTGATGTGAGCTGGATATGACCTGCAAGTCAAGCTTACAGGAGCTGGCAATGGAAAGAAGAAGTTAAACATTCCTACCCTGCTGTGACACTTATGAGCCTAGAAAATTATCATCATGGCAAGATATACATAAAGGCACAGGCACTAAATGTTGGTGAAATGAAATTGGATTTAAGACCCTCTCAACAAGAGCAAAATTATGACTCTTATTGGAAATCAACCCACTTTGCTAATGCCCATAGTCAAAAACCTTAGAAACTAATAGAATTCTACTACTTTGCTAGATCAGCAAAATTACTTTTAACATTCTAAATATTATCCTTATACCCACAGATAAATTAGGGACACTGCTCATTAAAAAGCCTATTTTAACAGCAGATGGAGAACATCACACACACACACACGCACACACACACACACACACACACACACACACACAATCATATCTGGACATACTGAAGATATCAAGAGATCATGGAAAGCCCACATCCCAATGCATAAATCTAAGTCATGCTCAATTTCTATATTTCAACCGTTATCCCCTTTCCCAGTTTCCACTCTGAATCCCTCTTTCCCAACCCTCTCCTCCTTCTTCTATGAGGATCCTCCCCCCACCCCACTCCCATCTGACCGCCCTAGAATTCCCATACACTGGGGAATCAAAACTTCACAGGACCAAGGGCCTCTCCTCCTATTGAGGCCAAACAATGCCATCCTCTGCTGCATATGCAGCTGGAGCCATGAGTTCCTCCATGTGTACTCTTTGGTTGGTGGTTTAGTCCCTGGGAGCTTTGGGAGATCTGGTTGAGTGATATTGTTGTTCCAATGGGGTTGCAAACCCCCTCAGCTCCTTCAGTCTGTTCTCTAACTCCTCCATTGGGGACCCAGTGCTCAGTCCAGTGGTTGGCTGCAAGCATCCTCCTCTGTATTTGTTATGCTCTGGCAGAGCCTCTCAGGAGACAGCTAAAATAGACTCCTGTCAGCAAGCATTTCTTGGCATCCACAATAGTGCCTGGGTCAGGTGTCTGTATATGGGATGGTTTCCCAGATGGGGGAGTCTCTGGATGACCTTTTCTTAGTCTCTGCTTCACAATTTGTCCCCATGTATCCTTTAGACAGGAACTCTTCTGAGTTAAGAATTTGGAGATAAATGGGTGGCCCCCATCGCACAACCAGAGCCTTGGCACAGCCTCTAGATATGAGCTCTACAGGTTCTCCCTCCCCTTTGCTGGGCATTTCAGCTAATCTCATTCCTGTTGGATCCTGGGAGCCCTTTGATTTCCTGACATCTGAGACTTGCTGGTGGCTACCCTTAGTTCCCCATCTCCTATTGCTACAAATCCTGATGCTCTCTATATAATCCCTGCCTCCTCTCATACCTGATACATCCCACCTTTTTGCCCCTCCCCCTCCTTTCTTCCTCCCAAGTCTCTCCCAACTTCTACCATAGTGAGTATTTTGTTTCCCTTTCTAAGAAGGACTGAAGCATCCATATTTTCATCAACCTTCTTCTTGAGCTTCATGTGGTCTGTGAATTATATCTTGGGTTTTCTGAGCTTTTGGGCTAATATCCAGTTATCAGTGAGTGCATACCATGTATGTTCTTTTGTGACTGGGTTACCTCACTTAGGAAGATATTTTTCTAGTTCCATCTATTTGCCTAAGAATTTCATAAAGTCGTTGTTTTTAATAGCTGAGTAGTACTCCATTGTGTACATGTACCATATTTTCTGTATCCATTCCTCTGTTGAAAAATATCTGGGTTGTTTCCAGCTTCTGGTTATTATAAATAAGTCTGCTATGAACGTAGTGGAGAATGTGTCCTTGTTTTATGTTGGATCATCTTTTCAGATATGCTAAATAGTGATATAGCTGGATCCTCAGGTAGTACTATGACCAATTTTCTTAGGAATCTCCAGATTGATTACCAGAGGGTCTGTACCCAATTGCAATCCCAACAACAATGGAGGAGTGTTCTTTCTCTACATCCTTGCCAACATCTGCTGTCACCAGAGTTTTTGATCTTAGTCATTCTGACTGGTGTGAGGTGGATTCTCAGAGTTGTTTTTATTTGCATTTCCCTGATGACTAAGGATGTTGCACATTTCTTTAGGTGTTTCTCAGCCATTCGAGTTTCCTCAGTTGAGAATTCTGTTTAGCTCTGTACTCCATTTTTAAATGGGTTATTTGGTTCTCTGGAGGCTAACTTCTTGAGTTCTTTGTATATATTGGATATTAGCCCTCTATCAAATGTAGGATTGGTAAAGATCTTTGCCCAGTTTGTTGGCTGCCTTTTTGTCCTATTGACAGAGTCCTTTGCCTTACAGAAGCTTTGCAATTTTATGACGTCCCATTTGTTCATTCGTGATCTTAGAGCATAAGCCATTGCTATTCTGTTCAGGATTTTTTCCCCCTGTGGCAATGTGTTCAAAGCTCTTTCCCACTTTCTGTTCTATTAGTTTCAGTGTATTTGGTTTTAAATGGAGGTCCTTGAGCCACTGGGACTTGAGCTTTTTACAAGGAGATAAGAATAGATCAATTTGCATGCAGACTCCCAGTTGAACCAGTACCATTTTTAGAAAATGATCTTTTTTCAACTGGTTGGTTTTAACTCTGCTGTCAAAGATCAAGTGATCATAGATGTCTGGGTTCATTTCTGGGTCTTCAGTTCTATTCCACTGATCTACCTGCCTGTCACTGTATGAATACCATGACGTTTTTATCACTATTGCTCTACAATGAAGCTTGAAGTCTGGGGTGGTGATTCTCCTAGAAGTTTTTTTTTATTGTTGAGTATAATTTTTGCTATCCTTGGTTATTGGTTATTCCAAATGAATTTGCAATTAGCTCTTTCTAACTCCTTGAAGAATTGAGTGGAAATTTTGATAGTTATTGCATTGAATCCATAGATTGCTTTTGGCAAGATCATTTTTACTATATTAATCCTGCCAATCCATGAGCATGGGAAAATTTTTTATCTTCTTCGATTTCTTTCTTCAGAGTCTTGAAGTTCTTGTCGTACAGATGTTTCACTTGCTTGGTTAGTATAATACCAAGGTATTTGGTATGCTTTGTGACTATTGTGAATGGTGTTTTTTCCCTAATTTTTTTCAGCCTGTTTATCTTTTAAGAAGAAGAAGACTACTGATTTGTTTGAGTTAATTTTATATCCAACCAGTTTGCTGAAGTTGTTTATCTGGTTGAAAAATTCTCTGGTGCAATTTTTGGGATCACTAAACCATACTATTATATCATCTGAAAATAGTGATATTTTGATTTTTACCTTCCCATTTGTATCCCTTTTTTTTTTTTTTTTGTCTAATTTCTCTGTCTACATCTTTGAGTACTATATTGAATAGATAGGGAGAGAGTGGGTAGCCTTGACTCGTCCCTGATTTTAGTGCGATTGCTAAAAGTTTCTCTCCTTTTAGTTTAATGTTAGCTACTGGTTTGCTGCATATTGCTTTTATTATGTTGAGCTATGGACCTTGAGTTCCTAATCTTTCCATGCTTTTTATGTTGAATTTGTCAATGCTTTCTCAACATCTAATGAAATGATTCTGTTGTTTTTGTCTTCGAGTTTGCATATATCGTGGATTACATTGATAGATTTCAGCATATTGAACCATCCCTGGATCCCTTAGATGAAGCCTACTTGATCATGATGAATGATTGTTTTGATGTGTTCTTGGATTTGGTTTGTGAGAGTTTTATTGAGTATTTTTACATCCATACTCATAAGGGAAATTGGTCTGAAGTTCTCTTTCTTTGTTGGGTCTTTGTGTGGTTTAGGTATGACCGAAATTGTGGATTCAAAGAACAAATTGGGTAGTGTTTCTTCTGTTTCTATTTTGTGGAACAGTTTCAAGAGTATTGGTATTAGGTCTTTCTTGAAGCTCTGATAGAGTTCTACTGAACCCATCTGGTCCTAGGCTTTTGTTTTTGTTTTTGTTTTGTTTTGTTTTGGTTTTTTTTTGTTGTTTTTTTTTTTTTTTTTTTGGTTGTAAGACTTTTAATGACTGCTTTTATTTCTTTAGGGTTTACAGGACTGTTTCAGTGATTCATCTGATCCTGATTTAACTTTGGTACTTGGTATCTGTCTAGAAAATTGTTCATTTCGCCCATATTTTCCAGTTTTGTTGAGTATAGACTTTTGTAGTAGATTCTGATGATTTTTTTTTTAATTTCCTTGGTTTCTTTTGTTATGTCTCCTTTTTCATTTCTGATTTTGTTAATTTGGATACTGTCTCTGTGCTCTCTGGTTAGTCTGGCTAAGGGTTTATCAATCTTGTTGATTTTCTCAAAGAACCAGCTCCTGGTTTTGTCGATTCTTTGTACAATTCTTTTTTTTTTTTTTCTACTTAGTTGATTTCAGCCTGAGTTTGATTATTTTCTACTCTCTATTACTCTTAGGTGTATTTGTTAATTTTTATTCTAGAGCTTTCAGGCATGCTGTCAAGCTGCCAGTTATTTTTTGGAGACACTCTGAGTTATAGGTTTTTCTTTTAGCATTGCTTCCATTGTGTCTTATATGTTTGGGTATCTTGGGCCTTCATTTTAATTAAATTCTAAAAAGTCTTTAATTTCTTTCTTTATTTCTTCCTGAACATGTTATCATTGAGTAGAGCATTGTTCAGCTTCCATGTGTATGTGGGCTTTCTGCTGTTTTTATTGTTATCGAAGACCTTAGGACTTGGTGATCTTCTTGTATCGGTTGAGGCCTGTTTTGTGACTGATTACTTGGTCAGTTTTGGAGAAAGTCCCATAAGGTACTGAGAAGAATGTATATTCTTTTGTTTTAGAACAAAATATTCTATAGAAGATATCTGTTAAATCCATTTAACTCATAACTTATCTTAGTTTCACTGCGTCTCAGTTTTGTTTTATTTCTATGATCTATCCATTGATGAGAATGGAGTGTTGAAGTCTCCCCCTATTATTGTGTGAGGTACAATGTGTGGTTTGAGTTTCAGTAATGTTTCTTTTACGAATGTCGTTGCCCTTGCATTTGGAGCATAGATGTTCTGAATTGAGACTTCATCGTAGTAGATTTTTCCTTAGATGAGTATGAAGTATTCTTTCTTATCTATTTTGATAACTTTTGGTTGGAAGTTGATTTTATTTTGCATTAGAATGACTATTCCAGCTTGTTTCTTGAGACCCTTTGCTTAGAAGATTTTTTTCCAGCCTTTTACTCTGAAATAGTCTCTGTGTTTGTCACTGAGATGTGGTTTCTGTATGCAGCAAAATTCTGGTTCCTGTTTATATATCCAGTCTGTTAGTCTATGTCTTTTTATTGGGGAATTGAGTCCATTGATGTTAAGAGATATTAAGGAATACTGATTGTTGCTTCCTGTTATTTTGTTCTTAGAGGAGGAATTATATTTGTGTGGTTATCTTCTTTTGGGTTTGTTAAACGATTACTTTTTTGCATTTTCTAGGGTATAACTTCCCTACTTGTGTTAGAATTTTCCATCTATTATTCTTTGTAGGGCTGGATTTCTGAAAAGATATTGTGTAAATTTGGTTTTGTCAAGGAATATCTTGATTTCTCCATCTGTGATAATTGAAAGTTTTACTGGATATAGTAACCTTTGCTCTTAGGGTATGTATGAGATCTGCTCAGGTTCTTCTAGCTTTCACAGTCTCTAGTGAGAAGTCTGGTGTAATTCTGATAAGTCTGTCTTTATATGTTACTTGACCTTTTTTCTCTTACTGCTTTTAATAATCTTTCTTTGTTTTTTGTTTTTGTTTTGCATTTGGTGTTTTGGCTATTATGTGACAGGAGGAATTTCTTTTCTGTTCTAATCTATTTGGAGTTCAGTAGGCTTCTTTGTATGTTCATGGGCATCTCTTTCTTTAGGTTAGGGAAGTTTTCTTCTATAATGTTGTTGAAGATATTTACTGGACTTTTAAGTTGGAAATCTTTGCTCTCTTCTATACCTATTATCTTTAGGTTTGGTCTTCTCATTGTTTCCTGGATTTCCTGGATGTTTTGGGTTAGGATCTTTTTGCATTTTGCATTTTCTTTGACTGTTGTGTCAATGTTTTCTATGGTATCTTCTGTACCTGAGATTCTCTCTTTTTATCTCTTGTATTCTGTTTGTGATTCTTGCATCTATGACTCCTGATCTCTTTCCTAGGTTTTCTATCTCTAGAGTTTTCTCCCTTTGTGATTTCTTAATGTTTCTATTTCTATTTTTAGATCCTGGATGGCTCTATTTAATTCCATCACCTGTTTGGTTGTGTTTTCCTGTATTTCTTTAAGGGACTTTTGTGTTTCTTCTTTAAGGGCTTCTACGTGTTTATTTGTGTCCTTTATTTCTTTAAGCCAGTTATTTATGTCCTTCTTAAAGTCCTCTATCATCATCATCAGAAGTGATTTTAAATCTGAATCTTGCTTTTCGGGTGTGTTGGGGGTATCCATGACTTGCTGTGGTACAGGAACTGGATATTGCTGATGCCAACTAGCCTTGGTTTCTGTTGCTTAGGTTCTTGTGCTTACCTCTTACCATCTGATTATCTCTGGTGTTATTGGTCTTGCTGTCTCTGACTGGGGCTTGTCCCTCCTGTAGGCCCATGAGCCTGTCCTGTGGGTGTGTCAGCACTCTTGGGGAGACACACTCTCTCAGGGCAGAATTTGGGTACAGAGGACTGTGGGACAACCTTAGCTCCAGGGAGCAGATGGAGAACTGAAGAACCCTGTCCCCAGCTGCTCCGCAGTTCCTATGTCCTGTGTGCTCCTGGCAGGTTCCTCTTTGGACAGTTTTTGGAGCAAAGGTGATGATCTCACCTATGGGTTTAGGAATGAGAGCATTCCTGGGAGACCAGCTCTCTCACAGTGGGATTTGGTTAAGAAGGGTTTAGCTCCAGGAGGCAGATGTGTTTAGTGTATTTTATTCTATGGTTTATTCTGAAATTTCCTAATTAAGAATTACATGAATATTTCATTGTTTTAATTTATTTTCTTTTTCAGTTATATTTGTATGTTTATGTATTTGAGTGTTTGTATGTGTATTTGTGTGTACATCTGCAGTGTGTGTGTGTGTGTGTGTGTGTGTGTGTGTGTGTGTGTGTGTGTGTTTGTGTGTATCTCTGTAGATGTCTATGGGTGTGTATAGAGAAAGAGGTTCATTTATTGTATATCTATAGATTCTACATTTGGTTATTAGTAATTTATTTTCTAACAAGTCATAAAGTATTTATTCATTATGGCTTCCCTTAAATATATATTTTTTGTATTATTTTGTCTTAAGTAATGTACAGCTGATTTGCAAAATTTAGGGGTTAAAGGTTTACTTGTATAGTAATTGTTCTAATACAAGTTGAAAACCTGTTAATTGAGTTAATAAAAAAAAATTCCAGCACAATAATACCATCTTACATGATTGCAAGTTCTTTTTGCACTAACTCTCCAAGTTAGAAAACCCCTCTCATAGCTATTAAAATGGAATAAAATAATGGACTTCAAGGCCCCAGTGTTATGTTGCAATTAATTATACAACCAACTATCAGTTATTGAGATAGCTCATTAGTGTTACATTTTATTTTATTGGCCATCATGTTTTTCATGTAATTTCTATGTGCATGTATATTTATAATGATGGAATATGTTCCATTTCATACCACACAATTTATTTAATAGCATATCATCAATATGTTTAATGTAGCAACATAATATGAATCAATTTTACTTTTAATGAATTGCATATATTTTATGTAGTAAAGGTATGTAACTTACTAAATATAAGCCTAGTAATGGGCAATTGCTTAATGTATTTAAACATGCAAATCTTATGCAGTATTATAGAAAGGCCAGTTCTAAAATCATATTTTATATACATTTTGAAAGCATGTTTGGAAAGATATCAAAACTTAACTATATTCATTTTTATTAACCCAACAATTCCATTTCTGGGAAGCACTCCTAAAGAAATTATCAGAAATGAGGACAAAGATTTATGTGCAGATGCCATATCATGCCATTACTTATAGTACCAAACACTTGGAAGCAATCCAAATGTCCAGCAGTAGCTGATTATATCATAAAACATCCATTAAAATAAAGAGCCTGCATCCATAATGAAATTTACTTATCCTGAACTTTAAAAGTACAGGGAAGGTTTATAAAGCAATGTGAAAAAGAAAGTAGAATAAGATTTATGCTTACAAAATCATAACCAACATATAAAATACCTATATATGTATAAAAACATAAAGAAGAGTCACTGAGAACTGATATTTCTTGTTCTCTTCCATTCTTAATGCCTTCTATATTAAGCACCAATCACGTTAATAATAAAAGAGTGAGACAATTTCAAAAGTGAAATTTGTGTTAAATATCAAAGGATAACATATATATTGGGAATATCAAATGATTTGCCCACCCTTATTGTCATTCCACATTAATGACATAATTCCTCTGTTGAGGAACAGGATATCATTTTTCCAAAGCCAGAATAAGGCCATATACTCCTAATTTCAGCTGCTCTCAACTCTATGGAAAGTTTCAAAAATACATTGTTGTAAAAGGAAAATAGAGTTAGAGTCTTATGAAGTTATGGCTAATGAACAGTAGCAGCAGGTTCATCCACAATCCAATTACTTGGAAAGTAAATGTACCATATCTAGCTAGTGATATTTTTTAATATTTAATCCTGTGAAATAAAAGCTTGAATATTAAAGTTCTACAGCAAACCCTAGAAGCATGAAATATAAAAGAAACAGATTTTAATGTTTCCCCTAAAAGCAAAACCCTGTAAAATGCCCCTTCCTCAAATTTTGCATGTGCTGTGAGAGCAGAATAAATGAGAGTAGATTTCATTGTCGTCTTTCCTTCTGTCAAAAATAATTAAAACGATATTAAGTTTGTTTCAGTCTCTGCACTGTCTTCTGGGATTCTGCAATGCATGGTGGCCTATTTTAAATGAGTGTTAGTTAAGGTCACTACTGTTCTGAATTTCTACTCTTAATAAGTCTCTAGTAAAATCATAGTAGCAAAATATTCTGTAGGGTTAGGCTTGACATTATTAATTCCTACTTTTCCTAAGCCTTCATAGATGGATAAACTGAAACTTCAGATTATTACCTCACTCTCAATAATAATTTCAACTAATTCTAACCTAAGAATCTGTGCAGAGCAAACTCAGTGGTATGAAGTGGAACTACCATACCTGTACTCAACCTATTGTGTATTGTAACTGGATGAGACTAAGGTGAACTGGTGTGGGCATTTGATCACAGTAAATGGTATGTAACAATGACATGCTTACTACTCCTTGAAGCTAGTTGTGGCTCAAGTTCTGATACAACTGTATTTTCACTGAAACTTGCTTGATAACTCTTAACAGAAATTATTACCAAAATCTTCACAGCGTACCAATCGGTTGTGGCTCTGACTTCAGGTATTAAAATGCTACCAACAATCAAATATCAACCCAGACAGCTACCATTCAGTTGAAAGTTTCTACTAAAAAGACCCAAGGAACTTGACTTTTGTTATCTTGTTCAATGCATTGGGCTTCTGTCTCTATTAAATGTGAACAATACTCATCTTTAGTTTGCATAGTTTGAGTTTTGAACTATTTCCCCTAAGATGAGATCATGCAGCCTGATGGAGCTGACTTTTCTCAAGAATCTATTTCCCCAAGCCATGAAGGCTAAAAAATAACAAATGGCTAATATATTTAATAACTGATCATATGGTTTGTATTTCAGTTATAGAACTTTTCTTACATGTTGAAATATGATAGACAATTTGATCCACAGTTGGCAATAGCAGTAGGTAAACTATTAAACATAATATCAATGAGCCAACTATGTCTCCTTAGAAACTGCATCTTCTGTGCACACTCAAACTCCTTTTACAATACCTGATTTTCTTCCATGATGGGTTTTCTTAACACATAAAACTGTCTTTGCATATTTGTGGCAAGATAGAAAGGATGGATAGTTAACACTCAAAAGAGTTAGAAGGCAGCTAGAACTACCATCTTCCACATGGCGTTGCCTCCTCTCTCTTTGGGTAAAGAAACACAAAGTCGTGGCATATACAACAGTTGTTTATACCTCCTGTTGTATAATCACTTAAAACCTGGTATTGTCAACCTTGAAAGCTTTCATCATTATGTTGGTTTTTTTTTTTCCTTCAATCTCATGTAAGTGTCTGCTAGAAAAATAGACTCCCAGAAGCATGTAGCTTTCATCAACTACATTGGGGACTTTCTGCTTGGGGCAATGCAAACTGGCATGAAGGAATGTGAAAAAGCTAGTTTGGATTCAGATCCAGAAGATTTAAACCGCATTATTAAACAAACAAACAAACAAAAAGACATGATGAAGCTTTTCCTGATCACAGGACAGATTAATCTGACTCTTCAACATAAAGACTGAAATTTCCCCATGTTTATGATAGACCTCGGTCAAAAATACAATTCTATGGCAAGCATATTTTCCTAAACCTTCCACACCCCTGACAAGAAAACTTTCTTTCAACATCCAGATCAATCGGGCATATCCCCTTCCCTGCTTTGCTACCCTGTTCTGCTGGTCTAACTGTAACTTTCCCTATCAAGTTTTCCTCAGAACGTGTTTCTCCTCTTAGGGAATGACCAGAAATCCTTGCTTTCATCTGACCTCTTCTGCTCTTTCCATCACTGTCTTTCCTCATTCCCCAGTTCCCATCCCTTCTAACAAGTATATTGACTGTGTCAGAAAAATCTAGCACCTTTCACCTAGAAAACTATAACTGACATTCTCCACTAAAGTAAAGTCTCCTTTCTGCTTTTCATTTAATCCTACAAAAATTTATTTTCCTAACTTTACCATTTTATAACATAAGAATAGATTCAGGTACTGTGTCTAACCAAGAAAGGGTCCCAAGTAATTGTATGGAATGAATAAATGGATTCTCACTGTTAATATGAGAGCTGAACATACTGTATTTCTTGAAAGTCAGAACTATTACAGTGACATTTAGCTCTTTCAGGGTATATTCCCAAAATATCATTTAAAACAAAATGCCACCAAACTATAACTATACAACACAGTAATTAATAGAAAAAAAAAAGAGCCATAGTATTTCTATCTTTAACATTAATTTTTATACAGTTTGTAATTTATAGATTCCTTATTTGGAAATAAAAACTAAGTGAAGTAAGTATAAAACATTTAAAACAAAGAAAGAGTTAAAACAATATGGATGCTAAAAATTAACTTAATGGAATTCAGTAAATGGATTCTTCTTTTAAAAATTTTATTGGTTATTTTATTTATTTACATTTCAAATGTTATCCCCCTTCCTGATTTCCCTTCTAAAAACTTCCTATCCCATTGCCCCCTCTTGCTGCTTCCATGAGGTTGCTCCCTCACCCACCTACCCACACCCTCCTCATCGCCCTAACATTCCCCTATACTGGGGCAACAAGCCTTCACAGGACCAAAGGCTTCCCATCCCATTGATACCAGATAAGGCCATCCTCTGCTACATATGGGGCTGGAGCCATGGGTCCCTCCATGTGTATTCTTTGGTTGGTGGTTTAGTACCTAGGGGCTCTGGGGGTTATGGTTGTTTGCTATTGTTATTCTTCCTATGGGATTGCAAACCCCTTCAGCTCCTTCAATCTGTTCTCTAACTCCTCCATTGGGGACTCCATGCTCAGTCCAATGATTGGCTGCAAGCATCTGTATCTGTATCAGTAAGGCTCTGGCAGAGACTCACAGGAGGAGACATCCATATCAGGCTCGTGTCAGCAAGCACTTCTTGGCATCACCAATACTGACTGGGTTTGGTGGCTACATATGGGATGAATCCCCAGGGGGGGAATCTCTGAATGGCCTTTCCTTCAGTCTCTACTCCACTCTTTGTCCTTGTATTTCCTTTACACAGGAGCAATTCTGGTTTCAAAATTTGGAGATGAGTGAGTGGTCCCATCCCTCAACCGGAGGCCTTGCCTAACCTCTAGATATGATGTCTACAGGTTCTCTCTCCCCTTTGCTGGGTATTTTAGCTAATGTCATCCCCATTGGTTCCTGGGAGCCTCTTGCTTTCCTGGCATCTGGGGTATTCATCATCTCCCATTGCTATTCACCTCTGGTCAATTTCCTAACCCTCAGTACATCTCCAGAGTCTCCTCCCATACCTGATACTGACCTTTTTTTGTTTTGTTTTGTTTTGTTTTGTTTTGTTTTGTTTTGTTTTGTTTTTATCTCTACCTTCTCTTCCTCCCAAGTCTCTCCCACCCTCTACCTCCCATGATTATTTTT
Source organism: Uromys caudimaculatus (assembly GCA_028551405.1). Taxonomy (NCBI): domain Eukaryota; kingdom Metazoa; phylum Chordata; class Mammalia; order Rodentia; family Muridae; genus Uromys; species Uromys caudimaculatus. The sequence goes on from CM052702.1 coordinate 87,232,457, forward strand.
TCCCTTTCTAAGTAGGAGTGAAGCATCCACACTTTGGTCTTCCTTCTTCTTGAGTTTCAAAGGGTCTGAAAGTTTTATCGTGGGCATTCCGAGTTTTTTTCCTAATATCCACTTATCGATGAGTACATAGCATGTGTGTTCTTTTGTGACTGTGTTACCTCACATAGAAAGATATTTTCTACTTCCATCCCTTTGCCTGCAAATTTCATGAAGTCATTGTTTTAATGGCTGAATAGTACTCCATTCTGTAAATGTACCATATTTTCTGTATCCATTCCTGTGTTGAAGGACATATGAGTTGTTTCCAGCTTCTGGCTATTATAAATAAGGCTACTATGAACGTAGTGGAGCATGTGTCCTTGCTTGCAATCCCACCAACAATGGAGGAGTATTTCTCTTTCTCCACATCCTTGCTAGCATCTGCTGTCACTTGAGTTTTTAATCTTAACTTTACTTACTGGAGTGTAGTGGAATCTCTGGGTCATTTTGATTTGCATTTCCTAAGGATGTTCAACATTTCTTTAGGTCTTTCTTGACCATTCGAGATTCCTCAGTTGAGAATTCTTTGTTTAGCTCTGTACTCCATTTTTAATAGGGTTATATGGTTCTTGGGATCTAACTTCTTAAGTTCTTTGTATACGTTGGGTATTAGCCCTCTATCAGATGTAGGGCTGTTAAAGCTCTTTTCCAATTATGTAGGTTGCTATTTTGTCCTATTGACAGCATCCTTTGCCTTACAGAAACTTTTAAGGTTTATGAGATCCCATTAGTCAATACTTGATCTTAGAGCCTAACGATTGGTGTTCTGTTCAGGAAGTTTTTTTTTTTCGATGTGCTGGTATGTTCAAGGCTCCTTCCCAGTTTCTCTTCTAATAGATTCAGTGTATCTGGTTTTATGTGAAGGTCTTTGATTTGGACTTGAGTTTTGTACAAGGAGATAAGATTGGCTCAGTTTGCATTCTTCTACATGCTGACCACCAGTTAAGCCAGGACCATTTTTTAATATGCAGTCTTTTTTTTTCACTTGATGATTTTTTTTTTTTGTTCCAAATTATTTTGAGAATTGCTCTTTCTATATCTGTGAAGAATTTAGTTGCAATTTTGATGTGGATTGAATTGAATCTGTAGATTGCTTTTGGTAAGATGGCCAGTTTTACTATGTTAATCCTGCTGATACACTAGCATGGGAGTTCTTTCCATCTTCTTAGGTCTTCTTCAATTTTTTTCTTCAGAGACCTGAAGTTCTTGTCATACAGGTCTTTCATTTGCAAGGTTAGAGTCACACCAAGATATTTTATATTATTTGTGACTATTGTGAATGGTGTTATTTCTCTAATTTCTTTCTCAGTCTGTTTACCCTTTGAGTAGAGGAAGGTTACTTATTTGTTTGATTTAATTTTTTATCCAGCCACTTTGCTGAAGTTATTTATCAGCTGAAGGAATCTTTTGGTGGAACTTTGGGGTCACTGAAGATCATTTCTTTTTCGAGAAATATGAGGAGGCTCCAATCCATAGATCTAGGATGCACACATACCTGGGTGAAATGCATGTATATTTTGAAGCTAGAAAAAAAATTACAGTGTAAATTGTCCAAAAATATAATGCATTCAGCTACTGAATGAACAGAACTGATATGAAGATCAAAATATTTTGATATACTTTAATGAAGATGAAATTTATTCATGCACCACATGGTTGTAAGGTATATGTCTTAGTCAAGGTTTCTATTACTGCACAAAACATCATGACAAAGTAGCAAGTTGGCGAGTAAAGGGTTTATTCAGCTTACTCTTCCATATTGCTGTTCATCCCTTGTAGGGAGCAGCTGCCGCGCCTTAAAGATGGCGCCGGTTTCCTGCCTGACGCCACCCTGCTGGTGGTAAACATTTTCCTTATATGGCTGTGGGTGGTGAATTACATAGCTTCCGCTTTAGAGTAGCCTATCTGCAGAACCTACGTGGAGGATTATGGTTGGAGGATTGTAGACTATTTAAGCGAGAATGGGAAGGGGCAAAGCAGCAGAAGAAACAAACAAGCTTGTACAAGGGACCTGAATAAACTGCTCGAAGAAGATCTCAGTCGTTGCGTCTTTCTTGCTGGTTGAGGAGACGTGACAATCCCCAAAGGAAGTCAGGACTGGAACTTAAACACTTCTGGAAGCAGGAGCTGATCCAAAGGTCATGGAGGCATGTTTCTTACTGGCTTGCTTCTCCTGACTTGCTCAGCTTGCTTTCTTATAGGATCCAAGACTACCAGCTCATGGATGGCACCACCCACATGGGCTCTCCCACCCTTGATCACTTACAGAGAAAATGCCTTACAGCTGAATCTAATGGAGGCTTTCCTTAAGGGAGTCTCCTTTCTCCATAATAACTCCAGCTTGTGTCAAGTTGACACACAATACCAGCCAGTTCTTTATAAAATAAAACAATATATTTAATCCATGAAAAAAATCAAATATTTATCTTTTGAACTGTGCACTAGGTGGACCATGATTAGTGGATGGTAGAAAGCCTTCAGCAAACCATGTCATTCTAATCCTTACCAAACTCAATATAATTGTGATTAAATCTATATTAACATGATACTTACATCAGTGCTACTGTACTTTAAAGCTTATATGCTCCTTTCAACTCTTATGTAGGCATTGGTAATTTCATTCAGAATCAAGTATAAGCAATACTGTAATTAGACAATTGAAGGAATTTTACAATTTACAATGAAAGTTTTATTGGCACATAGTCATTATTACTTACGTATTATCTTTGTCTGCTTTTATACAGTAGTAGCAAGTTGAGCAATTGTAGAAAAGAAAGTGACCTAAAAGGCCCTTGTAGCTTCCAAAAAAATCAATTTATCATTATATCCCTTTACAGAATATGTATTAAGACAGAATAAAATTCAGAAAATTACACAATTTGGAGAAACAAATGCACACTAGACTTAATAATGTCTTTATTTAATTATTGAAACTTTTAAATGATTATATGATGACAATACTCTAAATTAATTCAATTGCCTATAACAAAACTTCTCAGATCATCTGTAGACTTTGGGAGTTTCTAAAAAAGATAATTTCCATGTGAATTACAGAGAATAAACTTTATTGATTAAATATTAAAGATTTCTTCATTCTGACAGCAGACAATCTAATTATTTCAGCATCTTCACACACACACACACACACACACACACACACACACACACACACACACACTGTAAAGTGTTCTGTGTACTACTAGAGGTGAATTGACTCAGCAGCAACAGCTACTGGGTAGGAGATCTTACTGTAATCCTTATATAGGATTACAGTAGGTATATGTTATTGTTATTTTATGAGCTAATATAAATTTAGTAGTATATGTGTATAAGAGAGAGACAGAGAGAGACAGCACAATATATATTTAATTTAGGTTCCCTTTTTCCACTAACATTAACCATTTATGGATCAAAAATGAAAAACTAAGCAATTAAGACTGTATAGTTTAATATCTTCCATATTAAGGCCTTTCACAAATGTTTGATGATGGCTATACATCAAATTTATTGTAGCTGTCCTCTGCATAATGCAGGCAATTTTACCCACCATTTTCTACAGGAAAACTTGAAGAAGTTAATATACATATAACACAGAGGGCACACACAGGATGTTAAAAGACACAAGATTCTAGCATATAGGATAACTACTCTCAACCCATCTCTCTGAACATGCCTGACAATACTCCATGCCTCTGGGCATCTTGCAATCACTGTTTCAGTCATGATCATATGATTTTGTCTCTTGTAATTTTTAATTATATTTTTATAGATATACTTTACCTTTATTTTTTTAACATTAAAGTATCATTAACAATTTTTATGATGACATGGCCTGGTATCATGGGCTTGTAATCATAGCAGGTTATAAGAGGACAGGTTGAAAACGAAGAATCACTATGTTGATAATAGGCTGAGCTATACAACCTGAACCTGTTGTAAAATAAATAAATAAATAAATAAATAAATAAATAAATAAATAAATAAATAAATAAATAAAATTACCCCATGATTATGAGTATGTGTAATAGGCTATTTGAAAGATTTACAAAAGCAAATAAATATAAACTATACACTAAAGCCTGTGCTGTTTATGATACTCAAAGGCTTTATTACTATAAATCCTGAAATCAAATGATGATTTTAAATATATTTATTTATTTATGCTCTCACATACTTGCAGCTGATATAATACAAACCACTACTCTCCTAATCCCACCTTTGGTTTGATTTGGGTATGACTTGTGAGTACTAGAATGACTTGCTGATTTATTATGAACATTTTTTATTCAGATACCTAGGATTGACATAAAAGTGTGCCAGAGAATGCTTGCTTTATCTATATTGTGCATGAAAATATCCACCAAACACATAGAAGTATTTTAGGGACAAAAGTGATGAACACATGCTTCTATTCTTTCTTTATATCTCTGGGAATAGGAGAGGAAGAATAGCAATATGCAAATACTTACATTATATCTAAACTAATGAGAACAGATTGACTCTAGGAACTAAAATCACCAGAGAAATGGATTATCATTGCTTCCTAAAGGTTATTATATGGAAAAAGGGATGAAATAACTCATAAGTATTACTTTATGGAGAATGAATTATTTTAGCTTGATTTAACTGAAATGCTCCTGTATTTCCTTTAAAGTGTTTCTCCTGAGATTTATAGCATTTTTTTCTAAAATATTTTAAGTACATCTTTATAGCAAGAATTGTGCTGATTTTGCATAGAAAGCAAATGAAATTTCTTGGTTTAATATTTTAAATGAGTTACTGTAGTACATATTCAAAGTAGGAAAGATCCTGATTGCTTTAAGTAGGAAACAGAAACTGCTATGCATTCTCTAAATTAGATAATGAAATTTCCTATTGTCTATAACAAACTGTTATCCCTCCCTCAGTGAGTTAGTTTTATCATGTCTTACAAGAATACAAAAATTTTAGAGTGATATTCATTGGAGAATTTTAACAAAATGAAAAAAATACATGTATAATATCTAAGCGCTAAAAATAAATAAATAATATGAAATGAAACCAAGAAATTTTTGAAGTATCATTCCTACACATAAAAGTCATGATCTGTTTCAAAAATTGTGGCAAAATATTATCTTGTTTATTAAAACTAAAACTACTATTGATTTTCATGCCTGGCTGTTGGAGATTGGTACTAATGCTTTTAATCTGAGTGTCCAGATGCTGAAGGTCCTTGTCTCCAGTTGGTTTTTGATCTATCAGTAAAGATGCCAGAAGGCAATGACTGGCATAGGGCATGACACTTAGATTTTCGTGAGTAGGAGGCAGGGAGAAATGCTAGGACTGGGAAAAGGGGAACACAGTAGCAGCAGGAGATAAAGGTAACCAGCCAATTGACTTTTCACTTCTTTGATAGGGCCTGGGATAGCAGAGGGAGGTTTAGGAGTGCCCACCATTTGGAGCAACCAAGGCATTTTAAAATTAAGTGGTATCCCCCCACTCTTCTCTCTCTCTCTCTCTCTCTCTCTCTCTCTCTCTCTCTCTCTCTCTCTCTCTCTCTCTCTGTGTGTGTGTGTGTGTGTGTGTGTGTGTGTGTGTGTGTGTTTACATTCCCAGATCCAAGAAAGCTCCTGGTTGGTGTATGCCTGCAACTCGTAGGGAGTACAAAGTGGTACAGCCAAAAACTCACAGCAACACCTGGCTTTCATCATCTTCTCTCTCCTCCACTTCACTGTTGTCATATATTTCAGAACCAGGCTAACAATTCTCCCTGGCCTACCACTAGTACATCTTTCATAAGGATGAAGTATAATTTTAAGAGATCTCAGAGATACATACAAATGTCACAAACTTTCTAGCTGACTTTACTAAAATAAAATAAAAACTAAAGAAGAAAATATTTCAATCTGTGTATGTTTATAGACATAGAATCAGAAAGAGAAAGAAGGGAAGAGGGGGGAGACTGAATGGGAGTGTATGGGTAGTCAGTTCTTCATGGAAAGGTTTTCAAAATTACATTTATTCCAATTTAAACTTGAAATGTCCTTCATCCAGTATGGTGTTTGGAATAAGAATGTTCTCCAAACATTCAGATTTTTGACATTTTTCTCTTTAGCTGTTGGCACTTTTGAGTAGATTTGGAAAGTTTGTCTTCCCTTGAAGCAGTCTGTCGCTTGGTATAAGTCAAAGTTTCTAAGCCAATATTCGCACATAAGTTACTTTTATTGTTCATGACTCCAGTTTAATATGTGAGCCCTCAGCCATGGCGTTCAATTCCCTGTCATGGGAATTAGCTCTTATTTCTCTGCACTGTTAGTCTATAAACATTTCTTTCTTACTCTTAATTATTGTGTTTTATTACAACAATAGATAGGTAATTAGTCAATTCATGAATTGTGTTTTGCAATATGAAAGAGTTAGAGTCTATATTTGGGTTCCAAGATGGAAAGACTGATTAAGCAAACACATGATGCAAAGGAAATTCAATAGATAACTTTATTTTTAGGGGCTAGGTATCCCAAAAATGTTAAACTATATTCCAAAAAGATTGAGAACCCAGATTCAGAATTCCAGTCTGTTCAATCTCAGACTAGTTTTTCCAGGGGTCTTAACATACTTCCAAAAGCCTGGACAATTTCAGGAGTGCTTCTATTTTTTAACCTACATTGGAACAATAAAGAAGCTGGAGTTCTGACGTCAGTGAAAGATGATACCAGCAATAGCAGCAGAAGAGTAGAAGTATTTGCCTGCAATAATTGAAAGACTAAAGTAGACACACACACACACACAAAAATCAAACATCTTTTCCCTCATGTCCTTTTGTATTTGAGTTGCCTCAAATGCCTGAAGGCATTGCTTGCTATGGGGAAAGTCCTTTACCCCACAATTGTCTTTCATCAAATACATTTAAAAATCTTCCTAGAATCATGCTTCTTGGTTGATCCCAGATAAAATCAATCTGGCAAGAAGATAAGTACCACAGAATTTCTTTCTTCTCACCTAATGAGATATTTTAAACTTTATATGACTATGTATGGAATTGAATATGGAAGTCTACTTGTCTAAAATCATACTTAGGTTAAACTAATTCTCCAGAATGAAAAGAATTGGCCTGTGGACTAACTTTTTAGCCACCTGCTATGGTATTACTGATGTATTAAGTTCCTTGATAGTTTTCTGTCTTTATACTAAAGTGTAAAAACTAAAATGCTATATGATGTAGATTATTTTCATTAACAACTGGTACAGGTGAAAAATGGTAGATTTTATTCACCATAATGATAGCTATTCCTGGTTATGTAACTCTAGCTTACATGAGCCAAGCAACAACAACAATAACAACAACAACAAAGATAAGAAACCTTAGGAAACACATAATATTCATAAACATTGGTTCAAGCTATTCAGTGCATACTTAGAGAAGTCATGATAACATAGGCTCCACTCTCATAATCCCATTTAACACATAAATTTAAGAAACTAAGTCTGATCTTCCTGGGAGACAAATTTAACTTCCTGAGTACTATGGGTTTTTTTTAAAGAACAATTCCATTCCAGTACAATTTTCTATTTGACTTTCCTACAGCTTGTATTTAACTTTCCCCTGAAAATTCAGATTTGTCAGTAAAAGTTTATGTTAAGATAAGATTTGTGATAGTGTAAAGCAATTACAATAAAACACTCACCTTTCATTTCTACAAAATGGTTTATTTTGCTATAAAAACGTTTACATTTTGACTGGGAATACGGCTTGCTTCTTGATCATGAGAGCCTGAGTTTAGATCCCTGGTATCTGGAAAAATCTGGACACTGTATGAGGACATGTAGTCCCAGTGCTGGGGAAGAGGCAAGGAGTATCCTTGGGGATTTCTGGAGAGCCAGCCTTGTTGAATCAGTGTGCTTCAGACTCAGGGACAGTCCTTGTTTCAAAAACATAAAGAGAAAGCTAGCTTGATGGCCCAGTAGGGAAAGGAACTTACCACTGATGCTGATGAGCTGAGTTTGATCCTCCAAATTCATATCTATATGGAATAAGGAAAATAACTCCTGTATGTATACCTTTGATCTCGAGGCTCTCTCTCTCTCTCTCTCTCTCTCTCTCTCTCTCTCTCTCTCTCTCTCTCTCCTTTAAGTTCTAAAAGTAATGGCTTCTAATTTTAAAGCTTTACACTATCATGCATAAAATATGGTAAAGTGCACATGAGAAACCTGAGCATTTAAAAACATTTATCATCACTCTTGGGGGTCGTAGTTGCATTTTCAGGCCCCACAGAGTAAAAGAAGTGAACCAACATCATGGTTGTTCTCAGTCACTACAAACATCATAGTTTTCCCTGTTTTCCCCCATCTCTCTCTCTGTCTCTCTCTGTCTGTCTCACTGTCTCTCTGCCTCTCTCTCTCTCTCTCTCCCTCTCTCTCTCTCTCTCTCTCTGTGTGTGTGTACATATGTGCATACAAAGGCAAAACATTTTTTTTTTAAATATAGGCACTAATGGGCTAGAGAGATGATGCAATGGTTAAGAACATTGGTTTCTCTTCCAGAAGTCCTGAGTTCAATTTCAAGCAAACACATGGTTGCTACAAATCATATACATGATGGCATCTGATGCCCTCTTCTGTGTTGTAGGCATACATGCAAATAGAATACTCATATGTGTAAATAAATAAATAAATCTTTAAAAATATATAGTAATTAAAATGTGGCACATTTATCCAATGCATTATTATTATGCTGGTAAAACAAAGGAAATTATAAACTTTGTAAGTGAGTGGTTGGCGTTAGAAACAATTATGACAAGTGGGGTAACCTAGACCCCACAAGCCAATTATGACTAGTTTTCTCTTACTTGCACATGTTGGCTTTAATGTTTTCAATATGTATGCTACAATATGAATAACTTCAGATGTTAGGTACTTCGGAAGGATCCAGGAATGGGGAGGTGATCATCCAAGGAAGGGAAATAGAATACAGTATTATAGAAACACAAAGAATGAACCAAAATCAGAAAATTGCATAGGTAGAAAAAATAAGAAGGATTATAGGGAAAGACAACTAACACTAAAGGGCCTTTGAGAAACCATTTGGAAGTCCATTATGTGGAAGCATTCTTATATGTGAATTTAAGTTTTGTCACCACATAAAGGAGAAGACACATCCTGAACTAGACATCTTATGCAACCAAACAAAACATCAAATGTTGATTAATTAGCCCAAACGTTCAAACAGCAAAGGCTATGCCATTGTTTACTTTCCATAACTTAAGGACCACATTTACATATGTCCTGAACCTGCAGAAGTTCAGCTGTTGCCTAACCAGAAGTTTAAATCCTAGTGACTACTGCTCATTTTTATGGAAGGTACTCTGTATACTACTGAAGGAGAAATGTAATCAATACTAGGCAGCTACAAATATTGTGACCCACAACAGTGACCTACCTGAAATGTATTCTGCTGCCATAGTGGCACACATGTTATGTGGATAACAAATATTTTTATTGGATTTGTTGACCCCTTTTATGAGACTGAACCCAGCCCTAACATAGCTAAATTGGCCAACAGTCTGACCTTATAGAGTCTTCAGCTTAGGGGAAAATCTTCTGATATTTATTATTCTGCTGAAGGAACAGAAAATCACTCCTAATGATATATTGCTATGTCCATAGACTAGTGCATTGCTCAACTCTAATTAGAGAAACTTAGTCTTTCAGTAGTTAAGAAATAGCATACAGACTGACAACTGGACCACATGTAGAGAATAAGAGACTTTGGAGCACTAAGTCTTAAATGAGTATGCTCATCAACAATCCCCCCCCACACACACACACACACAAGTCCCAAGAAGCTATATAGAAGAGGAGACAGAAAGATTGTAAGAGGAAAAGGTAGTGATTAACTCCAAAGAAACAGTGTCTTCTAGATCTGCACACTTTTCCAGCACTGAGTAGGAAGATGTAGATAATAGGTTCCATCTCTAATTGAGAAGCTATCTGCAATTGATAAGTATTGACAAAGGAAACATCAGTTTTCTGATGGAGTCTCCCTAGTATGTAAACCATTTTCCAGGGAAGACCCCAGCCTCAAGGTTAGTTGGTGGACAAAATGAATTCAGTGGTTTTTGTTATAATTTGTGGTTTTTGTGTGCTTTATTTCATTTGTTCTAGCATTAGTTTTTGTCTCATTTTTCTTTGTTTTGCTGTTTTGATTCTTAATTTTAGTTTTTTGGGTTTTTTTCTGTTTGGGAGGGGCATAAAGTTTGGTGGAGGAGGATCTGGGAGTAATTAGTAGAAGATAAAAACTAATCAAAATTCATGTATAGAAAAATTAAATAAAAAATTTAAAAATAAGGTAGAAAGATCTGAGATTTTGACCACAAGTCTCTAAAAACATACTCATGTACACACTCATATGCAAAATTTTTGCTGTTTCTCAAATTATTTTTGTCAAATATAAGCTTATTTTCTTAATAATTATAACTTCTGTCATAAGATGAAATGTTTTCTGAGTGTAAGCCTACTAATCAGCTGCCAGCCATTGATACTTCATTAAAATATTGAACTATTTTATTGGTATAGATATCTGTTAATATATTTGATTAGATTATATAGGCAACATAATTTGATAACATGATACTCTTTACCTGTCAACCAAATTTTACAAATAGGCTTATCATTTATGCTTAGCTGCAGTAGAACTCTATTCAAAAGTGGGGTAAATTATGGAATAGTTTCATCTCATGAAAGTTTAACTGCTAATTAAGCTTCAGTCCATGGTTATATTCTAATAAGCAATGAACTTTCTAAAATTTTTCAAAAATATACTGCTATTGCTGGGGTTACCAAACATAAATTTGTTAGCATTTTATAATCTATTAAAGGAGACACAGAACTCACTCACATGTACTTCACTACCCATGAATGAGACTTAATGGTAAGATATATGTAAACTTGTATGCTCAATGATGGATCCTTAAGACCTCTTGAAGACATAACTCAGTCAAGTTGCTTTTTGAAAAACAAATTAAACTAAAGGAAGCAGAAGTATTATGAACAGTAATAGGCAGTTGTAGTTGTATTTCACATAGTTTCTGAAACAATCCAATGCATGACTTATAATTCTTTTAATTAAAGCATGGTAGAATGCAGGAATTTAGTAATCTGTCTCCTAATGCTCATAAGCTAGTAGCAATAAACTTTGCTAAATACTAACTTTGAGAAAATGCTGTGTAGGCAGATGGTGACTATGAGCCTCAAGTCTCTCCCAGAGCTGCAAACAATACCATCTGCTACTCCACTGATTTCTTTTTGTTCATTGGTATCAAATTTAATGGAGAATCACACTTTACATTCTAATTTCACATCCTGACCACAATAGCAAGAGATTTTTTTTCCTTCCTTGCTGTATAATTGTTCAAGCAAATAAGATATATGATTCTTCCTTGTGAAACATATTTAGGAACTTTCATTCTTTTATTGATGATATATTAACAAGAACTAAATTATCTTATGAAGAGAAAAACAGCAAAACACTACACCAAGTATATGAATAGCACTTTTCTAAAAGTTTGCCTGTTAGACAACAAATGGCTTTGGATATCGAAACACATAAGAACCATGATTTCCTAATTCACTACCTCTATAGATTTTAGGACCAGGCACGTGGGAGAAGAGAGAATGGAACTTAGCGGACCTCCCAGTTAGAAAATCACACTTGAGAATCCCAGAAAGAGGGAGGACAGAGACAACAGGGAATAGTTATAGAAATTCTAATGTGGTGAGTACAAAGTCATTCAGGGTATTTACAGAAAAACTTCCTTGAGTATTCAGTAGTATATACATTTTAAATATGTATCAGGAACTATCTGAGCCTTAGAAAAAGTTGCAAAGGTCCCGTGAAGTTACAGGACCTAGCCAAAACATGCATGAGAAATATGGATCTCCACAGTCAGCTGAGAAAGCCAAGTAGTTTACAAATTGTGGTGGTTTGGATGATAATAGACTCCATAGGCTCATAAGGAGTGACACTGTTAGGCAAAGAGAGTCACTGCAGGTGGGCTTCAAGGTTTCAAGTGCTCAAGCCAGGCCCTGTGTGGATCTGTCATCTTGCAGCTTGCCAATCCAGATAGAGAACTCTCAACTATGTCTACAGCACCATGTTATGCTTTCTACCATGCTGACAATGGACTAAACCTCTGAACTTGTTATCAAGACCCAACTGAATGGCTTCCTTTAAAAGCATTACCATGGTCATGATGTCTCTTTTATGGTTAGCAAGGAAATCACTGATTTCATGTACTTTAGATATGTTGCAGAATAGCATATTGTTTCAAGTATATACTTTAAAGTAATGTTAATTTGAATATTGAAAGTATTGACATTAAGACCAAGTAGGATCTATCTGACTCCTGCCAAATAGTGTCAAAAATCAAAGTTCAAGTGTATTCAAAGATAAAGACAGATATTTGGCACTCACATAGCTAAAGTTCATAATGTATTATGCTAAAACAAACCTTCACAAAAACATAATGAAGTAGGAAATTTTAATTCAATTAAAGAAAATATGAATATTAAAATAAGAAATAAAAACATTAAAATAATTAACTAACATTTACAAATTTGCTTAAAAATTAAGTAGAAAAGTGGGATTTCTTCCCTAAGATGAAAATTTCTTCAATAACAAAACCAGAACTCTAAATATGACAAAGTTAATTATTTGATGCTCTGAAAATCAATTACAGGTGACTGTTTAGATAAACTGTGTGAAGTTGTGGCTCTGTCATTCCTTACCTACCTAAGGTATTCTCTGCTTGGCTTTAATAAAAATCTGATGACTAATTAGCTGGGCAGGAAGTGAAAGCCCAACCTTCTTGGGAGGGAGAAAGGAATTCTGGGAAGAAGAAAGAAAAAGCCTTTCTCCAGGAGACTTGAGAGAAGATATAAATGACTATTAGCCTAGAAGATATAGCTTGCTACATGACTAGATGGGGCTAGGTGGTCAAATTAGATGAGCTACTTGAGAATCTGCTCAGCTAAGACTTAAACTTGGAAACATTAAAAGGTCTCTGTGTGGTTATTTGAGGAAATGTATGCTACTGTACTAATTTTCAGCATTAATTAATATATACAGAATATTAATAATCATTTTACAAGTGAAAGCACTGAATTTATATTGTTTTTGGGTACAGCACTCATGCTTTCTATGTGTGGTATGCAAAGAAGTCACATATAGGCTTAGACCACAAAGATTAGCACTTTCTATGTAACAGCTGAAAGATAGTCACAAATCAGTGACACTAAAAGACACTCCTGTATAGTGATCTTGTCAATAGATGTGTAGCATTTATGCCACATGATAGATTCATCCTTTTTTATAAAAATATTTTATAAACTGGTTATTAGAATATGTTTAATAAGATCAAGTATCTTAGCAAAAAAATGGAAAAGGAATCAAGAAAGGGAGGGAGAGAAAAAGAAATAGAAATTCTATTCAAATAAGAACTAGTTCATATTCAGAAATAGAATGAAAAACACTTATTTATATAGCCAAAAAGTTCAAATTATAAATGCCAAAATAAGTACAAAGAAAGATACTCAGAGACACGTTACATTTCACTATTTAAGATTATAAAAATTCTGAAATCTTAAAAAGAAAATTTTAAATGAATTAGATAATTCAAGGTAAAACTGATTACACTAGCATGAGACTGCTCAGTAGAATCAAGGAGAACAGGACTGAGACCATGACATTCAAAATACAAATCTAAAAGCTATCCAGGGTTTCTGTATTTAGGCAACTGTCCTTCAAAAATGAAAGTGAAGCATAGATTCAAAATAATAAAGAGTTAGGGAATCAATTACAACTATACATTTTAATTAGAAATAATGAAATGAATCTCTGAGAGTAATATAGCATGTAATTCCTTAAATGTTCTCAAAATATAATCACCATACTTTCTCTCATTTCTTCTCCTTACTTTGTTAATTAAAAAATTTCACTATAACTCTCCAGGGTATTACAAACTTCTAGGGAAAGTAATATTAAATTAGAAAAAATTCAATATTACACTAGAAATACTAGTTTTCTAATATTAAAATATTATTGAAAAATACCAATCTATAATAAGTTGTGTCCTCATGAAACTGAAAAGCTTCTGTAAGGCAACGGACATTGTCAATAGAACAAAACAGCAGCGTAAAAATGGGAAAATATTTTCACCAACTCTACATGTGACAGAGGACTAATATTAAAAGTATATAAAGAATTTGAGAAACTAGACATCACCAAATTGAATAATCCAATCAAATATGGAGCACAGAAGTAAACAGGGAATTCTCATTTGAGAAATCTTAAATGACCAACAAGCACTTAAAGAAATGGTCATCATCCTTAGCCATCAGGAAAAATACAAATCAAAATGACTGAGATTCCATCCTATACCTGTCAGAATGTCTAAGATCAAAAACCCAAGTGAGTTACCTGGCATCATTAGAACCCACCATAGGAAATCCTGGATACACCATCACACCAGAAAAGCAAGATTCGGTTTCAAAGTCACTTCTCATGATGGAGATAGAGGACTTTAAAAAGAACATCAATAACTCACTTAAAGAAATACAGGAAAACACAGGTAAATAGCTAGAAGCCCTTAAAGAAGAATCACAAAAATCCCTTAAAGAATTATAGGAAAACACAATCAAACAGGTGAAAGAATTGAAAAAAAAAAACCATCCAGGATCTAAAAATGGAAACAGAAACAATAAAGAAATCACAAAGGGAGACAACCCGGGTGATGGAAAACCTAGGAAAGAGATCAGGAGTCATAGTTGCAGCATCACCAACAGAATACAAGAAATAGAAGAGAGAATCTCAGGGGCAGAAGATACCATAGAAAACATTGACACAACGGTCAATGAAAATGCAAAATGCAAAAAGCTCCTAACACAAAACATCTAGGACACATTGTAGTATCGAAAAATCAACTTTCAACCAAAAGATATCAATAAAGATAAGGAAGGACATTTCATACTGGTCAAATAGAAATATTTACGGGGTATACTTCAGCAATGTTATAGGTATCTGATGAATCTCAATGTAATAGTCTTGGGAAACACAAAGGAAGGTTGCTTTTTGCTCAGAGTGAAGCTAACATATTTTCAAGGGAGAATATTGGAGATATTTGAACTTTATATTCACATTGGGGAGATGAGTCCTGTATATTTTAGAAGACTAATATTTATTTTCTCTGAATTTAATCAGGAGTTGTCAACTTATTTCTAGTTGGGTGTGACAGTAGTAAGGTTTTCAAAACCTACTGAAAACAAGTAACATTAAAAATGTGATTTATGAGATTAGGTTGTGTGCTATTTTGACTGAAGTCAACTTTCCTTTGTCATTTCAAAGGAGAAAAAATGAATGGCCTATAAAACTGTAAGAGTTGATCTGTCAGAAATAATTTCCAATTGCATAATGTTTTTACAAAGTGATTTAATTTATTTTAATAATATTTATAATATGAAATTATAAGATGATGATAATACTGGCTTCTAAAGTTTTAGCCTAGAAAATAGCATTTTAATTATTATAGAAATGTCTACAAGTAATTTCATAATTTATTATTCCTGTATTTAATTTTGACATGTTTCTCATAATTCACCATGGTATATAATACTGTGATATCCCACAGTATATACATATTTTATTTAACATAAATTTCTAGAAATAAGTTTACTAGACAAAATTTTATGCACAATTTATATATCCGTACTTGTTGGTAAACTGTTCATTTGAAGTACTATATTGATTTGTACTGTTATACAGAACATTTCTCTAAAATTCTTTAACAATTGAATTTTATTAACAAAAAAGAATGAGGACATCATGAGTTTTGCAGAAAAATGGATGGAACTAGAAAATATCAACGTGCTTTCTATACAATGCCTTTCTAAATGCCACTGTTGAGGTAAAGTATGGGATATATTCAACTATGTATTTTAGATCACCTTTAAAACATACAGAATATTCAGAATGATCTCTACTGTGATTTCCTTTGTCCTTTCTTGGTTGTGTATTTCAGTTAGTGATGACAGGATGGAATGTGAGCATAGTGTCATTGTGTTATCCCACCCTACAGCTAGCTCTTGACATTTAATCCCATGTGCTTATGTGACTGAAAAAGCCAGTTACTAAATAACATCACCTGTCTCTGTCTAAGGCCTCATGGTCCCATTGGCTTATTGTCTAAGAAACATTTTTTCTCCTGCATCCTTATTACCACCTGAAGCACCAACTGTGATTGGCCAACCACGATAGCATCTGTTTCAACTTGTTCATGTCGCTATACAAAATATCACAAAATGATTAGTTTCAAAGGACATAGATTTAATTTTTATTCTGGAGTTCCCACAGTTCAAGAATATGTCACTAGAAGATGTGTAGTCTAGTGAGGGCCTTGTTCTCTGCTTCTAATGAGGCAGACTGATGCTGTGTGTTTACATGGCAGGTCGGACAGATGGGGAGATGGAAAGACTTATAGACGGTTATGATAATACGTGGTACACTAACAGAATACAAGAGTCCCCTCTTTGAACATTTTAAGAGCCTAGTACCTTTTATGGGGGCTCTGCTCTTACACATCAGTTAATGCCTAATGGTTCCATCTTTATCATCATTTAAGAACAACATATGAATTTTAGAGGACACATTCAGACCATATCAAAGATTCTCTAAATTTATTGTTTTTACTGTGTTTATTTGTTTATTTTTGTTTTTTGTTTGTTTTGTTGTTGTTGTTTTACAAGTGAATGGTGTGAAGATAATCATATAGAAGAGAAAGATGCCAGTCTAAGGAAGGGAAATGCCATATTTTCTCTCATATGTGGAATCTAGAATACTTTTAAGACATGGAAATAGAAAGGGGACTATTTGGGAGAAAAAAATACTGGCTGGAAGAGGGAGAGCAGATAAAATAAAATAATAATAAAAAATATTAATGAACTATAGAAAAATGTCATGGAATATGAAATGACTCTCCCTTCACCTGCTGTGACCAGAGAGTGATCCTCTCAGGAACACCATTGTCTTGAGCTAAAGTATTTTAAGGCCACTCACCAGCTGAAGTGTACCAGGCCACATCACCAAGATTGTCTCTCTTCTAAGCCATCCCTTAAAATCAGCTAAGACTTCTACCTTTATCTTCATCAGAATCACATTAGTCTTCATTAAAGGTGCCTGTTTCAGATTTCCTGGTGTTCTGCAGACATCTCCCTCTTGAATCTACACTGGATCCTGAACAGGTTTTTTAACAACGTTTCCATGGGATCCTGCCATGGTTATAAAGGAGAAGTCTCAACAAGGACTTAGGAAAGTCAAGGTAACATCTGCTCTTCTCAGACAGGCGTCCTAAGCGCCTAAGAATTCAGGGAACATCTCAAATAAGTTCATAGTCTATTTAGAGAGAGGCCAAGTAAACAATAGTAATGTTCAGGCTGGAGAGCAGCAGGGCATCCTGGGACAGGGAGAGGCTGGCCTTGGGGAGAGCCTAGTCTAAAGTTTTCAAGTGCATCCTATCAAAGAGACTCCAGAGTGAACTGTAACAAAGGACATTCATTTTTAACTCTGTGTGATCCCGCACACACCCTAGAAGTCTCTGAGTGCATCTTTGTCACTTTTATAAGGCTAAATTGGAATTCATACTTGCTTGGTTGGTTGGGCGATTTTCACTGTTGCTGGATGGTTATTCACAGACTTTAGTGAGTTTGTAACTATTATCAGAGCTGATTCCATGATGCTGTTCACGTTTTTTTGCATGGTACTATGAGAGTCCAAGTGGAGAATTGTGTTTGATAATGTTAGGGGCACTGAGAGCCACAGATGGAAACAGAGTATTTTAAAAAGAAAGGGGAAAAAAAATGATGGAAAGACAATGAAAGGGCCGCAAGGAACCAGAGAAAGTTTGCTTTTCTAAATTGCTACCTTCACGTTTAGGGTGTTCTCCTGCTGCTGGCAGATTTTTGTCCTCCCCTCCGCTCTCCTCTTCTCTCCTTTCCTCTCCTTTCCTCTCCTTTCCTCTCTCTCCTACTGTGTCTGTCACTTCCCCCTTCCTTTTTTGTGTCTGTCCAGCAAAATACTTCTTCCTGTGATCCTTCCTGGAGCAACACTAACACGCACAAATGGTGTTGTATCTTTCCTATCAATCCAGAAGTCAGGAAGTTTTGAGAAAAACTGGAGCCAACTGGTCATGAGCTGGAATAGCCAAGTGCAGTATCCATAGGCTATCTCCTAACTTTTAAATTGTGGGTTAGCTTATTATCACAGGCAGCCCTCCAATTAAAAAAAATTAACACTTAAATAATAAACCCAAGGACAGTTGGGAAGGCTCTTTTTGCTAAGAGGACCCAAACTGGGTTTCTATGACCACCCTAATACCTCACAGTCTTCAACTCCCGTTCCAAAAGATCTGAGGTCTGCTTCTGACCTCAGCAGGCTCTGCACACATGCAACACATAGACATACATGCACCTTACACATAAATAAAAATAAGTAACATTGGAAAAACACTAATGAACATAGAATAGTTTCACTGCATCTCAAATGGACTCTCCCCTCAATTTCTGTGACCCGAGAGTGATCCTCTCTGGCCCACTATCATCCTGAGCTAAAGCATTTCCAGGCCACTTGCCAGCTAATGTCCACCAGTCATTCTCTCAGAGTCTACATGATTCATTTGCTTTCAAATAAACAAACTTATTTTTCTTCATGTATCTCACTTAAAGGGGAAAATAGTTCAAAAGCAAATAAAGAAAAATTTAACGATGAAGATGTTTACGAGTATATTCTTCCAGATTCAACTCCCCCCTCCATGTGTGTATATAGTGTTTACATAATAAAGCCATAATACACTAATAAAAAAAGAACCCAAGTGAGAGCTCATGTTGGCTAAAATGTGGAACAAAGGGAATAGTTCTTTATGGATGGTAGGAGTGTAAACTTGTACAGCCACTTTGGAAACCAACATGACAGAAAACTTGGAACCAATCTACCTCAAGAACCAGCTACACCACTCCTGGGCATATACCCAATGGATGCTATATCCTGCTATAAGAACACTAACACAATGGTGTTCATAGCAGCTTTATTATTCTATTTATTAGTCTTGCAGAAAGAAAAGCCAATAGTAGAATATAAGATAAAGACAGGAGAAGGTCATGGTTTGAGTGTAGTCAAGCCACACAGGCTAAAGTGAAAGCATCATTATAAAGTCTATTATTTGATTTTTAGTCTTAAAAAAATAGTTGAAAAAGGAAGATCATTATTTCTATTTGGGATTTACTTAAAGACAATGAAGATAAAATTCTAAATAAAAAAAAAGCCAAAAGCTTGAGAAGAGAACTATAAAATTCTATTTAGAAATGACATAGTTTATAGGCAAAAAAATCCCATGGGATACAATGTTAATTACATAAAAATCAATTTCAATGTGCTAGTAGGACAATCCTAAAATTCTATTTACAAAAGTATTAAATTAACAAAATATTTATGTTCAAACAAACAAAAGAAAGAATTCAAAGCAACATTTGCTCATTGATACGTACAAAACTCTTTTCAGAACAATTAAGGGAAATCAAAGCAAATAAGGAGATATTTCATGTTTATGAAAAGATGATTCACTGCAGATTGATTTACAAGTTCAATATAATCTATGTCAAAATCCCAACAGGAAGTTTATTGAATTTGACAAGTTGAGTTCAAATATTGTATTGAAATAAAATGGGTCAATGGCAGACAAAATAATTCAGAAAGAAAAGAAGAAAATTGAAAAAGTTTGACCATGTACAATTTCAAAATTTTCCACAAGGCCACAATAAGTTATAAAATGTGCAACTGCTGAAAATATCATGCACAAGTCAATGGAACAGAAGTGATGGTATGGAATGTTTAAATTTGCATGCTATAGATATCTAGTAAATATATCAAGGCAATTTAATGTGGCCAAAATATTTCATCGAACATTTGGATTTTAATTATATGTCTATATAATAATAATATATTTACACATATTTTGTGTCCAAACATTATGAGTTAAAAGAAGTCAACTAACCTGGACCTTTGGGAACTCTCAGAGCCCAAGCCACCAGCCAAAGAACAACAGGGCTGGAATGAGGCCTGGTCACATATGTAGCAGAAATGCAGCTTAGTCTCCATGTGGACCTTCCAACAATTGGAGCAGACTCTCCATAAAGCTATTGCCTGACTGTGGTATCCATTTTCCAACAGGGATGTTGTCTGGCCTCAGTGGGGAGAAGATGCACTTAATCTGGCAGAGACTTGCTATGCCAGGCCTGGGGGAGGGGGGTTCCCTCTCAGAGGAGAAATGGAAAAGAGATGTAGAGAAGGTCTCTCTGAGAGGAGGAACAGGAAGAAGGGCAGCATTTGGGCTGTAAATAATTATAAACGAAAAACAGAATGTATTTAAGACCACATATAACTATGTGATAATATATTAGATATCTATTAAAAATTATTTAAGCAGAAAATAAGATAATACATCCTGATAAAATGACCAACCAGACACTGTAATGACTGTAATCAAATTATAGACAAGAGTAAAATGGGTACATATGTAGAGACCTAAAATTCTTTGTCTTTACCATTGAAAATATATTTTGAAAATACCTGAAAAAGTACTCTGACATCTGTTTTTGAAATTTAAACACGTGTGGTATTAATATTAAGCCTCCATTGATATGAATGCAGATAGCTGCATACTTGAAACTATATGAACTAAATACATTTGTACATAAAAGCTATATTCTTCATAGTCTGTAACTGCAAACTACATATCTATTAATAAGCACATGCATACTAAATTTCATTATATCCATGGGACTGAATACTGTTATTTGCTAAAAATAAATGAACTATCCATACATGTAATACCAGCCATATATTTCAACTTACCTAAGCTGAGAAGAAAACAGAGTGAGCATAAAGAGTATACTCTACAAATGCATGTTCAGATATCATAAACCAATTCAATATGGCAGAAAACTTGCCATTGTTTGCTTGAGAGGCAAAGGAAGCTTCGGACTTAGGGTAGGAGCACGACAAGGATCACAAGAAAATGTGAAAACTGATTTCACCATTTTAATTGCCATAGTTTCATAGATGTATATGTTTGTCAAAATGTAACAATTAAGATGCTTTAAATGTGTGCCATCTGTTAATTATATTTCTTGTCACCTTAAAAGTAAAATTTCTGTATACTTTTCTACTATAAGAGGTCAGAACAGTGAAATATGGTGGCCAATTCCATGAAAACTCAATTCTCAGTCCCTGGACACTTAGAATTACATACTTACTGGGGCACAGAAAAGCTGATTAAGGTCAAACTTCTCTGATGAAATTAAAAGATGCCTTACAGCAAAGCTCCTTTAAGTGTTCTAGAAAATATAAATAAGTTTTAAAGTTTCACTCTAAGTATAGCAGGGAGGACAAAGCTTGCTTCACTTTCTTGTGATTTTTTTCCATTGATTTATTCATTTATTTTACATCCCGACCACTACCCTCCTTATTACCCTCCCCCATAATATCATTTAGTCATGAAGATCTGTCATTGACAATTTAGTTTTATGGACATGTGACAATGTAAAAATGATTGTAGTTGAATAGACTAAAGTAGGTCGTTTTTAGGTTGTGAATATTGGTATGAAATGAAGAATGAGAAAGTGAGTGAAGACAACATGGTCCTAACCAATGAGGTCGGTGCTGGTGTTAGCTCTGTGTGAGAACACGCCACTCTCTAAGTTGTCTTACACTTGAAAGGCAGAATTGGACCAAAGAATGGAAAAATATTGCCTGCCTCTGAAACTGTATTTCCAGAGGGCTATTAGGATATGAATATTGCAGTTACATTTCCCTATTGTAGTGATCCATATTTGAGATAAGCAGAATTTTGCCAAGTTTTTTTTCCAAATGATTTTATTAGAGTTTGTATAAGTAATAAATCACATGTTTTAGGACTATATTTTATGTAAAGTAAGCATGGGGTATATATGTCAGCAGCACACTTTTTAAAATTTGTTTCTTTTATTATTATTAATCATTCCATTCGTTTACATCTCAAATGATATCCCACTTCCAGGTAATCCCCTCTACCAACCCATGATATCCCACTTCCCAGTTACCCCTCCTCCCATCCTACATCTGCCCCTCTCCCTTTTGCCTGTATGAGAGTGCTCTCCCGCCTACCCATACGCTTCCACCCCACTGTTCCAGCATCCCCCTACTCTGGAGCATCCAACCTCCCCAAGACCAAGGGCCTCCCCTCCCATTGCTGTTGGGCAAGGCCATCCTCTGCTACATATGGATCTGGAGACAAAGATCTCTTTAGGTACACTGCTTGGTTGGTGGTCTAGTCTCTGGGAGAACAGGGTGGTCAGGCCATTCTTCCAATGGGGTTGCAATCCCCCTCCGCTCCTCCAGTCCTTCTGCCAGCTCCCCCACCAGGTTCCCTGAGTTCAGCCTGATGGCTGGCTCCAAGTATCTGCCTCTGCTTTGGTCAGTTGCTGGCCAGCCTCCCCAGGAGCTGCCACAATTGATTCCTGTCTGCTAGCACCTTTTGACCACAGCAGTAGCATTGGGTTTGGTGTTTTCAGACATGATGTATTCTAGGTGAGGCCATTCCCCAGTTGGCCCTTCCTTCCGTCTCTGTTCCATGTATTGTCCCTAGTCTTCCTTTGGACAGGAACATTTCTGGGTTACAAAAACTTTGAGATGGGTGAATGGCTCCATCCCTCAACCAGGGGTCGTGCTTATCTACTGGAGGTCATCTCTACAGGTTCTATCTCCCCCTTCTCTGTGCATTACATCTAAAGTCAATTCTATTGGATCTCTGGTGTCTGGGACCCTCCAGTGGCTATCCACAGTTCCTCATCCCCCTACTACCAATGTTTATTCTATTTCCTGACCCTCTGTACTGTACCTCTCTCATGTCTCCTCCAGATTCTGATACTCCCACTCTTATTTCCTCCTCCTCCTTTCTCCCTCCCTTGTTCCCCTCTACTTCTATCTGCCACAACTGTCCTGCCCTCCTCTCCCAATGCAGGACTAAAGTATTCACCCCCTGATCTTCCTTCCTTCTCTGGTCCGTATGCTCTGTAGGTTGTATCATAGACATTGTGAGCTTTTGGGCTAATATCCACTTATCAGTGAGTACATACCATGAGTGTTCTTTTGTGTCTGAGTTACCTCACTCAGGATGATATTTTCTACTTCCGTCCATTTGCCTGCGAATTTCATGAGGTCATTGTTTTTAATTGTTGTGTATATGTGTCACATTTTCTGTATCCATTCTTCTGTTGAGAGACATCTGGGTTGTTTCCAGTGTATTTTTGAACACCATATATTTGTGTACAGGTTCATATTTGAAGAGTTATCAGCCTAGATGAATATTAATAAGTTATTGGCACCAAATCACATCGGTCTTATCAGATTACCAAAGCTATTCTGGTTTTAAAAAGAGTGAAGTAATACATAATGACATAAATTATTTTATCTTTAATATATAACTACAAAATTATATGTAATTCCTGAAATATAAGTAGCTCATAAAAGCATATGAATGCATTTTGAAGTGCATCTTGATGAATTTATAGTATTTATATTTGTTACAATGCAATTTGTCTAAGAATCATATGGAATATTGCATAAATATATTCTGTATTGGTTTCCAATATTCTGTCCAAACTCTCATATGCCTAAAATCTTTCATCTTTCATAAATTCTGTACCACATCTCATTCCATTCAAGAGCCATGAATCGGAGTATACAAAACCACACAAGCCTGTCTACCGTGATGATGATTTGTGATATATGTGTGAGAGTGAACTCCAATGGTGACAATTAAGGTAACTGAATCATGAACAATTTGATTCTAAAGGTTTTGATTCACTTAGACAGAACATTAATGATTAAATTCACAACATACCCTTTGATTTTGTTAAGATGCTAAATAGAAGTTTCTATACAATTGTGTTTAATGCCCAAGGAATATGAATGAGAGAATGATATCTGCAATATTTTATACTGAAGCACTTCTATTACTGGAAACTATTTTTAAACACTATCTGGCAATATGTTTGTAAGATATTACCATTTAGAACTTTCACAGTATGATGTTATTCTAGCACAGTGTAAAAATCTCTTCAACAAAACAAGAGTAAACATGTTTAATTGATGCAAAATATCAAGTAGTCTTCAGCTGTACTTTTTTCTAAATTTTTCCATAGTAGCTATATTATGCAGGACAATTTAAAATTTTAAGAGAAAGAGATCCATCTATATATCACTAGCTCTACTTAACCAAAACTCAAACAAAGTAAGATTGGAAGATTTATAGAAAGCCACGACTTCTCAGGAGAGGGTGTTTTATTCATACTTATCTAAACATGGTGAACATTTTTAATCATTTATTTATTTAATTATTTATTTATCTATTTTAAACTCCAGATTACCCCCCCAGTCCATCCTCCAAAAGTTGCACATCCATTCCTCCTCCCCTCCCCCCCTGTCTCCATGAGGCTATCCCCAACCCCCACCTCTCCAGACCTCTAAACTCCCTGGGGCCTTCCAGTCTCTTGAGAGTTAGGCGCATCTTCTCTGACTAAATGCAGACCCAGCAGTCCTCTGCTGTATATGTGTTGGGAGCCTCTTATCCGCTGGTGTTTGCTGTCCAGTTGGTGGTCCAGTGTCTGAGAGATCTTGGGGGTCCAAGTGAATTGAGACTACTGGCTCTCCTACAGGGTTGCCCTCCTCCTCAACTTCTTCCAACTTTCCCCTAATCAACCACAGGGGTCAGCAGCTTCTGTCCATTGGTTGGGTATAAATATCTGCATCTGGTTCTTTCAGCTGCTTGTTGGGTCTTTAGAATGATATGTCCCTTTTTGTGAGCGCTCTATAGCCTCAGTAATAGTGTCAGGCCTTGGGGCCTCACCTTGAGCTGGATCTCACTTTAGGCCTGTTGCTGGACCTTCTTTTCCTCAGGTTCCTCTCTGCAGTTCTTTCAGACAAGAACACTTATGGATCAGAGTTTTGATGGTGGGATGACAACCCCATCCTTCACTTGATGCCCTGTCCTTCTACTGGAGGTGGGCACTACAAGTTCCCTCTCCCTAATGTAGTGTCTTTCTTCTAAGATCCCCCCCCTTTGGGTCCTGAGAGTCTCTCACCTCCCAGGTCTCTGGTGCATTCTGGAGGGTCCTCCTAACCTCCAACCTCCTGAGGTTGCCTGTTTCCATTCTTTCTGCTGGCCCTCAGGGCTTCAGTCCTTTTCCCACACCCAATACCACAAAATCAATGTTCCCCTTTCCCCCCATGCCCTTTACTTCCCAGGTCCCTCCCTCCATCCCCACGTGTGGTTGCTTTCTTCTACCTCCCAAGTAGGACTAAGACATCCTCACTTGGACCCTTCAGCTTGTTGAACTTTTTGAGTACTGTGAGCTATAACTTGTGTATTCTGTACGTTGTTTTTTTTGTTTGTTTGTTTGTTTTATGGCTAATATCTACTAATTAGTGAGTACATACCATGCATGTACTTTTGGGTCTGAGTTACCTCACTCAGGATGATATTTTCTTATTCCATCCATTTACCTGCAAAACTCAGGATGTCCTCATTTTAATCACTGAATAGTATTCCATTGTGTAAATGAACCACACTTTCTGTATCCATTCTTCTGTTGTGGGACATCTGGTTTGTTTTCACCTTCTGGCTATCATAAACAAGACCTCTATGAACATAGTGGAACACAGGCCCCTGTGGCATGGTGGGGTATCTTTTGGGTATATTCCCAAGAATTGTATTGCTGAGTCTTCAGGTAGATCATTTCCAATTTTCTGAGGAACCTCCAGATTGATTTCCAGAGTGGTTGTACCATTTTGCAATCCCACCAGCAATGGAGGAGTATTTGCCTTTCTCCACATCCTAGCCAACATATATTGTCACCTGAGGTTTTGATCTTAGCCATGCTGATTGGTGTAAGGTGGAATCTCAGGGTTGTTTTGACTTGCATTTCTCTGATCACCAAGGACTTTGAACATTTCTTTAGCATTCATTTGAGATTCCTCTGTTGTGAATTCTCGGTTTAGTTCTATACCCCAATTTTTGATTGGACTGTTTGTTTTTTGATGGTTAGCTTCTTGGTTCTTTATATATTTTGGATATTAGCCTTCTATTGGATATGGGGTTAGTGAAGATTTTTTCCCAATCCGTAGGTTGCTGATTTGTCTTATTGGCTATGTCTTTTGCCATCTGTATGACAATAACTTCAAGTCTTTGAAAAAAAGAAATTGAAGATCTCAGAAAATGGAGAAATCTTCCATGCTCAAGGATTTGCAGAATTAACATAGTAAAAATGGCCATCCTACCAAAGGCAATCTACAGATTCAATGCAATCCCATCAAAATCCCAACACAATTCTTCAAAGACATGGAAGTACCAGTTCTCAAATTCATCTGGAAAGATAAAAAACTCAAAATAGCAAAAACAATACTTAACAATAAAAGAACTGCTGGGGGAATCACCATCCCTGACCTCAAGCTTTACTGTAGAGCAATAGTAATAAAAACTTCATAGTATTGGTATAGAGACAGACACATTTATCAATGGAATAGGATTGAAGACTCAGAAATAAAACCACACATGTACAGACACATGATCTTTGACAAAGAAGCCAAACACATACAATGGAAAAAAGAAAGCTTCTTTAACAATTGGTGCTGGTCTAAATGGTTGTTGATATGTAGAAAAAATGAAAATAGGCCCATATTTGTTACTTTGCATAAAGTCCAAGTCCAAGTGGATCAAGGACCTCAGCATAAAACTAGATACACTGAATTTAATAGATGAGAAAGTGGGAAAGAGCCTTGAACTCATTGGCACAAGGGGAAATTTTCTAAACAGAACTCTGATAGCACATGCTCTAAGATCAAGAATTGATAAATGGTGAACACGGTTTTAGAAAATGTATTATTTTCTTGTTACTTTATTGAGGCTTCAAGTGTCATGGTATCTAGGCTATTGTGGACATACTATAAGTATTCACTTGATTAAAATATATAAGCAAATATTTAAACTGATCAATTCACTGTTATTATTTTACACATGTTATAAATTTAAATAATAAAATAGTGGAAATTAAAAACTATATGACCCCTGAAAGGCTATTTTTAGACATGATTTTGGCAGACAGATGTGCATAACTACCTAGTGTACAACAGTCTACCTCATAATTGTCACTAACCTCAATATTTGTGCCTGTCTGCTGTGTGTTCTACAAGTCCCAACTTCACAGATCACAGAAGTTTTGAATAAAGAAAGATAGTCTAACAGGCTAGACCAATGAAATAATCTCGGAATGAATTTTCTAATTAGGTCAGAAATTCTATCTATGTATGTGGGCGAACATTTTTGAATACTGTACATAAAGAATAACAATAAAAGATGAAATATGGATGAAAGAAACCCTCTGAGCATCTAACAAACAACATGACTTTGTTTCCAGTCTTTTCTTTACCTTTTTACTTTGTCTAAATTCTACTTCTAATTGGTTTCATAAGCTAAATTTGTTTCTTAGGATGCCAAAAATGTATTAATCTAGTTTTACTTTAAAACCCAAGATAATTTTGCATATATTTTCTATATTAAGATAACTCTTTCACACTTTGTCACACAAAACAAAGCTATTTGTACCAAAATCCATATTTTATAAATGAGAAACCTTAGGCATGAAGATGTTACATTGTTTCCCCTTTGTTTATGGCCCTTTTATAAACATCATCTGAATAAATCCTTATCTGAAATAACATAAATATTATCTAAAGTATAAAAAACATTTAAACTATTCTCCCCAACTTGGGAAAACATAGACTTTACAGACTTAAAGGCAATATGAAATTTTGCTTCTCTATGCTAAAATTAAAACCAAGGGTAATAAAGTAAAATATAATCCAGCTGTAGTTAGGAATTTGAATGTCCCCCAAAGGGTATATGTTAAGGACCTGGTCTAATTTACTGTACTTTAGACCAGTGTAGGAACATTTGGGTAGGAGAACCTAGAGAAATTGTTCTCACAGTGGCTGGGACAGCACTGTTGGGTGCTGGCCCCTGTTCCTTTCTGCTTTTTCATCCACCACAACATAAGGAATTTGGCTCCACTGTGTATTACATTATTGTCCATGAGGTTCTTCCTCAATACAATTCTGAAGACAATGGATTAACCACTCTGAAAACATTGGTAGGATAATAATTTTAATAAAATATATTGAAGAATTCCTCTCCAAAAAAAAAACAATATTTTAAACATGTATTGACTTCACATCTAACATACTATCAAACATTTTCTTCTCAACAGTTTCCTTCTAAATCATAACAATTGATAATCCTAGCCTGTGAGTTCATCTTTCAGTCTTTTTATTCTCAAGCTCAAGAAAATTATGCAAGCTGTTTTCAGATTTAAAGATGTGAAAAATATTTATGTTTCCTGCCATTAAAAGACATTTTGAAACTACTTTTTTTCACTCTTGTGTGATCAAAAAATATCTTTCTTTTAAAAGGATGAAGCTTGTCAGAAGCTCACTCTTCCATGGAAACAGCTGTTCATTGCATGTTTGAACATATTTGCTTAAGAAATACAAAATTATTAACATTCTAATCCTCTAACCTTTTAAAGCGAGCCAGCTGTGATTATTCACAGCTAGAGCTCAGCCTTTGCTTCCAGTTTTGTAGAGACTTCCTCCTTTGATTTTTCCAGAGAATATTATCAGAATGATTTGATATTCTGTGTAGGAACTTCATGCCATGAGCAAAACAACCTGAACTATTGGCCCCCAAATTTGCAGAAATACACAAAATGTATAATCTCAGTTTCCTGAATAGTAATAATTTCTCCATGTATTTACTTTATTAACAGATAACTGTGGTGGTACGCATAAGATTTTTAAACACGGGTTTAGGCAGTATTAAAATATTAACTAGTTTAATGTTCATGAAATAGATACAATTACCACCCTTGCTGATTTCATAGTTTTAAGAAACTATGCCAAAGAGAAGCTAAGCAAATTGCCAAGGGCCACACATCTGGTAAGTGCCAATGCCAAGATTCAAACAGAGGCCGTCTGGCTCACAACCCTGTGCTTATTATCATTACATTCCAGCATTGCAAGCACTGAATTAGTTCAGTCCCTTAGTCCTCTTTGCAAAGTCACTGAAGCCCTAGAATGGCTGTCATTTCCTTTTCTGACAGGCAGACATCAGAAACAGAGTATAACCTGGCCCATAGTCCCAGTATTATAAGGAATGAGGGCAGGAATTGAACCCAGTGCCATTTCCCCTCTCTGAAGTCCTTTCTCTACACATCCCTTGTTTCTTCATACATCAAAGGAACATATACCATCCAAAGAGAATTGCTGCCTTTGCTGCTTTTAATTGCCCTCTAGTTTGACATAAATCATACCAGTAGTCACCCTCTAAACTTTTATTTCTTAACTATGAAATACCATTATTTGCCCCAGTGCAACACTGCTTAGACAAACTGGTAGCTGCTGCTTACAGAAAGTGAAATTATTTGGGAAGCAGTTGATTCAGTTCTAAGCCGGGTGTCCTGAAACGGCCTCATAATGTTGACTGTAGATTGATATTCAAATGAAGATCAGCTGCATCTTTCACAAGCTCAGTGTGTAGAGCGTGAAGATGCCATAGGTTCAGTCATGAAGTAACTGCATTTTGTTAATGCTTAGGCTACCTAGTCCCCAAAAGAGTGAACTTCCAATTCCGAAATGATAAAACTCACCAATAATAAAACCATATGATACTTAGTATTTCACTTTACTTAAAAACTCATCATTTCCCAATTGTAATACCAAAATTGTTTTGTTCCCATTATATACATGAGGAAAGAAATCACACCCAGATGCTTTGATGGTATTTATAAATGTGAAGCTAAACTGAAAGCTATTGTATTTAATTGGATCCAAATAAGTTTATATTTTATGAAAAACTAAAGCCAAGGATGTTGATCCAATTGAGAATATATGTGAGCTATTGTTTAATTTTTTCCTTCATAGACTTCATATCCTTCATACAAACCATTAAATTGCTATAAAACATTTGGAAAACACAAGAGTAACTTGTTGCATTATTTCACTAATAGGTAAATATGTTCTAAATATATTATGCCTTCTGCCTATATAAATTACACACAGATTCTACTCTAGCTTTACCAATACATACTCTCCACTTTTGGGATAACTGAAATATCTTTCTTTCTGCATACAGCCATATGCTGAATTACTTTTTTGCTCCTAGTCACTCAAGTCCAAGTACCATTCAACTTGAGTGGCTGATCAATGACCTAGGCTCACAGTATTGCAGACTTGCTGTGCTATGCAGACATCTACCTTCTTTACTCTGAACACAAGGAAAGTGAAAAGATCACACAGGGAGAATTATAATTAAGAGACAACTTTGAGATATTCCCCAGAACTGTGATTATTTGGTTCTAATTTTATCATGGAATACTTACTAGAAAGACTTGTCATATATTCTTTTCTGTTCTTTTCTTTTCAGAATATTAAAATAGAGGGGCTGTGTATTTAACATGCCACCTCTTCTTTGAAAAGTCACTGACACCAAACTGTATTCCCAAATAGAAACAATACCATAGCTTCTCAGGACTGGATCCAACATCAGCTTTAAGGCAAGAATGGAAAACTGTTTAAATTTATCTAGCTAGTAATAATCATTTACCAACTTTTACAGCCTTCTGTTGCCGTGTTCTCAGTAAAAATGGTAATATTACTGAAGACAAGTTTAGTCCATAGTTGTATATAAAGATGATACAGAGCTCATCCTATAAAGCGTGAGCTGTATATTCAGTATGGATCCCTGAAAATTCTAAAATGCTCCCACCTGATTTCAGTTGAGAATATAATGTACATAGTCACAATAAGCCATACACATGGAGACTGCATTTTGACAAAGGTTTTTTCCCAATAAAACATTAATGTATCTGAGGGTTGTCTAGAGTACATAAAAAGTTAATACTCTATAGACTTTCCCACAGAATGTGTGATGCAGAAGCAGGAATGACTGTGACACAAAATACAACTAACAATAAACTTTAAAGTAAGTTCATATGAACCATGCAAACTGGAATAAGAAATTATAGGCAATTAATTTCAATATTTATAGACTTATTTATATAATTATGATTTATACTATTTCAGTTTCATTATGTTAACTAGCAACTGGATAAACAAATTCAAACCAATAGTCATTCTAAGAAAAATATACTATCTTTAGGTCGACCATTTTACTCATGTCTTCTCCTATGCTATTTTCTTTTTTGTGCCCTAGAGAAGGTATATGTATAGTGTTTTGTATTTAGTGCTTTTTTCTTCTGTTCTTAGTTTTCATTTAATTTGAGGATCCAT
Organism: Uromys caudimaculatus; assembly: GCA_028551405.1. NCBI lineage: Eukaryota > Metazoa > Chordata > Mammalia > Rodentia > Muridae > Uromys > Uromys caudimaculatus. Next base: position 87,263,955 of record CM052702.1, read on the forward strand.
ATTTAAATATAAAATATTTGTAGAAATATGTTGGTTAGATATTTATAAAAGTATTAAATTGCACATAGTGTTCAGGTCTGTGCATTTCTCTCTCAATAGCATATTTTACCAATCTGTCTTGTTCCATGCTTTGTAGTGCGATTATTTTCACTCGTGTAATAGACTCTTGGGACACATCACAATTGCACTAACTGTTCTCTGATGACTTCTTATTAGCATATTTTCAGCTTCTTAATTAACAATATTCTTATAAATATCTGTTGTCTTCATATTATGCGAGCATGTAAAATTGCTAAGCAATTGGATGTGCTCATTGGTAGGCAAGTGGATATGTGAATATTTAAGATCTAAGGTTTAATTGCTTTTGACATAAATTTTACAATTTGGCAAAATAAGTATACTCTCATTCATGTATATTTTCTTCAGCTATTGTCATGGCCCCTTATGAGGATTATCTTAGTATTACAAATACAAAATTGGAATATATATATATATATAGAGAGAGAGAGAGAGAGAGATAGATATATATAGATATATATATAGATATAGATATACACACACACACACACTTTTAGAGGATCTAGAATTCCAGGACCTGCTTTTCTCATAATACTATGAATATACCTCTCTGTACTGAATCACTTTCTAATTTTCTAGGTTTTCTCTAGATACATGTTTAAGGCTGAACCTTCAATGTTTGGACCCCAAATTATATCTCTAATTTTTTCTCTAATAATATACAGTTTTAAATGATCATTCAGAATAAGACAATAAACCAGATAAATAGAAGAAAACTGATTTTAAATTCCCTAGATGTGACAAAAGTAAACAATGCAAACCATTTAAATCTCATTGCCTGGTTTCAGTCTTTGTCAATATGTTAAAATAAACAGCAGAACTTTTGGTCTAAACAGCAACTCATTTTACCTATACTAATATTTTGTGTCTGTCACTTAATTGATATCACTTAATCTCATTCAAATTTGTGTATAGGTGCTTAGTTTTAGGCTCAGGTTTCCCATTTTAATATTTTACTATATAATTTTTAAAGGAATAACCCACCCAAAAACCAACCAAATCTCAGATGAATTTTAGGTTGGAATTCAGGGGAGAAGATTTTTTTTTTGTCCCTTGTGAAACAGTTATAGTCCAGCATGCATGACCTGCGCATAGTGTCATCTCTAGGGGAATTCAGAGTGGTCCCAGTTAATATAGTCTTAGGTATAACAGGGTGAAAGATAACATCACCAGTGTCAGAAAATGATGATTGTGTCAGTGCTTTAAAAATGCACAGCTGAGGTATAGAATTTGATTGACTATCTCCTTGAAAGAAATATAAAATCTTTCATAATTAGATTTGCAGTTTTAAGAAATCAACATTTATATTGCTGTATCTTGAAAAAACTAATTAATTTATGCTTTGCTCTTTTCTATTCCACTGGATGTTTGTTGAGGGAATTCGTTAAAGGAATATAAATATTTGACAATGAAAGTGGATAGACAAAGGTGAATTCAGTAGAGTGTCACAGAGCTAATAGGATAAAAATTGTGCAAATAACTTAGTTGAATTTTCATAACAACTTCCTAATGATGACACATATGTGTTATAAACCTAATATTTAAGGACAACATTAATATCACTAATCAATTTTATTAGATTTAATAAGAATCCCAAAGGTTATGCTGACATTCAAAAGCTTACTGTGAACTGGTCTGATGAACTCTAATAGCCAGTTTTTAATATTTCTATATTTGTCTCTTCCCATTTTCCAGCAAACATGTTGGAGATAAGTATTTTGGGGGCAAGAGTATATTCATCCTCAAGTAAAAAAGAATTGCACAATATCATAAGAAGTTCTTAGAGTAATTGAAATTTATGGGAATATACAAAAGAAATATGAACAAGTAAGGCTCACTGGCACAAGAAGATGTTCAAAGGAACCATAGCAAAGTTACAGGCAAGTCACCTGCAGAGGGAAAGAATGGCAGAGTCTGAGGAGACTGACTCCGTGGGTATGTGGAGACCCCCCTTAGGTAATGAGCTTGAAGGTCTGTTGGCCAGCAAGCTGGTGATTCCGAAGGGGAACTGGAAAACAAGAACAGATCTATTGACATTTCTGGATCTTTCTGGATCTGGGTTACCGCAATCAGTTACAGATTCCTTCAGGTAATATGACTGGTCCTGCCAACCTGCTGCCTCGTCTCATGAACACCCTGCTTACCCATTTCTAACTTAGGCAACTCAGTGAAGAGGATTCTTGGAAATGCTGTCCAGTGATAATAAGGACTTCCTTTTTTTAGTTATAATAGTTTTATAAATCTGTTTCAATTAATATCACAAACAGTAAAAACAAGAAAAGTTAAGGAGAGCTGCACTATACTTTTCATTCTCAGAAGGCAGATTATTATGCTTTACCAATAGATATTAATTCATTAATGGAACAAACATTATTCTATAAACTTTTTTTGCACCATGGACTATAAAATAGTGAAACTGGATATTTCTACTTATAATTATTTATGTATTTTCTCTTTTTAAAATAAAAATTTTGTTAAGATAACATGGAATTTTTTTTTAAAAAATTCACAAACAAAAATTAACTAGACCCAAAATCTATGCATCTCCAAGAATTGGCTATATAACTTCCCCTCTCATCCAGTCCATCTTCTTTCTGTCTTTCATTGAACAACAAAAATGCAGCTAAGGGATAAAATAAGATAGAATGTAAGGTAATATGATATAATAAAAGAAAAACCAACACACTGAAAGGGGAAAACGGGGCCCAAGGCTCCAGCTGCATTTGTAGCAGAGGGTGGCCTTGTCAGGCATCAATGGGAGGAGAGGCCCTTGGTCCTGTGAAGGCTTGATGTATGCCCCAGTGTAGGTGAATTCGAGGGTGGGGAGGCGGGAGTGGGTGGGTGGGCAACAGGAGGGGGGATGGGATAAGGGGTTTCCGGGGTGGGCAGGGAACCGGGAAAGGGGATAACATTTGAAATGTAAATAAAGAAAATATCCAATAAATAAGGGGGGTCAAACAAAAGAAACAGAACCCCATGGAAGACACAAGAAACTGAGATTTAGTCATTTGCACACTTTGGAACCCATGTGCACTGAAAGGGAAACCATAATATATAAGCAAAGGAACTGGTACAGACCTGTGAATGCGCCGTGAAAATTACTTCAGTCTCTATGAGTTTATATATGCTTTGATCATGCTTATTTAGAGAACCTTGTTTTGTTGTTGTTGTGTCTTGTTTGTTTGGTTTGGTTTCGGTTTTTAATGACCACCCTTTCTTCTGGTGCTTAGGTTCTCTCTGCCTCCTCTTCTGCAGGGTTCCCTGAGGCCTGAGGAGAAAGATATGATCCCCTTTAGGGCTGAATGTTCCAATGTCTGGATGCGGGTCTCTGCACTTGTTCCCATCTGCTGTAGGAAGAAGCTACTCTGATTATGGGTAAGTAAAGTACTGATCTATGAGTAGAGTAGACTGTCATCAAGAGACTTATTATTATTATTATTATTTAATTTTGTTTTACAATCCAGATTTTATCCCACTCCTGGTCCACCCTCTGACTGTTCCACATCCCATACCTCCTCCCACCCCTCTCCAGGACGATGTCCCCCCCAGGCCCATCCCACCAGACCTCACCACTCCCTGCGTGCCTCTAGTCTCTTGAGGGTTAGGTATACCTTCTGTGACTGAGTTCAGACCGGGCAGTCCTCTTCTGTACATGTGTTGGGAGTCTCATATCAGCTGGTGTATGTTGCCTGGTTGGTGGTCCAGTGTCTGAGAGATGTCAGAGGTCCAGGTTAATTGAGACTACTGGTCCTCCTATTGTGTCGCCCTCCTCCTCAGCTTCTTTCAGATTTTCCCTATTCAACCACAGGATCAGCAGCTTCTGTCAATTGGTGGGGTATAAATATCTGCATCTGATTCTTTCAGCTGCTTGTTGGATCTTTTCGGTCCCTTTTTGTTAGCACTCCATAGTCTCAGTAATAGTGTCAGGCCTTGGGGCCTCCCCTTGAGCTGGATCCCAGTTTAGGCCTGTTGCTGGATCTCCTTTTCTCAGGCTCTTCTCCATTTTTGTCCCTGCAGTTCTGACATGATTGTGAGCCACCATGTGGTTGCTGGGAACTGAACTCAGGACCTCTAGAAGAGCAGTCAGTGCTCTTAACCTCTAAGCCATCTCTCCAACCCAGGAGACATTTTATTGCTGTTATTTATATTAATGGTAGTAGTATGGTTTAATCTAGGTCAAAGAGCTGTCTAGTACAAGATCATAATCACCCAAGCAGTATAAGATATGGGTTCAATATCATGGAATGGGACTTTAGTCAAATCAGATATTGGCTCATTACTCTCACAAGCTCTGTGTACTAGCATAACTGACAGATAGGACCCCATTGTGGATCAAAGGTTCTGTGACTGAATTAATGCTTGTTTTATTTGGGGGGGGGGGTGGTCTACAGATTACCATCCTGTACCAAAGACATTAGAACACAGGGCTGGAGGCTTTAGTGAGATTTGATGAGTTCTGTAGGTATTCCCTTCAGGAATAAGTTTCTGCCATGAGTTGTGGAGAACAATCTGTCGACTTGGCAACAGCTTGGGAATTTCCATGAGATGTCTTTGATCAAAAGCTCAACTAAAAATGGAATCCTGGGTCTGGAAACATCATTCATTGACACAAGATGGCCATTTGGGACTTGGTCTACCTATTAGTTGGCAATTTCACTCAGACAATTTTATATATGTATGCATTTTAGGAAGCCTCTACTGTATTGGGGTTCCATACTACCCCTAAAATTGCCTTTAATTTTTGCTTCCTTTCAACATATCATGTTGACTTCCCATTCCCACTCTTCACCCCCCTTTCCCTCTTTCCTTGCCCTTGTCTCCCCTTTCCAGCACTTTTCCACTTGAGCATCCCATTTCAGCAGCTCCATCCCTTTATTCCATTTCCCTGTCCTAAGGAATCTATGTGTCCTCCTTAGTCCTAAACATTATACCTAACCTCAGCGGTTCTATGGATTGTAGCACGGTTATCCTTGACTCAAGAGCTGATATCCAATCATAAACAATTATGTACTGTGTCTGTCTTTCTGCTTAGGATATCTTACTCAGGATGATTGTTTTTCTAGTTCCATCCATTTACATGTGGATTTCATAATTTCATTTTCAGTGGCTGAGAAATATACACCATTGTATAAATGTACTTGTTTGTCTTTATCCATCCTTATTTTTAGGGATATCTAGGTGATTTCCTACTTTGGACAACTCTGGGCTAAAAAACAAAGAACATAGTTGAACAAGTGTCTGTTAAGATGAAGTATCCTTTTGGGTATATTCCCAAGAGTCGTATAGCTGGATCTTGAGTTAGACTAATTCCCATCTCCCTGAGGAACTGCCACATGATTTTCTATAGTGATTATAATTGGGAATCATTTACATTTATTCATAGATCTGTTCCTTGCTCAACCATAATCATAGAAGCTTCCTTCTCCAGCAGATGGGAACAAATGCAGAGACCCACATTATCATGTAGATAATGAGAGACCCAAGAACACTAAATAGGATGTCTCCATAAAATTGCTTTCCTCAGGGCTCAGGAAACCCTACAGAAGAGGAGGCAGAAGGAGTGTAAGAGCGAAGGGAATAGATGGATTCTGAGCAGCAGTGGAGGAGTTCTCCTTTTGCTCCACATCCTCACCAACATGAGCTGTCACGAGGTTATTGATCTTAAACATTCTGACAAGTGAAGGATGGAATCTTAAAGTAGCTTTGATTTGCATTTCCCTGATAGCTAAGGATGTTCAACATTTCTTTATGTGCATTTCCACCGTTAGAGATTCTATTTTTGAGAATTCTGTTTATATCTACATCCCATCTTTTAATTGGGCTATTTGTTTTCTTGGTATCTAGTCTTCGGAGTTTTTTATATAGTTTGCCTATTAGTCCTCTGTTGGATGTCGGTAAAAAAAAATTCTGTACATGGTCACTTTGTTCTAATGATAATGTCCTTTGTCATGCTGAAGTTTCTCAGTTTCATGTGCTCCCATTTTTAATTGTTGATCTTAGTGCCTCTGTTAACATTGTTCGGTTCAGAAAGTCTTCTTGGCGCCAATGGGTTTAATGCTATTCCTTACTGTTCTATCAGGTTTAGTGTATCTTGTCTCATGTTATCTTCGATCTGTTTGGAATTGATACTTCTGCTGGGTGATAAGTGTGGCTCTACTTGTATTCTTCTGCATGCTGAACTCAGTTTGTCTGGCGCTGATTGTTTAAGAAGCTTGTTTGTCCAGTGTGCATCTGGGTTCTTTATGAAGAATCATGTGGGTATAGGTATGTAAATTAATGTCAGAGTCAATTAGATTCAATTGATCAATGTTCCTGTTTTGTGTCAATACCGAGCTGTTTTGGTGTTTTCGCCTTTTGTTTTGTTTTGTTTAACTATACCTCCGTGGTACAACTTGAAATTGGGGTTGGTGATAGTTCCTGCAGTTCTTTAATTGTTTAGGATGGTTTTAGCTGTCCTGTCTTTTTGTGTTTCCATATGAAGCTAAGAATTGTCCTTTCAATATCTCTGAAGAACTCTACTGGAATTTGATGAGGGTTCCATTGGATCTCTGGTTTGCCGTGGTTGTAGGATGGCCATCTCTACTGTGTTTACCTTACTGATCCAGGAGAGTGGAAGCCATTTCTAACTTCTGATATTTTCTTCAGTATCTTTTTTCATTGACTTGAAGTTTTGATCACACAAGTATTTCACTTGTATGGTTAGAGTTACCCCAAGATATTTTATATTATTTCCAGCTCTTGTTAAAGGTTTTATTTCTCTGATTTCTTTCTCAGTCCATCTTTCATTTATATATAGAAGGGCTGCTAATGTTTTGAATTAATTTTGTTACTAAGTTTTTGGTAAAATGTTTAGCATCTGTAGGTACTCACTGGTGGAACTTTCTGGGTTAATTATGTATTCTAACATATTATCTGCAAATAAAGATACATTAACTTTTCTTTATGTTTGTATTCCCTTGATCTTCAGTTGTCTTATTGGTCTATAAGTACTATAGTTAATAATTATGGAAGTATAGACAACCTTATCTTGTTCTTGATTTTGGTGGAATTGTTTTGGGTTTCTGTTCGTTTCAGTTGATGTTGAATACATGCTTGTTGCAAGCTTCCTTTTTCAGTTTTATCTATGTGCATGAAATGGATTTTATTATAGTTGTCACAACTAAGTTGATCCATCTGTAAAAAGAAAATTGTAAAGCAGTCTACACTTCTGTTTGCACACTTGCATTAGCTTCAAAAAGTATATTTACACATAGTTCAAATATTTTTATAAAATCATTTTGTATTAGATTTTCTAGCTTCTACTATGTAATCACAAGGTTCTTAGTTTTCTGTAAATATTACTTAGACCTAAAGAAATATCAATACTCTGTAGATATTATTCTACTGTATTCAGGTTATAAATAGCCCTCATAGTAAATTTTATGTTTAAGAATAGTTGGGGGCTGGAGATATGTCTCAGTCATTAAAGGTTAGGCTCCCAACCAAAAATATAATAGTTGGAAATACAGAAGTATGTGCTGAAGAGATATCTCAGTGGTAGTCCTTGCTACAGATATTTGTGGACCTGAGTTCAGACTAAAAATCAAATAAATCTGGATATAGTTACCTCTAACCATAATATTGGTGACCTTACAGTAATAGGAGACAGACAAAGGGGATTTACAGGAAGTTGTTTGCCCCCTATCCAGGAGTATTCAGTGGGCAAAACCCAAAAGTACTTGTCTCAAACAAGGTAGAAAGCAAGGACCAGTCCTGAAACTGAACTCTGACCTCCAGACATGCTCCATGGCCCCTATACACTTGCACTCACAAACACAAACAGACATATAAATAAACATACATGGCATACGTGAATTCACACATACACATACACACAGATACATACAAATACACAAATAATGTAATGGAATACTTATTTGGAAAACATCAAAGGTTCCTCTTAATATTCTCATAGTTAGATTATCAGTTTTATGAGTTGGTTTCATTTTCTGTACAAACAATAATTTGTTTTCTATTTTCATTTTAATGAGTATGTGGTCCCTTGCTTGTGATAGTTTTTATAAATAATGCTGCTGAGAACATTCATGAACAAAATCCAATTGGGCATTTGCTTCTGTTTCTTTTAGGAAATCATCTAGAAGTGGCATTACTAAATCCCATGGGAGATAGATACCCAACTTGTAAAGGAAGTATCAAAATTAGAGATAGGTTTTTTTCTAGATTTTCCAATGCTTGCATCTGGATGTTCCACATCCATGTGGATAATTTTTGATCATGTTTTTAGTTTGATTTCTTCCCAGGTGTATTTAGAAGTTGGTCATTGTGTTTTATATTCCTTGGGAATATATAGAACATCATTGTGTCTGTACCTATTCAAATCAATGCTTAAACTTTCATTCTTATTTTTTAATTTAAAAAACAATATTCAGTCTTTTGTAATTATGTGTGATATTAGGTTCAAAAATTTTAAAGACTTCAAAACAATATCAAGTATATGTCTTTATCCTGCCTTTCTAATCTCATTATATATGAAGAAAAGATGGTGGATTTCTTCAAATGTTCTTTATATATTCTTAAGATTATCAAATGCTTTTAATTTTTCTAATTGTATGGTTAAATATATTGACTAAACACATCTCTTTCTTCACATAAAATCCATTTGATTATAATATATTGTGGTTTTTTATATATTAATAGGTAATTTTAATTATATTTGGCATTTGTCTGCAGACCACTTGTAATACTTGATTTTCTTGTCAGAATAATGCTTACTTTAAAGATTAGTATATACGTAGCTTCACCCTCACTAAGTAAGTAAAAATATAATATGTAAACCATTTTATGTATTGATTTCAATCCATAAGCTAGTTGTTTTTAAATTTAGTATGAATTTAATCATGTCATATATATTTCTTAGAATACATCAGCAAAAGCTAATTGGGAACAAATATTTATGGAATATTTTTATCTAAAATAGTTTCTTTTAAAATAATTTTGAGATTATATTGTAATATATCATTTTTTCTTCCCTTTCCTCCTTCCATACTTTCCCACATACCTAACATTTCTCTTTCAATATATAGACTCTTTTAAAAACATATTATTAAATATACATATATGTGCATGCATAAATATATATGTATATTTAATATTATGTCATATGCATTTATACAATCTATTCAGCCCATATAATGTTCCTCATATACATTTATGTTTCCAGGAGCAACAGTTTTTAATTAGATAATCAATTAGTGGCCTCTTCTCTTTTTTTCCATAATTTATTTTATTTTAATCCACATTATATATCAATCAGAGCCCCTCCCCAATCCTGCACTTGCAAATCCTTCCCACATTACCCCCTCCCCCAACCTGGTACATCTAGTCCCAGTAGGACTAAGCCCCTCCTCTCCCACTGAAATCCAACCTGGCAGTCCAGGTAATGGAAGGGAATCCAATGGCAGGCAACAGAATCAGAGACAGCACCTGCTCCATTTGTTAGGGAACTCACATGAAGACAAAGCTATACATCTGCTACAAATATGTATGTGGACTAGGTATAGCCCCTGCTTGCTCCTTAGTTGGTGTTTCAGTCTCTGTGAGCCCCCATGGGCCAAGGTTAGTTGACTCTCTAGGTCTTCTTATGGTGTCCTTGACTCCTCTATCCTGCTAAATTTTATCTTCTACTCTTCCACAAGACTCCCAAATTCCACGTGATGCTTGGCTGTGGATTCTGCATGTGCCTCCATCAGCTGCTGGATGAAGTCTCAAATGACAGTTATGCTAAGTTCCTGTCTGTCAGCATAGCATTGTATCATTATTAGTGTCTGTGCTTGACTTTCTCATATGAGGTGGCTTTCAAGTTTGGTTGGCCATTCCCTCAGTCTCTGTTCCATTTTTATCCCTGTGAATCTTGTAGCCAGGACAAATTTTGATTTGAAAGTTTTGTGGGTATGTTGATGTCCTGTTCCTTCCACAGAAAGTCCTACCTGTTTATAGGAAGTGGTAGCTCTTCTGAGAAGTAACTCAGTATAACCATGAGTACTTTAAACTGCAAATAATCCTTAGTAAGAATTTTCCTTTATTTGTTTTAATTAATCATTTTATTTATTTACTCCAAAATGTTGCCCACCCCTCCCAGTAACCCCGTCCAGAATTTTTCATCCCATCTCCTCAACCATTTACCCCTGAGAAGGTGCTCTTCCCACCTTATCCCTCCCCTGGGGCATCAAGTCTCTATAAGATTAAACACATCCTCTCCCACTGAGAAAAGACAAGGCAATCCTCTGCTGTATATGTGTTAGGGTGCTTCAGACCAGTCCATGTATGCTCTTTGGTTGGTGGTTTAGTCTCTGGGATCACTCAAGAGGCCCGAATTGGTTGACTCTGTAGGTCTTCCTATGAGGTTACCATCTCCTTCAGCTCCTTTAATCCTTCCCTTAACTCTTACTTAAGGGTCCCTGACCTCCTTCCACTGGTTGGCTGTAAGTATCTGCATCTGTCCCAGTGAGCTGCTGGTAGAGGAGGTCAGTGGTCAGCCATGCTAGGCTGCTCCTGTCTGCAAGCACAACATACCATCAGTAATAGCGTTAGGGTTTGGTGCCTGCCCAAAGATAGGTCCTAAGGTGGGGCGGTACTGGACGGCCTTTCCTTCAGTCTCTGATTTATTTCTGTCCCTGCATTTCTTTTAGGCAAGAACAATTCTGGGTCAAAATTTTTGAGGGTGGTTTGGTGACCCATCCCTCCACTGACAACGCTATCTATCTACTAGAGGTGGTCTCTTCAGGTTCCATATCGCCACTCTTGGGCATTTCGCCCAAGGTCACCCCCTTTGAGTCCTGGCAGCCTCTGACATCCCAGGCCTCTGGGACTTTCTTTATAATTAAACATTTTATTTAATGTTGCCCACTCCTTCCGGTACCCCACCCAGAATTCTTCATCCCACGCCCCACCTCTTTGCCTCTGAGAAGGTGCTCTCCACATTTTCTCCCTTCCCTGGGGCATCAAGTCTCTACAAGATTAGATACTTGTTCCTCTGAACCCCAACCTCTACAGATGCATGTTTCTATTCATTCTCCTTGTCCTCAGGGCTTCTTTCCTGTCCCCCACACCAAACCTGATCCTGGCCCCATTTTCCTCTCTCCACCTAGTTCTCTGCCTCCTGTGATTATTTGTTTCCGGTTCTAAGTAGTATAAAAAAAGAAAACAGTTTTCTTTACAGTTGGAAATGCGATTTTTATTTCTGTCCTGGGTGAGCACACATTTTCCTCATCCTAATGCACTCATGCATTCCTTTTCTAGCTTCAAAGACTTGTCTCAAATGAGCACACATTACTCTATTCAGCTAAAAACTCAACAGGAAATATGCATAAACCTGGTGTATATAATTAAATTGTATACTCTCATGCATTCACCCCTCTGAAATTCTTTTGTCCCCAAATTCTCACATTCGTCACACTTTGCAATAAACTCTGTGTTTGCTTTCATTTGATTATGGACTAGATTCTCTCAATACAAACATTATTTTGGCTTCTCATGTTTTTCCCTTTTTGTACATTTTTTAAAACTCACTTTTCTTGTATCTAATACATAAGTACTGCTTCAGAGGATTTTTTATTTCTGTTTCTCTTCTCTTTTGATCAAGATGATAACTTAATATTTCCACCTTTCTCAATATGGGTTGCACATTATTACTCTAAGATAAATTACCTTTATTTAACAAATTATTAAAGGCTTGAGGTATTTTTATGGTAAATGTAGTAATTGCTTAAAATAATATTCAATTCATATATCAGAGGTTTCACAAAAAATTTTAAGCAAAAGATCTCTGAAAAATGTGACCTCTTAGTAAATTTCATTCAACAACTCTGCTTTAAATAATTAATAAGATTTTGAAAACATACATTTTAAATATCTGATTTGTGCATAGAAAGATGGCCCAGTGATTAAGAGCACTGGCTATGCTCTTAGAAAACTTAAATTTCATTCTCATCACCCACATGACAGCTCACAATCTTCTATAATTCATTTCAAGAGATTGATATTAGCTTCTGGCCAACAAGGGCATAAGACATATACATATACACATACACACACATACACACACACACACACACACACACATACACACACACACACACACACATACACATACATACACACATGCAGCTAAGCAACCATACACAAAAAAATAAATTTGAAATGTCTGATTAGAATTTTTCTTTTCTCTTTTCTTTTCAAAAGTTAAGGTATCTGTGATTAAAGAAAAAACAAAAACTAGTAATTTCTGAATCTGTATATACAAATGACTTTTAGTTCTAATTAGCAAAACTATGCTCTCTTTCAATATATAGTATTAGATCAAGGTGAGATGATTACACACCTAAATAAAATCTAATTACAAATCTAAAATAAAAATGAGATTTGTATATTTAGATAAATTACTTGCATGAATGGAGAATATTAAACATATTTTTAAATAATAAAAATTGTAAAACACATTGCCTTAATATATTAGAAGATCCAAAAATAAGGTTTGTATTAAGCATTATTAATGTCATAAATATCACCATTCCTAAGTAGAAAATTTTAAACTATGATTTAATGTTTTGCCCCAACATATACCTGTAGATATTTGAAATTTGAATTCTGATCATTTAGAAACTCAAAGGGCTTCAGAAATTTCTAGTCTGCTACTATTGATTCTGAAAAATGAAGAAAATCAAAATGGATATGAAAGATACAAGGATAGTCATTTCAACAAATTGTTATAAGCATGAGGAACAAAGCGCTGTCTTCTGTGTTAGAATTCTAAAGAAGATCTGAGCACAAGATATCAAGTTATATTCTAAGAATCATGCAAAAATTAGGCTTCACATGAGAATTTCTATGACTGATGTATTGTTAGCAGCCCAGCATTGTCAGCACTGTGAAGCACAACCACTCTGTGCTTCCACTGGGCCTATATAGCAGCATTGTTTTGCTCTATAGTCTGTGGAGCAGTCAACATGACTCCAGTGCATTCTGGAATTAGTCCCAGAATGAGTGCCAAGCATGTTAAATAAGCTTCACATTGGGAGCATCTAAGATCGAATGATCATAGTGTAGTTAGATTTAAAATGCTCACGAGGCCAAGTTTTAAAGGAAGCAACACAAATTATCAGCCATCTAAAAGTGCCAACTGTGAGCAAGGACAAAATGATTTAGACAATGCTTAGCAAAAATAAGAAATATGAAAACTCTGCCAAGACAAAACAAGGAAAAATATATCAGTCAACTGACAAAAAAGAAGAAGAGAGACTATAGGAGATCTTGTTCTTATCTGTATTAAATAGACCCAGAAATTCGTAATGTGGACACTGAAATGTAAAAACAAAACAAAACAAGACAAAAGTTTCAGGTAAGATGCTGTGTTATATGAAGTAAGACCAATTAGGTAATATCAAGCTAAAGTTCATAACTTAAAACGTGGCTTCAATTTCTCACTCTTACTTTTCTCACATGGACTTTAGGGCAATTTGCTTTTGTTGGTAAAGCACAAACATGGACAGCCTAAGGGGTAGCCCACAAAGGGTAAGCTATGAGTCAGTGGATTGACTTCTGGTCCCACAATTCTACCAAGGACAAGTCCCATGAACTTTAGTTTTGAGCCAGCTCTTACAGAATGCAGACAATTTGCCGAGTTAATACTAAACCTTTTTCTATTTATTCATAACTGAAGTGAACTTATTTATAACCAGTTATTCCCAGCTCCTAAAGGAAATCAATTTTGCAAAGGTAACTGAAGGGTATGTTGATGTGCCTGTGTTGTAGTCTAATCGATGCCATACTTCTTTGTATATTTTACAAAAATGACAAATTTGGGTTACTGATGAAACGAATTGGTAGAAGACACCACAAGAGCAAAAACAACATACAAAAAACCAATATGGAAACCCGTATCTAGATTTCTAAGGGGGTAAAGGAGGATACAAGAAAGGAATGAGCTTGATGAGGGTTTATTGGAAAATCAGGGTTAGAAACTACAGAAGAATGTCAATTCTTATTTACTTCAGTTTCACCAAGAAAAGTCAATATTTTTCACTGTGCAGAGAGGTGTAGCAGAAAGATGCAGGCAATGTGAAGATTTAGCCTTGATACTCAAAATGTGGTCTAAGATGTATTAGTTGAATGATTTTTCAATAAAGCTAGTGCAGAGACATGAGAGAAGGTTCGGGGGAGGATGGGAGCATTTTTTAACAAATGTACTTGTGAGAAATCACAGCATCAACATCTCTGAGAGCTAGACACAAATAGAAATCCATATTGCACACTGGATCACACACACCATAAGATCAACAGTACCTCTTAGTACACCTTTTAAGTTAGAGAGCTGCAAATATTGCTGTCAGGAAGACTTGGGCTTGAATTTTTCCTTTCCCGCTTCTTATGTGACCTTAGTTCAGGTATTGTCTCTTATACTTGTTTCCTCCTGAAATATGAGGATTTTATCATGATTTGTGATTATCGGCTTAATGTTGTCTTGTGTGTGTCTGTGTGTGTGTGTGTTTGTGTGTGTGTGTGTGTGTGTGTGTGTGTGTGTGTGTATGGGTCTATGTGTGTATTCTTGTGCTGTTCTTTTGTATACTTTTTTATTCTGCTTTGTTTGTTTTGTTTGCAGGCTTGTTGGGTTTTTTTTATTTTTATTTTTGTTTTTGGATATTTACTTTATACACATTTCAAATGTTTTCCCCTTTGGAAACCCCTATTTCATTCCCCTACCCCCTGCCTCTATAAGGGTGCTCTTCCACTCACCCACCCAGTCCCGTCTTCCCTCCCTACCATTCCCCTACGCTGGGGCATCTAACATCCTCAGGCCCAAGAACCTCTCCTCCCATTAATGGCCAACAAGGCCCTCCTCTGCCGCATATGCGGCCAGCACCATGGGTCCCTCTTTGGATGGTGGTCTAGTCTCTGGGAGATCTGGGAGTCTGGCCAGATGACACTGTTGCTCCCTCCAGGGAGCTGCAAAACCCCTCAACTCTTTCAGTCCCTTCTCCTACTACTCCATCTGGGACCCCATGCTCAGTCTAATGATTGGCTGAGGGGATTCGCTTCTGTATTTGTCAGGCTCTGCCTGAGCCTCTCTGGAGACAGCTTTTTATGCTTCCATCAGCAAGCACTTCCCAGCATCCAGAAGATCTTCTGGGTTTGGTGGCTATATATGGGATGTATCCCCAGGTGGGACAGTCTCTAGATGGCTTTTTCTTGAGTCTCTGCTCCACACTTTGTCTCAATATTTCACCATGTGAGTATTTTGTTCACCCTTCTAAGAAAAACTGAAGCATTAGCATTTTGTTCTTCCTTCTTCCTAGACTTCATATGATCTGTGAATTGAATCTTGGGTATTTAGAACTTTTGAGCTAGTATCCACTTATCAGTGAGTACATACCATGTTTGTCACAAAAGAACAAACACAGTATGTACTCACTGCTTGTTTGATTTTTTTAAAGAGGGAAAAAAATAAGACTTGGAATTGTGTTTATTGGAAATTGGGAAGGATCTGAGAAGAATTGACAGAAGGGAAAACATGATCAGAATATATTCTATAAAAAATATTTTCAATAATATATATAATAACACACAACTTGGAATGTTGATATGTTTATTAATTTAAATTAATATTAGAGTCATACCATTTAAGCTTGACCTGTATTCATTAGGAACATTGATGAAATCCCCATTACCCATGCAAAAGGCCAGGCACAGAAGGACACCTCTGTGTTGGGGAAACTAAAGCAGAAATTTCAGCCCTGAAAACCTACATACAATAACAGAATATGGACTCAATGGGTTATACTCAGGGATATATACCTATAAATAATAAATGTCTACAATAATAATCAGTGAAAAAACAAACCATGAATTTGAAATAGAGTGCAGAGCAGTCTGTAAGAGGGTTTGGAAGGAGTAATAAATGATATAATTATAACCTCAAAAATAAACAGAAAATTACACAAAAACAGAAGAAAGAATAATTTTGGGGACTTTCTGGTGGCTTACTCTCTCCAGTCAATGAACTTTAGATACAGTGAGAGGTTCTGTCTCAAACAAAGGAAAGTAGGATGTGATAGGTAGAAGTACCTAACTTCGAACTCTGGCCTCTGTAACTGAGCTTACAGGTAATAAGATCACCCTTTCTAGCTCTTTCTTAGCTCTGGCAGGCTGGTTCAACACAGTAACTCTGGCTCATAGGTCCTCTCCAAGCTAACTTATTCAAATTGACTTCTGAGTAAATTGCTCTGCTTGGACTCAAACGCTGGTGATCTGTTCTAAACTTCTGGCTCCTTCTGATTCTCTGGTTCCTTGTCTTCTGCAATCTGTCTCTTTAAAACCATTCCCCTCCTTTTCTTCCTCCTCCTTCTTCTTCCTCCCCCCCCCTCTCTCTCTCTCTCTCTCACACACACACACACACACACACACACACACACACATACACACACACTGTGTCTCTTGTATTATTGCTCATTCTTGTCTGTTTACATGAGAGTTGGCTGTGTCTTATCCCTGATTCATTCTGTTAAATTTTTCTCTGATTGTCACTTTGTCTGATTCTCAATTAGAATTCACTTTCAAACATGGCTGCTTCTTCTACTAACTAACATTATCTCTGTTTTGCGGGGACTAAATATGTGTACTAAAGGGCATGCCTGCATTCCAGCCGGATCACACACACCTAATAGGCACTGGGATATGATCCCTTGCCAGAGCAGCCATGTTGCTGGATTAAAATTCCTTGACACCTTCCCTCTTTCTGCTTAAGCTAAAAATTGTACACAATTTAATTTTTACAACAGAAACAATTATCATCCCCACAAATATCCTTATGAAGCTCTATGGAGGAGATGATCCTTCATAACTGCAATCCTGATTATCTGTCCTTCAGCAAATGTCCATTCCAGCATCTTGGTTTTTCAGTCTGCTAGCCTGATGAAAATCTGTCCTTTTTCAGCCAGTTACTTGAGCTATTCTCATGCAGGGTTGTCAGCTGTCAGCTTTCTGATTGTCTGTACTGCTGTCTTTCTGAGTCTCTTCCTTCCTTAAGTCATGACTTTCATGTTGAAGTTTCTCTTATACAGATTGGACCTTTATCAATTTTGTTGGAACTCATATTCTTTCATCAACTATGAAAATGTAGAGAAGACTTCTACCCAAACACAACATGTTTCCTGTCTTCCATTATGATGTTAAAATATTTTTAAATACAGGTTGATTTAATTCATCCGGTGTTTTTTTTGTTTTTTGTTTTTTGTTTCCTACAATGCAGTATCTTTCAGCTAATCTTATTCCCACTTTCTGGCACAATTATATCTTTATGAATCTACATATAAACTAAACATTTAGGCACTCACATTTCATGTGCAGTTGCCCACCAATGAACCAAGCTTATCACCCATTTAAACCCATGAACAATACAGTCATATTGCATATAATGTCAATATACAGTGTCATTTAAAATAGGTATTCATTGTCTGAGATTGAAGGAATATTAATCTAAGCTTCCCATAGTAGATCTCATTTCTATTAGATAATGGCTACATCTGACACATAAGGCTTTAATATTCTTATTTAATCTCTGTTCCCATAAATTTAATTTGTCTTATCCTTTGTTTTACTGGATATATAGTTCCAATCCCTTCAAACTGTGTAGATGCCTTCCAAAGGCTCCAATATGGATTCCAAGATTCTCATGAGATTACAGTTATGTCACCTTCTGTGTCCACCAAAGCTTCCATTTTAATACCATTTTATTTTTAATTTTGGTCTCTTGTCATTGATAACAGTATGTAAAAAAATTACAAAGTGAATCAAACAATCAAACAAATTGTCTTTCAGTACTTTCAAATCTCCTGTTCTTTCTATTGGAGATGTATTCCTTTGACATATGCAAGCAGTAAAAGCTGAGCAATCCTGCCTCCTTTCTGAACTACACTACATATTTTTCTTTATATAAGCCATAATCTCAATCTTGACCTTGAAGGCTTCATCTATAATTCCTGAATGCACAAAGAATCCTTGAGAAGTTACACTATTTCCCCCTAAAACCATCCCTACTATTTTGGGGAGTAGAAGTCCATGAACTCCAATGTGTACTTTATAGCATTGAGTTTTTGGTGATAGTTTGAGACTTTTACTTATGTCTAAATATAGGGCAGTGCTTCCTTCTGTAGCATGCATTAGATCTTCAATACTTAGGTTAATTTTCTCTAGTTGCTCTGCGGATTGCTGACAGGAAGTACCTGGCTCATATTGTTTGTTTTGTTTGTTACAAGGACACAAGTGAGTCCCCTTAGGGAGTCTTCTGTATTTAAAGGATTATCTCATAGGGAGTTTCCCATTGTAAGGGATGACCTTACATATTTCTCACTGATCTGCATTCATTAGTTCAATGCCTATCCTTAACATAACTTCTACAAATAGTGGAAGGCTGAGATCTTGTAGAGAAGTCTCTAGGAATGCCTGTTCTACAATCCCTTTTTAAAGAGCTTTGTGTCCCACAGTCAAAACCAACAGACACTTTGATATCTAAGATTATTGTCCATTGCTTATCCAATTATATAGTCATGATAGTCAATATCAGCAATAGTTCTAGTCTATTAATCCATGAATACTAATTGAGCTTTTAAAGGTCTAAGAACTTTTTAACATTCTACATTTTCATTTTCAAGAGCTAAAGTTTTAATTAATACCTGTCTCACATCTGGTTCTGATATTGCCATGTTTATAGGGGACATTAATCCATATAAGAAATGATTAAAAGTCTCACTTGGGTTTTGCATAATCTATGTGAGTGACATAGACCTTTCTCCTTGTTACTCCACCTTATTCCAGGCTCTTAAAGTTACTAAAGTACACTGTATAATAAAAGAGTCATCAAATTGCATCTGCTGTCTTAAATCATAAAATTAACCTTCACCTAACAATTGGTCTTTGCTGATATTAACATCTTTAAGCCTATTGAGATCTTCAATGATTGCAGATGCTTCTTGTCACCATGTCAGCCATTATAATTGACAACCACCTTCCAGTAGAGCTGCTGCCAGATTCTGTTTTAGGTACCCCAGGTATTTAACATCTATATCACACAGGGCGAGTACATTTCAAAAGCTATTATTGATTCTTTAAAATGTTTACTATCTTGAATTTTAAAAGGATTCCATATTAGTTCTTCATTTTGTAATTTTTTACCGTTCTCTGGTACTTGTTCCAGAGTAACTGGAAATTCTGGTGGTGTTGTTCACCTCAATTTCATTAACAGGTGATATTGTAAGCTCAATGGGCTATTTATTTCTATCCTTAATTTCATTAGGTATGAAAGGTTTACAGTGAAGACTTCCTGTTCTTTTACTTACTCTGCTAATTTTGTCTCTCAAACCTTTGGACTATCATAGAAATTTTTCTTGTTGCACAGCTATTTTTCAACCTTTTTTGAGAGGAAATGTATAAAAAGTGTGATTAAAAATAGGGAGGGGGTTACTCCAATGGTCCCAGTTGCAGTGGCTTTTTAAAGTATCATTTCTATTCCCATAAGTCCTACCCCAGCTCTCAAGGGGTCTAAAATAGAGCTTCTTATTTTTAAATGTAGGAAATTCTGTCTATATAGTTAAAATTGTCTTTCTGGGTGACTTACTGTGATTTATTTTCTCAGACCCTCCTGTGGTTCAAGAGTCTCCTAAGTCTCTTCAGGAGACCAACCAAACTCAAAGAACTGATGCATATTCTGGAAATGATCCCAGGAGAATTTTTCCTCTGTGGTTTTCTGTCAGATATCCTCTGCTTTCTGCAAATTTGATGTCCTTTCTCCTACAGGATTGTTGAGTGCCAAATGTCATACATTCAGGTTACTCTTTTTTTAAAAAATTTTATTGATTCTTTGTGAATTTCACAACATGTGTCCCATTGCTATCCATCTCCGTATTCTTTCATATCCTCCCTAAACCTTTGAAACCTATAATCCCCAAATTAAAAAACAAACAAAAAAACAAACAACCAAAATCCCCATTGTGGAAGCTGTAGACTACCCTTTTTGATGACCCATCTATTCTTGTAAGTATTCATTACAAGGAGTCATTGGTCTGGTTCAAAACCTCTGGCTTGTGCTACAGTATCGATACTGACTTGCACCAGAACTCCTCTAGATATTCTGGTTTTGCCCAGTGTCATAGAGATCCTGCAGCTTTTCATGACCGATCCCTTCATATTCTCTAGCAGTTCTTACATGGGTTAGAAGATGAGGTGGTGTATTGGAATTTTAATCCAGCAACACAGCTGCTCTGGCAAAGGATTACATCCAAAGACTTTCTAGGTCTGTGTGATCTGGCTAGAATACAAGATTAAAGCGGTATCACTTTAATCCTTCTGGCTGGAATACAGACACAACCTTAGTACACAAGTTTGATCCTAAACAATTTTGGTAAGGTTAGTTTGTAGAAGAAAAAGCCATGTTTGAAGGTGACATCCAATTGAGGGACAAAGTGACAAACTGGAGAAAGATTTGATGGTGTTATGCTCTGACCCCTAGAATAGCTGTAGGCATTTTTGTCCAGGTCTGTCGGCTACTCCATAAGCATTGTTGTTGTAACACGCCTGCCAATCACTGACTTGGAGAAGTGACTTGACTCAAGGACATGCTGACTACATACCTTGTTTTGTTCTGTGCATTCTGAATGTTCTCCGTAAGGTTTTCTAATCTTAAGA
Organism: Uromys caudimaculatus; assembly: GCA_028551405.1. Classification (NCBI taxonomy): domain Eukaryota; kingdom Metazoa; phylum Chordata; class Mammalia; order Rodentia; family Muridae; genus Uromys; species Uromys caudimaculatus. Next base: position 87,284,766 of record CM052702.1, read on the forward strand.
AATTCCATAAAGTTTTGCATAGAACCCATTAAATCAAAGGTCATATGAACCGCTATGTCTAAAATGGCTTGGGTTAGCAGGCAGCCCTTCCTGCACCTATTTATGAATTCACTGTTTGTTTGTTTTTGTTTGTTTGTTTGTTTGTGGGTGGCACTGAAAAATGCTACTAATAAGCCAAGAAGTTATGATTGTAGTACTCATGCCCTGTTATCTCAATGTCTGAAATTCCCCTGTTCACCACCCATGCACCACCCCTCTTACCTTACTCAGGACAAATCATCTTAAAGGTTAGCTGATAATACTGTGCCTAGTAAGTCAACTGCTCCCTTCCTTGTCTTTTAAATTTTTGAACCTGTTTTTCTTTCCTATAAAAATCCTTCCTTAGAGCAAACTGTAGTGCAATTAGGCTCCCACAGTCCTTTTTTACCTTCTTGGACATCCAGTATTAAGTTGTGCATTCAATAAACTATTTTTGCTTAACTGAGATCAGAGTTTGTTTGGTTTGAGTGGTGATTCCTGAACCCCTACAGACAAAATGAGTCAGAGTAAGGTATGTTCACCTCACATGATATCAACAGAGGAAGGGGGCAGTTTTACAGAGACAGACTGCAGGTGAAGACAGAATGAGCCAGAGAAAAAAGAGCCAGAAGATAAGAACATATTGCCTTCAGGCAGTGGTGGTGCACACCTTTAATCCCAGCACTTGGGAGGCAGAGGCAGGTGGATTTCTGAGTTCGAGGCCAGCCTGGTCTACAGAGTGAGTTCCAGGACAGCCAGGGCTACACAGAGAAACCCTATCTCGAAAAACCAAAATAAATAAAGAAAGAAAAGAAAAGAAAAGAAAAGAAAAGAAAAGAAAAGAAAAGAAAAGAAAAGAAAAGAAAAGAAAAGAAAAGAACACATTGCCAAGTTAGTTTGAGGCCAAGCAGTAGCTTGGAGGGGAGTTTTGATGCAGAACAGCTGAGTTGAACCAGCTATCTAGAGTGCAGAAGAAAAGGTGAGATAGAAAGGGTGAGCTTATTTGGCAGTAAGCTTCTGAGATGACAATTACATCTGGTGAAAGAAAAGTGACTTTTACAGGGTGGGCCTACTCAAAGACCTGAATCTGGGCCTGGGTGATAGCTGAGTTGTCCAACCCCCCAGCTTTCCTGTACCCATACCACCAGGGACAGCTCAACTTTGATGCTCAGGTTGTGGTGCTGGGCCAATCTCCCAAATGCTGCAGCAGGTGAAGTGCAGGGCCAGTACTCTAGTTTTATGACTTTACAGCCAATTCTCCTGCCTGCTGCTGGCAGGGAAAGGTGTGTGAATTGGGTATTTCTCCCTCCACTACTCTACTTCTCCAGTGTTCATTTCTTTGGAGCCAGCTTACGCATGACCCTGTCACCATGGCAAGTTCTACTGTGTTACGCAGGTCTGGTGCAGGGCCTGCTCTTCCAAGTGCTACAGCAGGTGAGGGCTGTGGTCAGCTCTCCAGAGTACATAGCCATTGAGGGTCACAGCCAGCTAGGCACAGCCCTTATATAATGACATGATCCCAGACTACAGCCCTGACCTGAGAATTCAGGATGGTCTTTGATGGTAAGATGAGCCATGAACATCGACATAGACCTCTGCCTGCAGCATGGCCCCAGACCCAGCACCATCCAGGAGTTCACCATGAGCTTGGGTGGCATGCAAGGCTACTCACATCAGGCTGTTCTTCTCCACTCTCCTCTAGTCAGTCTTTCTTCATAGTGCTCAAACAGATCTGTTCCTTTTTCTCTCTCATCTCTCATTTACATGCATGCACATTTTAGTGGCCCTGGCTATGGGCAGACCATATGGTGGGAAGATCTCTGCTGTCTTCTGCACACCCATGTTGCCCAGGCCTCTCAGTCATTTGATTGTTGATCTTGAATTCACCCAGAGATGCCTCAATCACTTAATTTAATGAGGCATTTTTCTCCTAGGCACTGAAGGATGCCAAGAACAGCTTGCTTTTGGACTTAGTTTCCATATGCTCAGTCTTCAACATAAGGACAAAAGCTGTTAACTGAGTTTCAGAAACTGTGCTAGATGGTTCTTGTTTTCAAACATCGTTCTTTTCACAGAGAAGACTGAAGTCCAGCTGTGGCTTTTTTCAGACACACTCTGAGCAGTGCTTTTAGTTGAGAGAAGTGTTTCTTTCTTTTGCCTCATTCCTCAAGGAGCAAATGTGTATTGACTATCCAGATGCAGGTATTTGGGTAGTCAAGGAGGGGCTCTTGCTTTTGGAACCAGACATATTATGATAGAGACTGCATGTTCTACAGGTAATCAGAAGCATACTTGTAGAGTCTTTGTACTTTCTCAACAATTTTGCTTCTTTAAAACTGAGTATAAAATTTCCTGCTTCTTGAATTAGGAAGTTTCTGTACCTTGGGTGTCAGTTTGGCCTTGGGTTTGAGGAAAACTCTAGAGTTATCCAGAACCAACAACTGGAATCAGTGAAGACATGTTTCCAGAAAAGGGATATAATCTA
>CM052702.1:87287368-87300268 GCA_028551405.1 Uromys caudimaculatus
AGAGAGAGAGAGAGAGAGAGAGAGAGAGAGAGAGAGGGAGAGAGGGAGGGAGGGAGGGAGAAAGAGAGAGAGAGAGAGAGAGCACAGAGGACTTGTAAACCTAGCCAATATCTATGGATTAATATATATATATATATATATATATATATATATATATATATATATATATATATATATTCCCTACAACTGCCATATATCTAAACTCCTGTAATTTCTAAGACAAGGTGGCCAGCTTTAGCACAAACCAAAGGACAGGATTTCAAAACAAAGGTAGATATTATCTAGGAAGTTATGCTCCATATTTCAAACAATATCTTATTCTTACATGTGTTTTCAAAAAAACACAGTGGCAATGAGGACACTCTGTACTCCTCATACTGGAAATACAAAATGAGTCACTCACTGATGACAAAGTAAAATTAGATTATTAAATAAACTATCCAATATAATCCAATACTTGAGCAAGTTAATCACCAACATAACTTAAATACTAACAACATAATGTGACTCTATAAGCAGGTGTTATGGTGTTCCTTAAATTATCTAGCAAAAGCCATTGATTGAAAATATTTTAAAACATTTAATATATTTCAGATAATTTAAAATATTTCAATTGTTTTAAAATTAGTTTTTGATCATTTGTTAAATTAAGAATAATAAACTCTGACAAATTCTTTTGAAAAGATTAAATCCTAAAATATCTCGGAAATATTTAAGAAATTTTATCAAGGCATATTGTATTCCACACTAAAATTCCAAATCATTATTTGATAGTTTTAAGTTATTTATATAAAAATGAAAAGTACAACAGTTATAAAACCCTAAACTTGCACTGCATGATTTTTTCTACTACAAATATATTCCAAGAGTAATAAAAAAACCCCTGCATTTCTAAGTAAACTAAAATAAGTCACACCCTACAAATAAATCTGATGCTCACTAATGGCCTATCATCCAAACTTTTACTACGCTGGCTTAGGTAAAAGAATGACAATAAGAAGAAAAACATACTGCAAGAATTTGGCAGATTAATGACTTCATATCTAAAGTTCCTACTTAATTTCATGAATACTAATCAAAACCACATCGCCTCGTAGTACATTCAAAATAATTTCTTTGAATTTGGTTTACTAGAGAATACTTAAAGTAGGAATAATAGTTTTTTTTTCTACCAGTCCTAGAAGAAACCATTGTTCCTCTAAAAAATTCCTAACAGGTTTCATCTGAATCTGACTCTACAATCTAAGAAGAAAAATCTCTCAGTATGTTTCAAATACATTTATTGTACCAGCTATTCTGCCATCACCCTTCATTATGTTAGTGTATCACATGGATGTCTGTATTCCTATGAGGACACAGGATCAGAAAGCAATTGATTTCCCTTGAAGACTAGTGAACACAAAGGCCAGCTCTATTCTTAGTTGGGTCTCTGAATTATTAAAATTTTGTTGTTTTATCACAGTTAATCAAAACCTCTTCAGAATAATACAATTTGCCTTTCAAAAATTAGCACAACCTTCAAGGTCAAAATTATTGAAAATTTAAAATGCACTTAAAATTCTAAAATGTGTATTTAGAACAAGAAATTTATTTCAATTAATTATTAAATGTAAATTATTTATTTAAGAAATATTTAATATATGATTATTTGGTACATGAACAAAAATTAATTAAATCAAAAATGCACCAGTTATAATGAAAGGAATTAACAAAAAAAAAGTAAATCTGACCTTAAAAGCAATCTGGTGGATTATATGTATAGGTTGTTATTTATATTTAATGTTTCAGAAGTATGGACCAGAGAGGAAAAACTAAGTAAATTATGGGATTTGATGAACTGGAAGAAGAAAACATATACAGATAGTTTTCATCCTTCTGAAAGCTAAATAAATGGGAGCAAGGGCACTCAGCAGAAAGTTTAGTAAACTCTGGATAGTTACGTGAAAATTAACAGAATTGTGGGCAGTTTGTCAAATATTTCTTACAAATATAGCAATGATATAAGGATTGTATCTGAAGAAGCACACAGAATCTTGATTAGTAGAAGCTACAAGTAGGATTAAAGAAGGCAAGAGCACTTTCAACAATACCTGTAACATACCTGTCCCCTTTGTCACGTACAGAAAATGACTATGAAAGATGAAGCTCAAAGAAGATATGAATATAATTATTAGAAATTGTCTAACAATACAGGAAAAGTATTCAATAATTTTCTTGGCCAGTGGAAAAGTTAATAAAAGAAGGAACAGGAAAACCCTTTGGGACAAAAATGTTCATTTGGCATACTTGTACATCCATGAAGCCAATGCTTCATAATGACTTTGGACACCTAAATGCAAATTCAATAAATATTAATGATTTTCACCAAAAGTACAAACCAAAGAAATGGCACTTCCTGTGAGAAAATGCAGAGCATATAGAGCAGTGGTTCTCAACCCATGGGTCATGGCCCCTTTGGGATTTGCATATCAGGTATTCTGTGTATCATAGTCTTATATTACAATTCATAACAATAGGAAATTTATAGTTATGAAGGTGTGACAAGAGAACATTGTGGTTGGAATTCGCCATAGTATTATGAACAGTATTAAAGAATCACAGCATTAAGATTGAGAACCAGTGTGGTAGAGGTAGTAAAAGCAAAATAAAGAAAAATATATTTCAATTAATGAGCAAAATGTTTTCTAATTGAAGGAAGCTGATTCAACAACAGATTAAAGAAGCAATGAAGTCCAAAGAAAATTCTAGAGGTAAAGATCCATGCTAGTTATACTGTAGATGTATCAGTGAGGATTCAGAAGTCCTTGCATTTGACCAGCTGTTGGTTTGTAATGGTCCCCATATGATATAACAAGAACTTCTTTTAAAAGGAGTAATGGCTAGAATTATGTATTGGCTAATATATGGCAAGTTTCCAGAATGCAGAGAGTAATTATACTGGTTTATGAACGTGGCAGTGCTAGATTCTGTTCTAGGGTCTATGGTATCATCAGCCATGAATAGTTGGTTACATTGATAGTAACAGGCATTCCTCCCCCTTTACTGAGTAAGGCTTAAGTTCAATTGTTTGTTGGTTATTGCTAGATATAAGTGCTGCTATTTCACCTATAAGGATATGTTGGTGGTTGTTCATTGTGGTCAATAGATTTAAAAGTTTCTTGGGAATACTGATTACTTTCTTCCTGAAGAGATTCTATTTTTGAATATTATGAGAGCTAGTGCTCAGAAAGGGGGCCTCCAAGTCAGTTTCAGTTCAATTCCTCCAAGTCCTGAATTGAGTGTGTAGTGTATTCAGTAAAAGAACATACCTTCATATTCTTGGAGAAAGCAATTGCAATAGCCATAGCCTATATTATTGTGAGAGTCTTTTGAACTTTACTGATCAACAATTTAATGGAATGTTTCCTGTACCTGGCACTGTTCTTTCTTTTGTTTGTTTGCTTTGTTGATGGGTTTGGTTTTTTATTTTAAATATTCTGTGGCTATCTGGAGGAGCATAATTACTCCAAGTAGCATACATTCTTAATATACATGCACATGCATACATAGTATGAATACACATATATTTTTATGGCTAAAACTTTAGAAGCCAATATTATCATCTTATAATTTCACATTATAAATATGATTAAAATAAATTAAATCACTTTGTAAAAACATTATGAAATTGGAAATTATATCAGACAGATCAACTCTGTTTTATGGACCATTCATTTTTTTTCTTCTTTGAAATGACAAAGGAAAGTTGACTTCAATCAAAATAGCACACAACCTAATCTCATAAATCGTATGTTTAATGTTACTTGTTTTCAGTAGGCTTTGAAAATCTTACTATTGTCACACTCCACTAGAAATAAGTCGACAACTCCTAACTAAATTCAGAGAACATAAATACTAGCTTCTAAATATACAGTACTCACCTCTCTAATGTGAACATAAAATTAAAAAACATTCAATTTTCTCCCTTGAAGATATGTTAGTTTCACTCGGAGCAAAGAGAAACATTCTCTTGCATTTCCCAAGGCCATTACACTGAGATTCATCTGACACCTATAACACTTGCTGAAGTTACCCCTTAAATATTTCTATTTGACCAGTATGAAGTGTTCTTCCTTATCTTTTTTGATAACTTTTGGTTGAAAGTTGATTTTATTCGATATTAGAATGGCTACTCCAGCTTGTTTCTTGGGACCACTTGCTTGGAAATTTGTTTTTCAACCTTTTATTCTGAGGTAGTGTCTGTCTTTGTCACTGGGGTGTGTTTCCTGTATGCAGCAAAATTCTGGGTCCTGTTTACATAGCCAGTCTGTTAGTCTATGGCTTTTTACTGGGCAATTGAGTACACACACTCACACACACACACACACACACACACATACACACACACACACACACACACACGCACACATGCATACACATCTAATACTCTAGCTAGAGTATTAACTAGAGTATTAGAGTATTTTCAATATTGCTTCTAATTATCCATGAGCATGAAAAGTTTTCCCATCTTCTGGTGGCTTTCTTGCCTTTTTAAAAAGAAATTTAATATTGTAAATGTAGTTCACCTTCTTTGTTAGGTTTATTTCTCGATATTTTATTTTCTTGTTCTGCTATTTAAAATATATAATTTAAGTTATATTTTCATGATATTTTTCTCAGCATGATTATTATTGGTATATAGGAAGGATCCTGCTTTTTGAAGTTTGATTTTTTAACCCTGTCACATTGTTGAACATGATCAATTTTATAAATTTTCCTGTCATATTTTAAGATATTTTTAATATTATATAATATTATTTGCCAATAGAGATAATTTGACTTTTTTTTGTATTTCTATCCTTTAAAATTCCTTCTCTTAACATTTTCACAATAGATTCAATAATATAAAATATCTTGGATAACTCTAAGAAAGCAAATGAAAGACTTGTATGATAAAAACTTTAAGACATTAAAGAAATAAACTGAATAAAACATTAGAAGATAGAAAATTCTCCCATCCTTATGGATCAGTAGTATATGTATTTCATTATCCTACCAAAAGCAATTACAGAATCAATGCAATGTCCATCAAAATTTAAACACAATTTTTCACAGATATTAAAAGAACAAGTTTTAGCTTTATAATGAAACATGAAAAAATCCAGGATAACTAGAACAATGAATAGAAAAGAACTAAAAGTAAAGTAGCAATTATCACTATCTTTGATTTCAGATTATACTATAGAACTATAATAATAATAGCATAGTATTTGCACAAAAATCAGCCTATAACTCAAAATTATGAGTGTGCCTTACTGCCTCAAGATCCAGAATAAAGGCTTGTCTTTTCCCTGTGTAAAATATCTGGATTAAAGTTGTGTCTTCTTACCTCAAAGATCTTGATGGATCTTCTCACTTCAAATTAAGCAACGTCCTTCACAAGTATGCTCCTCCATCTTTGAATTTTAGTTACTTATAGATATAGTCAAATTGAAAATCAATAATAGACTTTACAGACAGAAAAAGTTGTTAATTTGGCCCCATTCTCAATAAAACAGTTTGACATATATGTGTTATGTATGTATGTATACACATACACACAGAGATAGATGTTGATATATATATATTCAATAATAAATATTATACTTTATTTTCAAGCTGATCCCATGAAACTATATACTTAATAGTGCAAGTTTTATTGAATGACTGTAAATTTAAGTTCCAGTTTACTCAGACATCCATTTGGTTGACCTCCTCAATGCCAAGATCACTTCATGTCATAAACAAACATTGATAAGAAGAACCCCGAGGAAACTATTTGTCAGCTAATTTAATTAGTAATTTTAAACTGAGTGTCAATGTCAGCCCATGTCCTAAGGGTCCTGCTTTGCATCTCTGATGAACTCACCATGCTCTCCACCACTCCGCCAGTGAACTAGTACTTAGACAATTCCAAACTTAGTGAGGCTAAGAGCAAGCAAAAAATGCAGGAGACTTATTTCACACAAAGATAGTAAACATATGGAATACATTGTTCACTTAGAGCACTGGAGCAGATAATATAAACCAGCTTTGCAGCACAAAAATTCATTTCTACAGGATATTAAAGACATCAGAAAATCCAGAAAGACTTGATATTAGTGGCTTAGAAAAGAAGAATGTCAGATATACTTAGATAAAGGTATTTCTTTTAATGTTCACATGGTCCTTCCTACCTCTATCTGTTTTCTTTATGTCTTAAGGTTCTTTTAATTTTCTGGAAACCAATATAATTGTGACTAGCTTAGCAAAAATTGCAGCCATATACCATAATGCATGCTATAAAGCATGCAGTGATCTTAAAGTGTGTAATCGGGCTGCAGATGGCACTGTTAATTTCTATCACAGACTGCAAAACCACGAGGGAGATAGTGTTTGCCTCACTGCCTTGCTGTTCTACAAGAATGATTTCTGATGCTTCTCCATACTGCACAGCTTTTCTACAAAGTGTTTTAGAAAGGCCAAAAGGAATTTGCTTGCTATTAAAAGAAATCTGAGCAAAACTGCCAAGCTGCTCTAGGTATTGTCTTTGGCTGGCCCCAGGTTACTACCCTTTTTAAGGGAAAGTACAGGTACCTATTTTTTTTTAGAATGAAACAAACTCTGTCCTGGGCTTTGGGAATTCATGAAAACATCAACTCTTTCATATCAAAAATAAAAAAGTATGAATTCTATCCGTTAGTATTTTTTTAATGAGGAGAAGTTAAATAAAAGTAAAATGTTTCCAAAATATGAACAAATAAGAGCAAAAAAAAAAAAAAAAAAAAAGATTTTGCAACAACACTGTGTTTTCCTCAATAGCATAGGCTACAGATTGTCTCCCCTAGGGCCCTAGGGCTTCACCCAATGGAGTATATACATTTTCATTTTTACATTTCATAGCTTTAAAATGTCTGGTCCTTGTTAAATTGAAAAATCTTTTTTCCAACCACTTGAATTATGTTCAGGGCATAGCTATTTGAATGTTGTGTCTTAGAGACATTTAATACAGGACATTATAGCTCCCCTAATCTTTCCATATCTTTGCTTTCTTATTTAAAATCTATAATTGACAAGGTCAAATGGGATTGAAACCATGCATAAGAAATGGTGAGTGTAATTCAAGACATCTGATAAGGTTGTGATAATTTTGGCCAAACTTGTTGTTATATGCTTCATCTATATACAATCACTTGCCTTATTTCATATTTATCATATACCTATCATATATAGGATATACCATGAAAACGTATATTCCTATTTTCCATTAATTCTCATAAACTGAAAAATCTCTGGGGGAAAAATATAACTCCTTAAGATTTTCCTCAAAATTAGGTAGATGCAAGCAATTTTGAATTTGCAAGTATTTTCAAGCTCGAATGGGATTAAAGAATAGAAGTACATGCATAGAGTATGCAGATGGCAAGTTTTCAGAATAATTTATCTTTACATTTATTTTTGGCATTTGCTACTGTTGATTCATGTGAAAGAGAAGTCATGAAAGTTCTTAAAGGATTGCAAGATAGAACAAGAAAACATTTAAAACCCCAAAGACCAACCCTTTCCTTTTGAAATTATTTATTTTTGGTTTTGTTTTGTTTTTTATTTTAAATATGTTTGAGTGTGTGTGTGTGCAATACAGATGTTCCCTAGATTCCAGAAGAGACTGTTGGATTCCTCAGAGTTAAAGATGTAAGCCACCTACATGAGCTATGGGAACTGAACTTCAGTTTTCTCCAAGAGCAGTACAACTTTTAAATCCTGAAACATGTTTTTTCCTTTTGATACACTACAATCAGAGTCATGCCTACTATTTCCTGCCAGAAGGAGAAACATATAGCACGTGACACATAACACCTAGAGACTATAACATAAGGTATCACACAATATGGAGACTCTGTAGCATAGCCCAGGTAAAATAGCTCTTTCAAAGAAGGCATGGGAGCACAATTTGCACCCTGACTCTCTCTCCCTCACAGTGCAAAAAATGTGAACTTTTCTGAAATTTTGAAATTTTGTCTTTCTCTAATCACTTATTTAAGGGGAAAGATGCACTTTGTCAAAAAATACAAAGATGACCAGCTAGAACATAATTATAAATTTTGCAAACCATGCCTAACTTCAGTTGTAATCTGGAACCTTTGGTTTAGATGATAGACAAAGAAAGAGGCTGGGGCAACATTTGAAGAAATGAGTTTATCTCTTTGGGATACAAATCTTTACTATAAATGAGTTTCAAGTTTGCAAGACAATGGGGATAAATAATAATGAGTCTTAAATTTTAATATAACAGGAATATAAAAATAGTTATAGTTGATATGCTTATGGTGTTAAAGAGAATTTAAATTCCCTTATATATAATGTGTATACATATACATATATATGTATATATACTAGATAATGTGTGTGTGTGTAGCATACGTATATATATAGATAATACTTATTACTACTTTGCAGGCAGATTATTACCATAAATGTTATCAGAGAGGATGGCAAGTAATCTAATTCTTCAGAGATCATATTAACAGAACCAGGAACAAGTTTGGAAGTAGTTACCTTCACCTGAGCATTGTTAAAAACAAGCTGAGTGAGAGAAAATTGTCACTAACTTAATTTGTAGAGCATTATTAAATTTGATATCTTCAACATACCTGTTGTAAGGAAATCTGTCATTATTATATCTTAATTTTCATACCTTGTTCAAATGCATTTAAAATATTTAATATGTATTAATGTGCACATATTGTAAAGGTTAATTCAATACATATAAGTGTATCCACTTGCAAAATGGCAAACAGATTCTTCTGGGCACTGATTGTTTAAACTGAGATGCATGCAACACAGGTGCTACAGACTAACTAATGTACAGAATAACTGTGTTATCTTGTTTTACAAATTGTACTGTCTACCTAAAATTAACTCTCTCTACTGGGTATAGAACACAGTCAAAGGGGTCACTTATTCTGTGTCTATATATCACATTCTCACAGACTTAGCCCATGAAAACTCTTTATTTATTTCTTTTAAGCAATCCATAATTTCAGATACATGAATATTATCTTGACATAATTTTCACAAAACCACTTAAACCTGAGTTAATTCTGTTTGTCCGAAACCACTGTGACGCCATGCTTGTAACTACTCTTCTGGTTAAACCAGTCTTTGCAACTAAATATGTTTTGAAATCTTTGCACACAAAAGATCTCAATCTTTCTTCTTCTGCTGCTACCTTTTCTTTCTTCTTTTGTTTGTGTTTTCCTTTAATTTTTAATGTTTTTTTGTCTTAGTCCTCCCTTCTGTTGGTCCTTCTATGTCCCGTGCTCCCATTCTTCTACACTAAAACATACTTTTCTGCACAGTTGTTTAGAAAATAAATTCCTTCCCTAACTTCTCTGCAAAAAGAAATTGTTCAGCAGGAATTGGAGGGGAATAAGAGAGTAGAATGGATGCAAATGTGACCAAAACTGATTTGTATATAAGCAGGAAATTACCAAAGAATAAATTATTTTCTAAATTATAATTTCCTATCCTAATTCTTTATTTAGAAAACTTATATTCACTTCCATTATAGCTCAGTTCTCACCTGAAGTTCATATCAATATCGCATATTTTATTTATGAAGATCTGTTGCTCTACTATGTATAAGATTCCATATCTTATACATTTTATACTCAACACACTGTCCTGAAGGAACTGTTGAGTTGGCATTCTTCAGTGAATGAATGTGAACTAGTGAGTTGTAATATGACAAGAAACATCACTCTAAATAATTAACTAAACATGGTATCTTATTCAAATTCTAATAACTTGAATATTCATAATGATGCTGACTTAAAGATTCACATCATATAAATAGAGCAATGGATCACACTTGGAATCCAAAGAAAATACACACCATTATGTTGCTAATGCTTAAAGACACATGACTGTAGGAATATGATCTGAAAAATTGTGTTACATTTGGCTACTCTTTAAGTCATGATGAATTAGAATGCTTGTGAATTAACATATTTTCCAGTTAAATTAAGTTTTAGAGTAACTTCAATTCTTAAATGGGACATATTGAATTTAATATTTAAAATTACAATTTTCACAGTTGTTTGTGCAGCCATTATGTTATGAAATTCATGTTCATTACTTGGAGAATAATTAATATTTTTCAGAGTGTTTTTCATAGAGTACTTAAATAAGACAGTCTATCTGAGGAAGATAAACAATCACCAAACATCCTCCTAATCAGTGTAATAACAAATACAAGTGCAAACTTCATGCTGGCCAGAACTATTAAAAGCACCCTGAAGTCTACGATTGCTAGAACATTTGCTTTCAACAAGAACAGAAGCCAATTTAATTACTATACTCAACAATTTACCACAGACCAAGCAGTCTCTCATTACACACGTGAACCACGCACAAAGCTCTGACAAGCTGGAGAATTAGCCTGGGAACCTGGTTCTCATTCTGAAAATAAAACGGAAAGAGGCTATAGATGAAGAGTAGGCTTGATTTTCAGAAACAAATATGGGTGGTAAAAGACCACGGAAAAGAGAAGACTACTGAGAATTAGTGTCAATAGCCGTCTGGATTTAAAACCAGTAAGGAGTATGTCCCAGTCAGCTCATGCTTCCGCAACAATTACCCACAATCTAAGTGGCTTAAAATTGAACCATATCTTTCAAAGTTCTACAACAAAAGTCCAAGTTCAAGATTTCATTTCTATTGTGGAGTTTCTTCCTGAGGTATAGGCAGTCTACTTCAAACAATATAATTAGAAACTTGTCTTATTTGAAGGAAAATAGAGGTTTGGGATAAAGAACACTCTTTAGTGTACTGTAATTAAAATACACTGAGCATATCAGAATTCTACCTCTTTGACTTCATTTACTCTTAATTGCTACCAAAAATATTTTTTCTCTAAATAAAGTTACACTGGAGTTCGAGACTTCAACAAATAAATTTGGAAGAAACAAAATAGGAAAATTCATTATTCTTCAATCTTTCCTGTATATTGCTTTGAAAATCACTAACCCTGCTCCTTTACAGTACATATGGGGTTGATTGGAGGATGAAGTGTGCCCCCAGTACTAACTTAAAACAGAAAGAAGTCTTTCTAAGGGGAGAAGTTGCCTAAAACAGCTGCCAGCTTTCTACCCCACCATAAACACGTGTTGTGTCCCCTAACTTCTTGCCAATCAGCCTTTAGGAAATGTTGATTAATCTTGCAGAGATTGCCTTTCTCAATATGAGGGCTTCATAAATATTTGGAAAAGACCTCAACAGATGAATAATTTGGAAGTAAATCCTTGAGAGTAGTCAACTGAGCTTCCTGCTTCTCAAGGCTCTTCATCCTGAGAAAAATTTCCAACCCTTTTCTCAGAAACCATGTAGGGATAAAACCAGAAACAGTTCTCCTGCACTTCCTTAATAGACATTTTACAATGGAAGCTGTGTCCCTGCAGGATAACAAGAATTTAGATGATAGAAAAAATGCCACTTTTAAAAAGTGAACACGATCTAACTATGGACCTCATGAACACAGTAAGTAGACACAAGCTACAACTGCTCGTAAGCTTAGGAAATTTCCTTGATACAGAAATTGAACCTTGTAAAGACCCAAACCTAGTGAGAAATAGAGAAATAATAGATAAAACAATGAATGCAAAGGGTGACCTATGAATTGAGGAGCTAGAACAATAATTTGAAAGGATTTAGAATACAAATGAAATGGTGAAGGATAAAAGAAAAAAAGGTTTCCAGCATTGATGAAAAGTATCCATAGGCATAAAGAAGGAAACCATGGAAAAAATGAAGCATTTTCACTACATTCATTATACTCCTATTCAGCTCCATTTGAACTAGGAAGAATAGCATGCTCAGAGAAACACCTTCTTACTGTGAGAAATGAATTATCAGAGAAACAAACACTTATGATATATTAATTCATATTAAGACCATTAAAACAGCAAATAGAACAAGGCATTGTATTGCATAGATAATAGTTGTTGGGAAGTCATTTTGATTTTTAAGCTACATTTCACCTAAGAGAAACACAAAATATTTTGATCAAATAAAACAATTTATTATATCTCCTTTGTAGTTAACACAATGGTTAATAAAGGACTGGGTCATTGCTTGGTGATGGTGCCCCTGTGAAACAATTCTTCTGAAGGTGCCCTTGTTTCACAAGTATCAAGGCTCATGGCTCTGTACTGCCTAATGGGAAAAAAGAAAATAAACTGTTTCCTATTATTAACAAGATTAAATTTCCATAAGATGAGTAGTAATTGAAATCAGACCATGACCCTTGCAGAGGAAAACCCTAAGCACTGTCTATTTATAATTACAGTATCTTATCTTATTTTCTAAGACAATATTTTTATAATATACAAAACGTCCAATAATTATGTTATTGAATAAATGCAAAATTTTACTTAACAGAATTGTCTGTATAATTGGCCACATATTAAACATGAATCACAATTATCAGCACATAGTTAACCAACTAGAAATTATCCATTGACAGTTTCATAAAAGTTGAGAACTATGTGCTTAAGAGTGATTTCTCTCTGCTTTCTGATGCCTTGAGTACATGGAACTTTGTAAATGCAAGTCATAACGGCATAGGCAATGGCGAGATGCTAAAGTAAAGTTTCTGTAGAATTATATCCATTGTTCACCAGCACTTTAAACTGTGCCTTAACTCACATCAATGGTAAAAAGTAACTCCTATAATGATTAACTATATAAATTAGCACATGGGAGCTTGGGCCACAGGGCTCCACAGCTGATCAGCGCCGGGATCGCAAGAGCCAGGAGTGGGCCAAGGACACGCCCCACAGCTCACCAGGCACGCAGAAAAGCCCCTAGCGGGGGCAACGCGTCCGCAGAGCTCACTGACTCCGC
>CM052702.1:87300768-87330022 GCA_028551405.1 Uromys caudimaculatus
AGGAGGAATTCCCTCACAGAGGCGGGGAGGGGGAGGGGACACGGGGTTTCCAAAGAAAAGGGGAATCATCCGAAATGTAAATAAAGTATCAAAAATAAAGAAAAAAATAAAATAAAATAAATTAGCACATGGAACGTAAATATATTGAAAATAATTGGTGTTTATATTCATGGTAATTCTTGACAATTACTCTAAAGATAACTTATTCAGCATATGACTGAAAACTGTTTTATATTTTGTTGTATTTTGTTTATTTTCATTATCCATAAATAGAATATGGATAAAAATAGAGAAAAATAATATTGAACAGTACAGTACCATATATTCTCTTTTTATACAGATGTTGTGATATGATATTTATAATCATAAATAAAATAATCTGCATTTAGTTTTATAATTTTCTTTATTCTTTAATTTTTTGTCCCATATTATAAATGGTAATCCCCTCCCCTCTCTCTATTCCTTCCAGGCTCCCCAACACCACCCCTCTCCCCCAGATCCACTGATCTTCAATTTTCTTTCAGAAAAGAAGCAGGTCTCCCAGTGATATCATCTGAGTATGGTATAACAAGATGAAATAAGACTTGGTACAAACACTCATTTTGTGGCTGTTGAGGCAAACCAGTAGGAGAAAAATGTTCTCTGAGTAAGTAAATAAGTCAGAGACTTCCCTACTGTCTTTGTTAGGAGTCCAATAACAACAATAAAAAAAGAAGCTAAATAACCATAGCATGTATACAAAGAACTTAGCACAGAACCATGAAGGCTCTATGATTATCAGTTCTGCCTCTGTGAGCCCCTATACTCCTTAGTTAATTCTGTGGGTTATATTTTCCTGGTGTCCATGACCCCTCTAGCTCTTACAATCCTTCCTCCCCTGTTCTGCAGCATTCCTGAGCTCTGCATACTGTTTGGCTGTGACTCTTTGTATCTGCTTGAATTAGCTACTAGAGGAAGACTCTGATGACAATTGGGATAGGCACCAATCCTAAGAGTATAGCAGAATTATCATTAGTAATTATTTCATTTGCTTTTTAAAAATCAATCATGTTTGTCTCTTTTATAGTTTTGGATCCTGGCCAGCCTGGACTCACCCCTGGGCTTCAAGTAAGACCAGTTATTGGTTGGCCACTCCCACAAGTTCTGAACATTGTGAACATTCTTCTCCCATTGTTCCTAAATGCCCCCTTATTTCTGTCTTCTTTCTCTGTATGTTTTTCTTTGTCCCTCACTGCCCCATCTGGTCCCTCCTGTTCCCATCATAAACTAATCCTAGTAAACCCACAATTCTATTCTATTTCCCTTCCCAGGGAGATTCATTTGTCCCTCCTGGATGTCCTGTCTTTATCTAACTTCTCTGTGCCTATGCATTACAGTGTGATTATTCTTTACTTATCAGCTGATATCCACTTATAATTGAATTCATACCATGCTTGTCCTTCTGTGTTTGGGTTGCGTCACTAAAGATGATTTTTTTTATTCTACTTCCATCCATTTGCCTGCAATTTTTTAAAGCTGAACAATAAATACCCTTTTGTGTAAATATGCCATATTTTCTTTACTCATTCATCAGTGAAGGCATCTTCGCTGTATCAAGCTTCTGGCTATAATAAATAAAGCTGCTATGAACATAGTTGAACAAGTGCCTTTGTAATGAAATGGGGTGTTTTGGGGTATATGCCCAAGAGTGGTATAGCTGGATCTTGAGATAAATGAATTCCCAATTTTCTGGGGAACAGCTGTATTAATTCCAGTCATGACTGTAGGAATTTGTACTCCCTCCTGAAACCAAAAATATACAATGAAAAAATAAAACATCTTCAACAGATGGTGCTGATCTAACTAGATATCTATGTCTAGAAGAATGCAAATAGAACCATCTTTACCACCATGCACAAAATTCAAGTCCAAGTGGAGTCAAGTCCTCAACATAAAACCAGACAAACTGAACCTGATAGAAGAGAAAGTAGGAAATAACCTTTAAGTGTCAGTACAGAATTAATTTTCTAAACAAAACACAGATAGTGCAGGCACCAAAATTGACAATTGATCAAGAAACTGAAAAGTTTCATTAGGCAAAGGACACCATCAATAGGTCAAAAGGCAATCTGCAGAGTAGAAAAGGTTTTCACCAACTCCACATCCAATATATCCAAATATATAAAGAACTCACATAACATGGTAGCAACAAACCAAATAATCAAATTAAAAACTGAAATACAGACCTAAACAGCACAAATTCTCATTAGAAGAATCTCAAATGGCTAAGAAACACTTAAAGAAATGATCAACATATGTATTAATCATTGAAAAGAAAATCAAAACCACTTTGAGATTCCATCTTATACCTGTCAGAATGGCTAAGATCAATGACACAAATGGTAGTTCAGGGTAGCAAGAATGAGAAGCAAGAACACTCTTCCACTTCTAGTTTTATCACATTCTAAGCATGAGGTTAGCATATACATATGCTACCTATAAAAATAGAGAATCTGAAGAAATATTTGAACACAGTATTATAGAATTTTCTTAATAGACAGATTGCCACAGTTCTCCTGAAACACAATTTAGTAAGATGATTCATGAGTCAAAAAAATATGGTATCAGATCCAGGTTTAAATATCAAAAGCACAATTAATTAAGGAAGAAATATACTTCATATATAGTAACTCGTTAAATAAACTCAAGTGATATTTCCTAATTTTGCAGCCAGGGTTTTATTAGCATATATTAATATACAGAGCAATACAGGCATAAAACACAATTTGATCATATTCACCTGCTCTATAACTCCCACAACTATGATAGTTCCTCATTTATTTTCACATATTTTTTATTAAACAACAAATATTGAGGTGAAGCCTGTTATTTGTTATTATAAGATCAGCATATTTCATTTCACATGATGATCTCAAGTACATTTTTTCCTAACTCTTCTTATTTATGTATAATTTGAATCACTGTGCACAAGTGTCACAATTTCTTTCACTTGCATCTGTGAGCACCTAGATTCATAGGCTGATCCCACTTGGATTAGAGAGGGGACCATGACTATGCAGGTATGTTTGTAGTGTCCTGACTTTCATCTTGATGAACTTATATCCTCATCATGAAGGCTGATACATACATCCTGATGATGATGGCATGAATCTCTTTTTATTTTATCGGAGTAGTTTCATACTGATTTGGTCTTAGGTTGAACATGTTCTTATTTTCATTAATGATGTATGGATCTTTCCTTTATATTTTGCAACATTTGATACCATTTTGTTTTCTAGATTATTATCCTGCTTGGAATGAGACAGGATGCTAATGTAATATTGGCTTGCATCCCCTTAGTAGCTAAAAAGAATGACTTTTTTTTCTGTGTATATTTGTCAGAAATTTGTGCTTCTTCATTTCATATCTACTCAGCTCATTTTCACATTTATTAATTGAATTAATTTTTGTTTTTATTTAATTTTTTGAATTCTTCATATTCTATGGGTATAAATATACTTTTGGTCAATATCTAGCAAATACTTTATCCCATCCTGTCACTTGGATTTTGATATGCAGAAGATATTAATTAAATTTGTTCTAAAATAACTTTACACATATACACAATGCACACTAACTAAATGATAACTCTCTACTTGCCTTGTCTACCTTCCTTATCCCAGCAAAATATCTCTCTTATTAATGTCTACTTCTTTTGTTTTGTGATCCACTGAGTTTATCCAAGGTTGTCTCTCTCTGATAGTGAGTTTGGAGGTATAGTTAGAGTCTAGTGGCTGCAGGAGCATAAACACAACTCAAGAAAGTGACTCTTCTAGAATCTATAAGGATTAAGAAGTAGAAACCCAGGAGCCTCTCCTACTTAGGTGAGTGAATGTTAACAAAGTCTATCTTGTGTGGCTCAGTGTTCTAGCCACATTTGGTGTAAACTAATGATTGCACTGGTTGTGTGGAGCCTAGAACATGTTACTCTATAACCCTTTATTCTGTCTTCCATTTCTTACATATTTTCCACCCATCTTCTACAATGTCCCCTTCTACCTTAGAAGCAGTCATGTCTTCTTTAGAGTTCTTTAAAATGTGTCACCTAAAATTTAGAGATTAAAATATTAAGAAATATGTCTTGGAAACCTTTCTATTGCTGGGAAGAAACACCAGGAACAAGTCAACCTAAAGACAAAGCTTTTAATTGGGGTCTTGCTTATAGTTTGGGAGGTTTAGTCCATGACCATAAAGATAAGGTGCATGGTGGTAGGCAAGCACGGCAATGGAGTAGAACCATAGTTGAGAGTTCCCTGTGATCCACAAGCTGGAAGCGAGAGAAAGCATAAGAATGGGCCACTCCAGGGAAAGTGCTTTTCCAACAAGATGAGACTTCCCCATCCTTTCTAAGCAGCTCAATTCCTGGGAATCAAACAATCAAATAGATGAGTCTTTGGGAGCCAGTCTCATTCAAACCACCACATAACCAGTTGTGAATACCTTGAAAGCCATTATGTGATCCTTTGATAACCGACCATAAGAAGAAAACTATTTAATCTTCAGTATACTAAAATGTGAACTCATTATACAATAAATTGAAAAACAGCATTAGTAAGTGTTTCTTATAAAGGTCAGATTAATGTTAAACGCTTCTCAGACCACTGTGGTAACCAAATTGTCTTTTGCATCTGAATAATCCAAACAAAAGACAAAATATTTCTGGTGGAATACTGCCTTTAAAAAATTAAGTTCTATAAAAAGAAAAGTTCTAATCTTTATCTAATAAAATTAATGATTAATTTATCAAAAGTATATTTAAATATTTAAAGCCTGAACTTATAAATTATTGGAAGTAAATAAATGCCTTTAAATGTCTATGTGTTTATTTCCTCCACAGAGCTTCAAATATTAAGTAAAAAAAAAATGCACTTAATTGTTTTAAAATATGACCTGTGAAGAGTTTATAGGTATTATCAGTTTTATAGTATTGAGACTAACCAAGTTGAAAACACTGATATTTCAACTGCTTGAAATTAGTATCATTAGTGATATGAAACAAAGCTTTCTCTACAAATACTCAACTCTATAAATAAAGGTAACTAGCTTAACAAACTCAAATATAAAAGGCAAGTACTTTTTAAAAGTAAAACAAGATAATAAAATAGTCATTTGGATCTGGAAAGATGCCTCAGTGGTTATTACCATGAACTATTCACAAAGCTGACTGAGTTTAGTTCCTAGCACCTTCTTTGAGAGCTTACAACCATCGCTTAACTCCAACTCCAAAGGATCTGACACTATACTTTGGTCTCCATAAGCACTGAACTCATGTGACCCACACACATTCATGTGCACACACATGAACACACACACACACACACACACACACACACACACACACACACACACACACACTTGGACACATAATTAAAAACCTAAAATTTAAAACATTAAGGTATCTGAATAAAATCCAAATGTAATAGCGAAAACCAAATATACACTGATTCTATTAGAGTTTAACTTGACTAGTGTAATAGTATACACAAAACATATTTTGTCAAATATCAGATTGCTAATATTCTAAATAACCAAACACGTACTGAACAAAGCATTACTGCATTTTGTTTATTTTGTTGGTTGACTTGGTGAACACTTTAATGATTAGAGTTTGCTGAGATGAATATTAAATCAAAACAGACAAATTCAAGAAATAAAATAAAATCAATTAAGAGAAAATAAAAACCAATTAAGCCAAGTGCAAATAATATAGTAGAGAAGGCTTAAGGCTATATTCCTTAAAAAAAAAAAAGCTACATATGAAAAACTTTAGATGCTTATAAAATGCTGATTTCTCAGCTAAATTAATGATATAATAAATAAAATTTTCATTCTTAGAAAAGATCTAATACTAATTATTCTAATATTTCCTTCAAAAAATGTAATAGCAAAACCTCTATTCCAAAATGGGAAATTTAATGACTATAGACATTTTGCTGAATTAAAGAATTAATGTTGATTTATATCAAGCCTAAGTTTTATAAGGATATTAGAATACTGTGGTCTTTCTGTTCTGTACTACCCGAGGGAGACACTATGTTGGGATGCATTATGAATGTTTTGATACTATGCATGATCAGTACTTTGAGTGTTTTCAGCATGCTTTATTAATTATTGGGTCTCCCCAACCATTAGGCAATACCTCTCAGAACATTGTCTATGTGTCACACATTAACTGAAAAAGATTAAGTGAACAATGAACTGACAACAATCTACAAAACAAGCAACAAAATAGTCTATGAAGAAGTTCATTCCCTTTCTTTAGTACAGACAGAGTCATCCTTTAACTTGGGAAACATTTTAAAGCAAAAGACCAAAAGATTGAGATAACAATATGTTGAATCATTTTTTAAACTTTTGTTTTCTTTCTATATTACATCCTGTTGGCATTTCCCTCTCTCTCCACTCCTCCCTTCCCCCAGATCTACTCCATTTCTCATCAAAGAAAGAGGGAGAGAGATGGGGGAGGGAGCAGGCCTCCTAGAGATATCCACTGAACATAGCCTAAGAAGATATCATAAAAGTGGACACAAACTTTCATATCAAGTGTAGTAAAAGAGTCAGAGACACCACTCCATACACACACACTACCATTGTTGCAAGTCCCACAAGAACACCAAGCTACACAAACGTAAGGTATATGAAGAGATCCTGTCTCAGACCCATACAAGATTCGTGTTTGTAGCTTCCGTTTCTGTGAGCACCTATGAATACTGCTTAGTTGCTTCTGTGAGACTTGCCTGATAATAGAAGATGACCACTTTAAGACTCTTCACAATTTAAAATTACTAAAAAACTTAGGGATTGTTAAGATGGTATCAGGAAACACAAAGTTCAGGGACTAAATGGCCACTAATTTGATTCTATTCCTCTCAACAATGTCCAATATGGTATATAAACAAATTATATTAATCTGAACATTTCAAAAGATGCTAAGTGCATTAATTGGCTTTGAAGACTGAAGTAAGATTGAAAGAACTACTAAAAAAAAAAAAAAGTGCCTTTGTGCCTTTTACTGAATTTCACCAGTAGCCTTACAAACTAAGAACTGGATGATTTCAAGGAGAAGCTTGAAGAACACAATATGGATGTCACAAATTATTGATGTGAAATGGTCAGCTTGTTCAGATATCATTGTAGAAGTGAAGATTGTTGCTTTTTTTTTTGGTTGGAATATATTCTAAATAACTATGATGAAAAATTACTGGTAATTATAATAGCCAATCACTAGCCTAAATCATGAAAACAGTAATTTTCTGAATACTGAGAACTCTGTAGTTTTTCTTACAATATGCCACCATTTTCAACAGCATAGCAATAATTCAGATTTGTACAGTAAATGATAACTGAGCATTAATATCTTTTGAAAAACTATAAGTAAGGCAATTTTTAATAGAAATCAATGCTGACCCATCATAGGAGAGTTCCATTTTAACTCCTTTTATATATATGTACAGATATGTATATGTACAGACAATGCATCTGTTAGATACCAGAGCCTAACAAATGAAAAGCCTAATCCTATGACTATTGTAGTTCCTTTGCGATTGTTGGCCAGTGAGGGCCCAAAGTTTCCTAAACAAAATAATCAAGCAAACCAAACCAAACCAACCAAACAAACAAACAAATAGAAAGCAATGTCTTTCTTAGATACTCATCAGTAGAATGGAAGAAGAAAGATAAATTAAAGTAAAATGCATTGCATTTTCATGATGCAGGAAGTGAGGGGGAAGAAAGAGAGGAAGAACTATAGAAGTTGAACTCAATTTTCTTTTTTTAAAAATATCTTTTATTTATTTTTTTTTACACTCCAGATGTACTGAGCATTGCCACATGAACATACACTTGGACTTGAAGGCAAACACTTCAACTATGTAAAAAGATACATAGTAAATATGAGGAATGTTTGAGTGTCACTACTGGTAGAGAAAATGGAATAATGAAAGACACTAGAAATAAAATAGGTAAAATTCGGGTAAGACATATAGGTAAATATAATTATGTCACTACTGAGAATGGGTTGCATACTACTATGAACTTTAAGAGAAATGTAATATTACTCTTTTAGTGATATAAAAGTTATCTACATTTTGCATGACAATAAGACAGAGGTCATTGTCTCTTAAATAAACCCTTAAATTTAACCCAGGGTATAAGTAAGATCTATTACTCTGATCATAGGAAGTAAAGAAATGGGCATGAATCCTCATTAAGTTCATTTATATTCACTAGAAAAGAATAAAAAATAAATGATGGATGGACAGATATAGAGACATATACATAAATATTTAGATAGATGATTGATAAATTTGTTTACAGAGGAAAACATGTAATGTAGTATGATCATTTATAAAAAGTTCAAATAAAGTTATTTTATTACTGGGGAGTATTGGTATCTGCTTTATTTGAAAAACCTTGAAGAATAATTAACATTCAGCAAATATTTAGCCAACAAATCTGCATATAATTTCTCTTTATCATTTGAATATTTAAACTGAGAAGGAATAAAATCTTATGCAATTTCCCAGAGTGCTTAAACTTGTTAATATTTGTTTTGTTTATTCTGGATCTTTTTTGTCACTGTTTATATCACCTTTTCTTCTCTAGTAGTATATACTGGTTATGGTGGAAGTGAAAATTATTTCTCTTAGATAATAAAGTATGACATCTAAATCCATAGAAAAATATATCCTTGGAATATATATATTTGGTTAGGTATAGTTATAGTTTTCATTATTATTCATTCTCTTGTTCTCTTGACAATAAGAAACATAATGGAGGAAGGATATATGCATATATATAAATGTATATATATATATAAATGTATGTATATAATATATATACATTTATATATAATATATATATGAGCATAAGAGAGGAAAGTTTATTTCCATATACACATTGAGAAATGGATACAGTTCATCATGATGGAGAAGCTGTGTGAACAGAAACATGAAACAGCTCCTTGCATTGTTTTTTCAGACAGAAAGCGAGAGTTTAGAATAGGCAATTAAATCTCCAGTTTCAGCCACAATGATCACATACTCAGCAAGTGTCTATGCTTAAAATGTCCAAACAGTGTTCCAAGTGAAAATCAGGTGTTTAGGCATGTGACTCTATGTGGGCCTCTTCACATACAACCGTTAACCTTGTTGAAGACCCAAGAGAGATCTGACTACTTTAACCAACACGTTTTATATTTTTTTATAATTACTGTATATATTCAGGTAATGTGAGAGCATTTTATTTGTTTAATATCTGCTAGAAGTCATGAATATTTCCAAACACATAAAAATTAAATATGAATAAGGAATCAGTGGTTAAATAATATTTTTCTTATTCCTTTGGTACCTCTGACTTATTATTAGTTGGATTTAAAATCTTTAACATATTCTTATGGATGAGGTGCTTGTTCATGTGTAACTGACTAATGAGAGGACAGTCCATCTAATTATACTGACTAGAGTTTACAGCACTCCTTCTGACTTATCCAATAAATCATTTAAGTCTGCTTTTAACTTAAGTTCAAGTAATATATGTTCACTTCTCTTTGGCCTCCACAGCAAGTAAAAAATTTGTTGGAAAACCAAAACCGACCTTAGTTTCATGAGAACCTGATAAACTATAGAACTCACTAAAGAGTGCTCTCACCTCTCAGTTCTGTCTCCATCTTATCTTCCTAATGACATCTCCTAATTTTTCTAGTTTCCTGCCTCACTTTGTTAAAGATATTCTGTGCTATTTCCCAATATTTCCAAGAAGAGGAGGAGGGGAAGGAGGAAGGAGAAGGGGAGGAGGAGGGGAAGGAGTAGGGAAGGGGACGTGGAGGAGGGGGAGGGTAGGGAAGCTACTACTGTTTATGATTCTAAATGTTTTTCCAGTGTTGCATGGGTCTTAGAATTAATCAGTGAAAAACTACATAGATAATTATTCTCATGCAAGCCATAAACATATCTTTCAATTCATGGTTCACACCAACTTTTCATAAAAGCATCAGGAATCAGAATGCTAGAAGGAAGTGTTCACACAAAGATAATGACGAGAACTTTAACTATATAGTACTAAAAAGCCCATTCTATCCACATTCATTACTGTACAGTCATACTTTAAAAAATATGTACAAATACTTTGTAGGCTCCATATCCAAACAATACAAGCCACCTACGGTTGAAAATGCAACCTTCATTTATAATGAAACTCTAACAGAAACACTTATTGAAAAAAATTATGTGTATTATCTAAATTACCCTTCATTACAAGATGAGACTATGAACATTAACCATCTTCCTCCTGTACAACTTTCCTCTATGAGTCATTTCTACTTCCATTTTCATACAGGCTTTCCTAATTTTATGTCATGTTTCCATTTTTATTCATAAATTGCAAAGAATAACCAGGCATACAAATTATAACATTTTCATGGGAAGAGGGGTTTAATGCCTATCAGAGATTTATGATATCATATATTTTTGACTTGCTATTTGTCACACTGGCATTTTAACATAGCAGTTCATTTCTAATAACTGTTCTATTTGAAACTTCAAATTTATTTCTTTGAGACCTGGTGGGGGTAGGAATTAGGATATCTTTTGTATACTCAGAGGAATGCTAAACTTTTCTGTAAGGCCACATATTCCTTGGAACAGTATTTCACTGTGCTGAAAAAGAATGCTTTATTTGAAAATGATCATAGTTAACAAGTGTTATGCATGATGAAAAATCTATCTTTTGTAATATATTAGACAACAGAAAAACTGCAACTCATACATACTCTCACCTTTCTTTTTAAAACTATAATCAAGATAAATACAACTTGAAAATGCAGACTAGTGAAATCAACTCTGCTGGGTAGTAAGAAGACTCTATGTTATACCCTCTCTTCATCACAACCATTTAGCTAAAACCAACTCCCATTGTTGTTCTGATTTCATATTTTTTGAAAGAATACTCATTTGAGTCAAGACAAATTAAAACCTCAGATTTAAACATTATTAAATTTATTTCACAGTGTTATGTATGAACCAAAACAGATAAAAAATATGAATGAAAATTACAAAGAGTTCACACATACGTGCATAAAATTATAAATGAATAAATGGTGAATAGTTGGAGTTAATAATTGCTCCATTCAAGAAAATTAAAATAATGTGAAAATGTCAGCTGGGCAGTGGTGGCACACACCTTTAATCCCAGCACTTGGGAGGCAGAGGCAGGCGGATTTCTGAGTTCGAGGCCAGCCTGGTCTACAGAGTGAGTTCCAGGACAGCCAGGGCTACACAGAGAAACCCTGTCTCGAAAAACAAAACAAAAAACAAAAAACAAAAAACAAAAAAAAAGAAAGAAAATGTCATGGTATTCTTAGCTATCAACAAGTGAAAAGCCATGTTTAGAAAAATAAATGTATAAAAAAATTGCATGGAATATTTTATTATAAATTTTAGCACAAAAATTATTATTGTTCTATGGTTTATGATTGGGGAGTTTTCTTTATTTGTGGAGTTTTGTGTTTATTTGACTAAGCCACCAACCAGGCAACATACACTAGCTGATATGAGGCCACCAACACATATACAGCAGATGACTGCCTGGTCTGGCCTCAGAGAGAGAAGATACACCTAACACTCGAGAGACTTGTGGCCCTAGGGAGTGGGAAACTCTGGTGGAGTGGGATGGAGGGGACATTCTCTTGAAGATGGGGGAGGAGGAATGAGAAGGAGAACAGTCAGAGGGCAGACAGAGTGGAATAACTACTGGAGTGTAAAAAATACTATATAATAATAATCATAATTGTAATAATAAAAGAAATGTATCATAATATTAATTTTAGATCAAGTATATTAAAATACTTTCCAGTGGGACTCTTGAAGTATACCCAAGTAAGACATAATCAGTCCTTACTTCCAAGGACATAAAAAGATTGATAGCTTATATGAACTGTACAAAACTAAAACAGTTTTAATTATTTGGATAAACACCGTGATCCATAAAGTATGCCATCCAAGAAGTGTGTACAAAATACTGAAATACTTTCCTGAGATTATAAGATTGTTACTAAGTTCCATGGACTGAATACTTATATTGAATTCCATAATATATGCCAATGTCTTTCAAACTTTGTGACTTTACTGTGTCATCAACATACTTTTGTGGGTCTAATTAAATGTGTTTTAATTAATTCTGATCATCTAGATTTCAAAATATTATGGTTTTATGTACTAATGATAAGCATTACTTGGTGGATTGGCTGCAGATTATGCTTATATTTAAATCATGTTTATATTTTTGTATACATACACGCAAGCTACATTGTATAAAATTGTAGGTAATTTTGGATAATGTTGTTGCATTTTGTTTTATATTGTAAATGTACATCTTATTATGTATATCAGAAAACCTAAGAGATACTAGTGCTTAGTGTAGCGCAATATAAAATACTACTCAATTTTATTCTATCTGAACACTGCTTAACTTTCCAAATGCATTTCTTTTATTTTCTTCTTTGTATTATGAATGCTGCAAAATGGAAAGTAAAAACTGATAGTAAAAATGAGTGCTGACTTATAAAATGGGCTGTCAGAATTACGCTCTCAAGAGCTGCTCTAACCAGTTGGTGCTTCTAAAGATGGTCTTACTGCTGAGACAGATCGAGCAAAACAATCAGATGAGGTGCCGGAGAAGATCAAATGCTAGACACTGCAGGTTAATGTAAACCAAACCTTGCAATGTACAGATGCTTGGTTCTGTGTTGCGTGGTACTGAAACAAATTCTCCATGTGTGTATTTTGGGTGTTTTTTTCATGATGATGGTGGAATAATAGAGGGCTAATTTACCCACATCTATTAAGCATGTAAACCCAAACTACTGAAATTGAGGAAAACAGAAAACTCTAATATTGCAGGAAATATTCTTATTGTCTGTAGAGAAGTGTGATACCTTGAGGGGAGGAGAAGAGGCTTGAAAAGAGAAGCAATTAAGAATCTTCTGATTACAAATAACGCACATCTTTTCCTGCTAATAGACATTGCCTCCTCTCATGTCTGTGTACCTACTGACAGAAATATGTCTCAACAGATCTAAGAATCACCATTCTAAATCAGCTTCTATCTATTAAACTATATGCTAGTAAACTTTGTAAAGGTAATAGTAATAGTGTTCAAACACACAAAGAGAGAAGACAGCCTGTCATTTAAAAACTACAGTCACACAGCAAACAAACAAGCAAACAAAAAGCATTCTTTTTTAGCAACTTAGTGTTAAGAATGACACAGAAGACAAAAAAATACAAGGATACAGAAGATGCCTACCTTCCTCATTTTTTTTTTAATCTTAGACATATCCTTTTAACTATTTCATCAGCCTTTAAAATGAAGGCATTTTTTAAATTTGGCTTCTGATCCATAGGAATAGTGAGCACATGAGTACATAGTATTCATTAAAAACATGCTTCAGGATGGATTTCTAGAATATAAAACATTACAGATCTTAAATCACATGGGTCAATAGGTGATGGGAACGTGGCACATTCGGTAAAGCCACCAGTCAGTGAGGCCTTGCATCTTGGGAATGACATTATAGAGCCACATACAAAGCTAGAGGAGGTAGTGTATCTCTATAAAACAAACTCTCCAGTGCAAGAGAAGAGGCGGAAGAATCATCCAGAAGGTTACAGGATTAGCTAGCTTGGAGTACACACCAGAAGCAAGAGAGATGCTACCTCAAGGAGGTAGAAGGAGAGCACAGATTCCCAAACACTATATTCTGACCTCCACTTGGTCCATGACATATGTGTTCCTCCAGGCAAATACACATACACAAAAGAAAAAAACAAGTAATTAACATATACCTTTCATTTAAACAATGGGTTAACAAGGAATATCAAACTTGGAAAAATATGTTATTTCTGGGAAAAGTCCTAATTGTTAAAATGAACTCTACCACTAAGAAATTTTTTCCTTTCTTTCTAATTTTATTGAAAATAGATTCTTCTCTAATACAATACATTCTAATTAGAGGTTCCATTCTATCTACTTCTCTCAGCTTCTTCGGAGTTGCCCTCTCCCCAAAATCCACTCCCCCATCATTTCCTCATCCAGCTTTGATATAAAGACTATCAGTACAACTCTCTGCTTACCTCATAGACAATCAGCACCACTCACTACTTTCACTTAATGCTGTTTCCTAAGTATCTAATATTTTAGTCTTTCTAGAAGATAAAATTTAAGTAGTTTTATGCAGTTCCAAAATTGCATTACTTTTATTGTATTTTTAATATGTTGTATAAACTGTATTTTCCCAGTTTTCTGTGTTTTATCTTCGGTGTGTGATATTTATCTCACCTTCTCTATATTTTAAAGAAAAATAATGCAAAATCTACAAAGTGTCTTTATCAGGGTGCTGATTCAAAACCACTGTGATGTTTAAAGTAAAATAACATTTTAATTGGTGAAATGGAGAGATACTGCTGACCCCCGTGATTGAATTAGGGAAAAGCTGGAAGAAGCTGAGGAGGAGGGCACCCCTTTATGAGGACCAGCAGTCTCAATTAACCTGGAGCCCTGCGATCTCTCAGACACTTAGCCACCAACCAAGCAGCATACACCAGCTGATATGAGGCCCCCAACACATATGCAGCAAAGGACTCCAGGGTCTGGACACAGTCAGAGAAGATGCACCTAACCCTCAAGAGACTGGAGGCCCCAGAGAGTGGGGAGGTCTGGTGGAGCAGGTGTTGGGGTGGATAGATTATGGGATGTGGAAATGTCAGAGAGTTGACTGGGAAGGGGATAAAATCTGGACTGTAAAAAAAGATTAAGTAAATATTTTTTAAAAATTTAATTGGTGAATAATCATAGTGACTATTTCTTTATTATTGCAACTCAAACTTGCTTAATGTACTTTGAATAGTTACACATGTTTATTCATGGTGTCTAGGTATATTTCCGGTATCTTTCAGCTTACGCATGTTATTTACTTTAGAACATCCATCTACACTTAGATAATTAAATCATTCCCTTTTATGGAATCGTTATTATTCATTGAAACAATTTCTATATACATATGTACATACATATATGTATTTATACATAGCATATAAAATACACACAAATTTACTTTTTAGAAATGCATGTACCTATATCATGGTTCACTTATATAAAAATGGCAAAACATATATTCTTTAGAATTCACAGTAAAAGTTCTACTGTAAGTGGATTTTAAATGTATGTGAAGAACCAAAGAAAATTAATCTCTGACCATTGGGACAGAATGAAAGATCAAAGTTTGAAAAAATAAATTCATTGCAAACTAAGAATAATTCAATTGCATGCTATGCCTTCAGGCAGCTGAAACAATGGGTCTTCTTGGGTTTCAATATAAATGCTGAATCTTTTGTGGAGTTCAGCAATGAAATAAGTCTTACTAATTTGTATGCCAACAAGAGAAGATCAAGGATGTGGTTTGCATCTAAATGTGCCTTTTAAAGTTATCAATTATGAAGGAAAGAATTTCATACGTATATAAATATGAGTTGGAGAAAATTTTATCCTTTTCAAAAACAGGCATGCACACTAATATTCCACATCACTACAAGACATCCATCCTATTTACAGCTCTAATAGAACCCCATTAAATCTCAGCAATCATGTGCTAGAGAGCAGGTGTTGAAAATCACTAAATTTGTAAGCGGCATGAAGTTGGAGAAGGGTGTTGGAAGCTTTTCATTGGCAGAATGTGGCTACAGTCTCCATGGCAATTTCAAATGCACACTGATACCAAATCACCTCTCTTCTTCAAAATGCAGTGGCAAATACTATTTAGTATAAAATAACAAGCTTTAATTTTCACTATTTATTGAATTAATAGTTTAATAGAAGTAGCAATGGGGAAAGACAACCATGTATGGACTCTCTCTTTTACAATTTTGCTTTTGCTTTTTGTCATCTCCCCTCATTTATGCATATTTTTACGCCCTCTGCTGTTAACATATGTTGCAAAAGAAAAATACCCACAGGACAACAGCTTGTTGCAACAATAATCATTTAAGGAGAGAAAATGACGGTTTTACAAAACACAAATCACATTTGGTGTTTATGCTTAAAGTGGTACGTGTTGAGATGCATTAAAATCAATATACTTCATAATATTAACCCAATTTTCCAAATCCCTGTGTCATTTCAATTTCCACTGAGATCCTAAGTTCAAATTTGATTTTAACATTAGCATTTTAAAAGTAGAAAGGCATAGATTGAGAGGTCACTAAATAACTGAGACTAAGAAGAGGAGTCAGGTGAAATGTACCACTAGTGCAGCATGTGACCCACTAGCTGGGCTCTAAACATGTACGACAAGAAGAAAGAGCTCATGTAGCTTTTTACCTTTCTAATAATATGTATATGTAAGAGGCTCACTTTAAAAGGCTCTGGTCACCTAAAGAACATTAGAGCTGTGTGATAGAACTCAAGCAATTGTATACTGCTTTGTATTTAATTTATTGTGGTTAATAACCTAAAAAGAGAAGTAACCACGCTACAGAGAAGATCTCAGTAATCTATGAAAACAGAAAACCATGAAATCATGTTGTGGCAGAGACAAATAGTGATACTGAACAGGATTAAGTGTTTCTACTTGCGATGACCTCATTGAGAAATTTATAAAATAGCTTTTATAGGGAAGGCATAGCTTAACAATAAAAGCATACATCAAAGAAAAGATAGAATAACACATTCATGAATACCCTATCTGAACTAAAAGATCCTAGTTATAGATGTGATTTGTAGACCTAGTAAAAACCACATGATATTAGTAAATTTTATCTTATTAAGAGTTCCAGTTAGATTATATTTTTTAGAATTTATAAAACTGGTTGATTATTCCAGAAATAAAGCATTACTTTAAAACTTTAGAAATTGGCTTTCTGAAGGTCCCCCATGTTATACCATGTCCACTAAAAAGAAACATATCCTTGCTAATTTCAAAGCATTGGCATCAAGTTTCTGTGAGGCAAGAACATCAGTGAGAGAGTCACAGAGGGTGAATGGATCAAAACAGATACTTCATGAAAGATACTGATGATAAGATTTTAATATTTCACCATTAGCAAACATTTTCATCAGTTGAAAGAGAAAGACAATCCAAAGAAGGAAACTATTGATCCCTCTTTTATTTCCTTAGCCAATTAAATTTCATTTGGGTGGAAATATGACATATAAATTTTCAATATCTTGTATTGAAGTTTCATAGTGAGGTAGTTAAGTGCAGAAGAGAGCATGGGTGAGATATCTACATTCCATCACTCATCTAGAAACTTCCACCATGCTTATCTTACTGGAAGTTAACACTTGTAAGACTTTCAAAGCTTCATCAGTGCATGCAGATTCCCAAAGGACTCCCTCACTGGAGTACACACTTGCTTATAGGAAATTCCTAGTGAAGCACTGTTGAAAATGTCATTCATCCTTGATGTAACACCTCTGTCTGATACTTAATATATACTTCTACTACATTGTTTGTATTACTGAGGTTATCAGATACTAATCTTTCACTTCCTTAAAATTCAGGATGGTAAGAAATTTGTTTGTGTTTGTTTGCTTTAAATTTTCTTTTTTGCGTCTCTGCTGATTCAACAAACATTAAAATAACATACTCTGCTTGCCAAACACTGAGCAAGAAAACAAATAAAACATGAGTCTTTCTCTCTAGGACCTTGTAATAAGCCATTTAGTGCACTTATTATGTGCCGAGGGTATTTATGCATTTCATTTAAAGAAAAAGTATTTTATGAGTTATACAATATGAAGATTTCAAAAATGAAATCAAATTCCAACCAAGAACATGTATCTGAAGAAAGCATTAAAACACAAGCATTAAATGCTTATAAAAAGAATTCTGCAAACCATCAAATAAAAATAGTAAATCCAGAAAGTTTAGGCAAAATTCAAGTGGAAGAGGAAAAATGATATATTTTTGCTTTTATTTTTTTAGAACAGACAACAAATATGGAAACAAAAACAGTAGAAAATGAACATAGGTTGCTACTCTAGTAAAGATGGTGGTAAACTGGCCGATACAAGACTCTTCTGAATCCTGCATGGCCAGTGTTTTCAAGAATAATCCTACTGAACCAAGACTTATAGGTGGAAGAAAATATAATCAGATATGCTTATGCTAATATTCATTCAATATCTATATTATTTAACAAGTTACCAAAAGGTGTATCTGAATTACTTTATTAAGAATATTTGACCTATATTTTGGAAATGAGGTCCACTTATTTCAAAACTGATGGTAAATCATTGCAAATCTCAATTCATTATTCTCTTTCTACTATAGTTACTCAGCCAATGATACCTCCCACAAATACATGTCCTCTTCATAGTCACCGCTTTCTAAGCTCAGTGCTACATGTATCTTTCACTATCTATAACTGTGGTTCCCAACCTGTGGGTGACAACCTCTTTGGGGGTCAAATGACTTTTTGCACAGGGGTTGCATATAAAATTTCATGCGTATAAGATATTGGCATTATGATTCATAAGAATAGGAAAATTATAGTTATAAAGTAGCAAAGAAAATAATTTTATGATAGGAGGGTAGGCTGGCACAACATGAGGAACATGAGGTTCACAGCATTCGGAAAGCTGAGAAACACTGGTCAATAGGTTTGAAAAGTCAATTATTCATGTATTTGAAAGGTAGTATCTTAGTTGGGGTTTCTATTGCTGTGAAGAGAGACCATGACCACAGAAATTCTTATAAAAGAAAACAGTTCAGAGGTTTAATCGATTGCCATCATGGCAAGAAGCATGGCAGTACACTGATAGACATCAGGCTGGAGAGGGGACTGAGTTCCATATCTGGATCAGCAGGCAGCAGGAAGAGAGTCAGAACCTGGACCTGGCTTGAACATCAGAGATTTCAAAGCCCACCTCTAACGACAAACTTCATCCAACAAAGCCAACAAGGCCAAACTTCCTAATGCTACCAATACAAAATACCATTAGTAGAAAATATCAGCCTACAGAATTGAAAATGATTTTTACCTATTTTATATCTGGCAGAGGAACAATTTTGAAACTATATAAAGAAATCAAGAAGCTACACCTCAGCAAGCTAAATAACATAATTTTAAAATGGTGTACAGATATAAGCAGTGCGCTCTCAACAGAGGAATCACAAATGGCAGAGAAGTCCTTGAAAAATGGTCAACATTCTTAGCCATCAGAGAAATGTGTCTCAAAAGGCTCTATCTTACACCTGTTATAAAAGCTAAGGGCAAAACCACAAGTGATATCTTCAGCTGGCAAAGATGTGGAGCAAAAGGGAACATTCTTCCACTGCTGATAGGAGTGCAAACTCTTCGATCCCATTTAGAAATCAATATAGTGTTTGCTCAAATATTAGGCATCAGTCTACCTCAAGACTCAGCTATACCACTCCTGGGCATATACTCATAGGATGTTCCATCTTATCACAAGGAATTTTGCTTAATTATGTTAATAATAGCTTTATTCATATAACATGAAAGTTGAAACAACTTAGATGTCCTTCAGCCAAAGAATGAGTAAAATGTGGTACATTTATGCAATGGATTATTACTGAGCTGTTAAAACAATTGCATCATGAAATTTATTGACAAATGGATAGAATTGTAAAATATCATTCTGAGTGAAGTAACCCAGACCAAGAAAGACAAGCATGGTATTTGCTCACTTACAAAGGAATATTAACTATAAAGTAAAGAATAATCATGCTACAATCCACAGATCCAGGGAGCCTAAGTAACAAGGAGGGCACAAAAGGGAATGAATGAAACACCCTGGGAAGAGAAAATACAATAGAAATTGCAGGTGAACAGGAGTGATCAGGTTGGGAGAGTATGGAGAAAGATTACTGGGAGAGACTACTACATTTGGTGTAGGTAAGTCAGAGGCAAAGTAGAAACCTAGTGCAATGGAAACTCCTAAGAATCTATTATAGTGACACTGCCCAACTGAGCTATTAACACTCTACAAATCCAATGAGTAGTAACCAATGCCACTTGTGTATCTACAAAATAAAGAGGGTTTTAAATAAAATAATATTTAGCTCTTTAAAGATCTTTTAAAATTGATAGTATTTGATATTTTTCAGAACTTTTCCTATACTAATTAAAATATAAGTTTATCAGCTGAGCCTATATTTATTACTACTTGGTTAAACTCTAGTTGTGTGTACTGTATAATTTCTTTTATATATTTTCAAATTCAAATTGTTAACATTCTAGTAAAAACTGTGTATCTATGATGGTATAGGATTTTCTACTTATTTTGCACAGAAATTGAGATATTATCTGTGAGAGTTAATTTCAATTTTCACCTACCATGTTTTATTAGGTCAAGAGGTTCTTAGATACTTGTCTAAGCATTAATTATTCTCAATGTTCATACCTAGTACTTCAGCATGCATGTATCTGTAAGTGTCTGTCTTTGCTTTTGTCTGTGAAGATGATAGCAGTGAGTTGTAAAGGTAAGATCAGTTCTCAATATATTTGGGCACCATCCAATCCCTAGAGATATATAAATGTAACAGAAAGGTGGAAAAAAGATAATTTCATTGTCCCAGACTTGATAAACCCTTCCAAACTTGTCCTTAAATGCCAGAGACTATATTCTTTAGCTTTTGGACTTTGAGACTTTTTCAAGTAATCTATGAAGTTCTAGGCTTTCAGCCTTACGTTAAAATTTAACCTCAATATCTTCTATTTAGGATTTCTTTGAACTGAAATAGAGCAATAATTCACAGGATCCCCAGCCATCAGGTTGCCCATCATGGAATGTGATGTTTCTGCCTCTATAATTGAGTGAACAAATCATTTGATGAGAGGCAGCAGGGAGAGATGGATATGAAGAGGGGCAGAAAGACAGAAACACTTATATGCTATATCTTCCTGTAGGTTCATCTTAAAATTCTGAACATTATAACTAGTACTATGTAAGCAAATGTGTTGTAATAGGACAAATTCGGAAGTGGCAAAGAAAAGACTCTGTCAATGTAACCCAAAAACTTTTAACAATGTCTTTATTTGGAAGCTTATCACTGCATTCCTCAAGCTGGTTTAAATAAATAACATGCTAATGAGTTCTAAAATTCATTTCATAGATTTAGAGGACATTAATCTTGTTTTAGATAATATATATCACTTAATACCAATTGTTCCAGAGGTTACTCAGTAGACTCTAAGCCATAAAATAAATTGAGATATAGTTGGAAATCTCAATCCACAATCTTATTATAGGAAATTTTTTTCAATGCAAAAAGCAAGAGCAAGACGAATTTATTGTTCCAGCATGCTGGGCTCGCCCTGCACACTGAGAAGGGAGAGAATGACCACACGCAGCCCGTTCGGCGAACTTTTATACAGTTTTTAGAGCAGCAGCCATTAGGCACAATGTATTATAGAAATTTTAAAGATGGAAACTATTTTTAAAGTTTTGCTTCTTGGATTTGAGGTAATTTCAAATTATATTTTTCATTCTACATGTTATAGTCTCTGTCTGGTTAGCCAAATATCAGTTTTTTATTTGTTTGTTTTGTTATTGTTTATTAACTAAAAGTCTATATTCAATGTCCCATAGTTGCCAGAACATTTTGAGGTTAGAGAAAGGAGAGAGACACAGAGAAAGAGAGAACACACACACACACATACACACACACACACACACACACACAAAAAAAAACCCACACTAAACATATATATTAAGAATACATATGAATATATAATAAATAAGAATACACATGTAATTGAAGAGTAATTACTTCACCAGGTCAAAGAGGTACTAAAAACACCCTTCTAGGCTATTTCCCTCTTCTATAAACTTATGGTGCTAAGGTCAACTCTCAGTGAAGTTGGCTCTGTATTGCTTAGACAAGTGGAAAGAAAGAGGAAACATTCATTTTTAAGCTGACCTACAGTGGTGATTATTAAAATGTTAATAAGGAAACAGCTCCCAAAAACTGTAGAGTAATTCTAAATAGGAAGAAGTGTTATGGCTGCCATGAAACCATTCTCACTACTCAGTTTGCTCCCTAGCCCTCATATAGCTTGCTAGTCTCAGTTTACAACCTGAAGTGGAAAAAGCAAATGAATTTTTTATTGGATATTTTATGTATTTACATATCAAATGTTATGACCTTTCCCGGTTTCCCTCTGGAAACCCCCTCTTCCATATCCCTCCCCCTGCTTCTGTGAGGATGCTTCCCCTCCCACCCATCCACTCCCACCTCACTGCCCTGGCATTCCTTTACAGTGGGGAATTGAGCCTTCAGAGGACCAAAGGCTTCCCCTCCTATTGACACCTGACAATGCCATCCTCTGTTACACATGCAGCTGGAGCCATGGGTCTTTCTCCATGTGTACTCTTTGGTTGGTAGTTTAGTCCCTGGGAACTCTGAGAGATCTGGTTGGTTGATATTGTTGTTCTTCCTATGGGGTTGTAAACACTTGCAGCTCCCTCAGTCCTTTCTCTAACTCCTCCTTTGGGGAGCTCAGTTCAATGGTTGGCTGCGAGCATCTGCCTATATATTTGTCAGGCTCCGGCAGAGCCTTTCAGGGGACAGCTATAACAGGCTCCTGTCAGCAAGCATTTCTTGGCATTCACAATAGTGTTTGGGTTTGGTGTCTGTATATGGGATGGATCACTAGGTGGAGCAGTCTCTGGATGGCCTTTCAGAGCAAATGACTTTTATTTCATACATTAACTTAGAAATTTACTAGTAACTAGAGTGCTGAAGACGATTTTGATAAAATGTACTGATATTATGGCATGAATTTAAGGATAAAGTGTTATGAGATGATGATGGCGTCTGTTACAAGAGGTAGGAAGAAGTCTTGGCACAAGAATCAGACATGCAAGCTCTCAAAAGGTTTTGTGACTCTGGAGAACAAAGTGTTCCACTATGAATTTTAGTAACAGTTGCAAAAATATAAATGATGATCATTGACCTAAGGAAAGTAAGGACTGGAAAGATTTGTCAGTCAGTAAATTATTCTGTTATACAAACACAGAAGTTTTTATTCAGGTACTTCATAACCCCAGAGCTCACATAAAATTCAGTTGTGGCAGTGTACACCTTTAATCTTGATGAGGAATCAGAGACAGGAAGATCTTCTGGGGTTCAGAGGTTTATCAATTTAGCCAATTAGCATTCTTCAGTTTCTTTGAAAGAATATATCTTACAAATAATGTGAGAGACAGTGGAGGACAACACATTGATGTCAACATCCACACAATCCTGGACACATGTGCACCTCCATGAAAACATGTACATTAACATGAATACATTCACATGTACACAAAATCTGATAATTCATCCATTACTTAGTGTGCCGGGCTTCGAGCTGGTATATTAAATGGCATTAGTTAATACAATCATCACGACAGCCACATGTGATATTATTGTCTCCCTGTGATTGGTACACAATTAAAATCTTTCTTTTAAGTCTGAGGTCATTTGCAGTGAAAATTAGTTTTACAGGAAAAAACGCCTATGAAAATAAAATTCTTGCTTAAAACTAATCAGTCATGAAGCATATTTATTTTATAATGATCCTACCTTTAATACACTTTTCATATATGGCCTTCAAATTTTTCAATTATCTATCAAAATTTGGAGCAGTTAAAAAACGTTAGTGATTTATTGAAATACAAAACAGTTTAACAGTACCTTTTTTTGATAGTTTATTTACATTTCAAATGTTTTCCCCTTTCCAGGTCTCTCCTTAGGAAACCCCCTATCTCATCCCCCTCCCCCTGCCTATATGAGGGCATTGCCCCACCAACCCGCCTACTCCTGACTTCCCTCCCTAGAATTCCCCTATACTGCAACATCTAACACTCTAGACTCAAGGGCTTCTCCTCCCACTGATGGCCAACAAGGCCCTCCTCTGCAACATATGTGCCCAGCACCATGGGTTCCTCCATGTGTATTCTTTGGTTGGTGATTCAGTCTCTGGGAGGACCCGTAGGCCTGAACAGTTGACACTATTGCTCCCTCCCCATAGGGCTGCAAACTCCCTCAGCTCCTTCAGTCCCTTATCCAACTACTCCATCTGGGATTCCATGCTCAGTCCAACAGCTGTTGTGAATTGAATCTGGGTGTTCTGAACTTTTGGGCTAATATCCGCTTATCAGTGAGTACATACCCTGTTTGTTCATTTGTGACTGAGTTACCTCACTCAGGATGATATTTTAAAATTCCATCCATTTGCCTGCGAATTTCATGAAGTCATTGTTTTTAACAGCTGAGTAGTATTCCATTGTGTAAATGTACTACATTTTCTGCATCCAGTCCTCTATTGAGGGACATCGGGGTTGTTTCCAGCTTCTGGCTATTATAAATATGGATGGTATGAACATATTGGAGCATGTGTCCTTATTGCATGTTGGAGCATCTTCTGGGTATATGCCCAAGAGTGGTATAGCTGGATCCTCAGTTAGTATTATATCCAATTTTCTGAGAGTCTGCCAAACTGCTTTCCAGAATGGTTGTACTAGCTTGCAATCCCACCAGCAATGGAGGAGTATTCCTCTTTCTTCACATCCTCACCAGAATCTGCTGTCACCTGAGTTTTTGATCTTAGCCATTGTGACTGGTGTGACATGGAATCTCAGGATTGTTTTGATTTGCATTTCCCTGATGACTAAGGATGTTGAACATTTCTTTAGGTGCTTCTCAGCCCTTCGAGTTTCCTCAGCTGAGAATTATCTGTATAGCTCTGTTCCCCATTTTTTGATAGAGTTGTTTGGTTCTCTGGAGTCTAACTTCTTGTGTTCATTGTATTTATTAGATATTAGCCCTCAATTGGATGTAGGACTGGTAAAGATCTCTTCCCAATCTGTTGGTTGCCATTTTGTCCTATTGACAATGTCCTTGCTTTACAGAATCTTTGCAGTTTTATGAGGTCCCATTTGTCAATACCTGATCTTAGAGCATAAGTCATTGGTGGTCTGTTCAGGAAATTTTCCCCTGTGCCCATGTGTTCTAGACTTTTCTCCACTTTCTCTTCTATTAGATTCAGTGTATCTGGTTTTATGTGGAGATCCTTGATCCACTTGGACTTGAGCTTTGTACAGGGAGATAAGAATGGATCAATTCCCATTCTTCTACATGTAGATCACCAGTTGAACCAGCACCATTTGTTGAAAATGCTGTCTTTTTTCTACTGGATGGTTTTAGCGCCTTTGTCAAAGATCAAGCGACCATAGGTGTGTGCGTTCATTTCTGGGTCTTCAATTCTATTCTATTGATCAACCTGCCTGTCACTGTACCAATAGTGTGAAGTTTTTATCATAACTGCTCCGTAGTACAGCTTGAGGTCAGGGATCCTGATTCCCCCAGAATTTCTTTTATTGTTGAGAATATTTTTTGCTATCCTGGGTTTTTTGCTATTTCAAATGAATTTGAGAATTGCTTTTTCTAAGTCTATGAAGAATTGAGTTGGAATTTTGATGGGGATTGCATCGGATCTGTAGATTGAGTTCAGCAAGATGGGCACTTTTACTATATTAATCCTGTGAGCATGGGAGATCTTTCCATCTTCTGAAGTCTTCTTCGATTTCTTCCTTCAGAGACTGGAAGTTCTTGCCATACAGATCTTTCACTTGTTTGGTTAGAGTCATACTAAGGTACTTTATATTATTTGTGACTATTAAGAATGGTGTCATTTCCCTAATTTCTTTCTCAGTCTGTTTATCCTTCAAGTATAGGAAGACTACTGATTTGTTTGAGTTAATTTGTGTCTGGCCAATTTGCTGAAGTTGTTATCAGCTGAAGCAGTTCTCTGGTGGAGATTTTCAGGTCAGTTAAGTATACGATCCTATCATCTGCAAATAGTGATACTTTGATT
The DNA here is from genome assembly GCA_028551405.1 of Uromys caudimaculatus. Classification (NCBI taxonomy): domain Eukaryota; kingdom Metazoa; phylum Chordata; class Mammalia; order Rodentia; family Muridae; genus Uromys; species Uromys caudimaculatus. The sequence goes on from CM052702.1 coordinate 87,326,688, forward strand.
TCTTCTTTTCCAATTTATATCCCTTTGGACTCCTTTTGTAGTCTAATTGCACTAGCTAGAACTTCAAGTACTATATTGAATAGATAGGGAGAGAGAGTCCCTGATTTTAGTGGGATTGCTTCAAGTTTCTCTCCGTTTAGTTTGATGTTGGCTACTGGTTTGCTGTTTATTGCTTTTACTATGTTTAGGTATGGGCCTTGAATTTATAATCTTTCCAAAACTTTTATCATGAAGGGGTGTTGAATTTTGTCAAATGGTTTTTCAGCATTCAATAAAATGACCATGTGGTTTTTTTCTTTGAGTTTGTTTATGCAGTGGATTACATTGATGGATTTCCGGGTATTGAACCATCCCTGCATCCCTTGGATGAAGTCAACTTGTACGTGATGAATGATTGTTTTGATTTGTTCTTGTATTAGGTTTGTGAGAATTTTATTGAGCATTTTTGCATCAATATTCATAAGGGAATCATTCCGAAATTTTCTTTCTTTGTTGGGTCTTTGTGAGGTTTTGATATAAGTGTAATTGTGGCCTCATAGAATGAATTGGGTAGTGTTCCTTCTGTTTCTATTTTGTGGAATAGTTTGAAGAGTATTGGACTTAGGTCTTCTTTGAAGGTCTGATAGAATTCTGCACTAAACCCATCTGGTCCTTAGCTTTTTTTGGTTGGTAGACTTTTAATGATTGTTACTATTTCTTTAGGAATTATGGGACTGTTTAGATGGTTTATCTGATCCTGATCTAACTTTGGTATTTGGTATCTGTCTTGAAAATTGTCCATTTCATCCAAATTTTCCAATTTTGTTGAGTATAGGCTTTTGTAGTAGGATCTGATGATTTTTTGAATTTCCTCAGAATCTGTTGTTATGTCTCCCTTTTCATTTCTAATTTTGTTAATTTGGATTCTGTCTCTGTGCCCTCTGGTTTGTCTGGCTAGGGGTTTATCTATCTTGTTGATTTTCTCAAAGAACCAACTCCTGGTTTTGTTGATTCTTTGTATAGTTCTTTTTGTTTCTACTTGGTTGATTTCAGCCCTGAGTTTGATTATTTCCTGCCTTCTACTTCTCTTGGGTGTATTAGCTTTTTTTTTTTGTTCTAGAACTTTCAGGTGTGCTGTATCTTTTGAATAGGTACTATACAATAATTTAAGGTTTAATCTTTTCACTCAGATATTGCTTTAAATGATATTTATGGGTTCTAAGTAAAAAAAATCAACATGATAATAACTAAGTAGAAACAAAAAGACCGAGGTACAACAAAATGCTAAATAAGCAGCAAAAGCATCTCCTTGTATGCAGTATAGTGTGGGTAACTCTCCTTGGCTGTTTAAAAGAATTCCCACCTTAGCCTCTATCCTATTAAACATGGTAAGTATTATGACATAGAACAGGTGGTGTGTTAACATCTTTGATCATACTATAAACTAAATTTCCATCACAGGAAAAACTATTGGAAATGTAATGAAAACATAATGAAGTCAACATTGTTGCTTACCAAATGGGAGTTTGCAGCACAGTTTATTCGACATTAGTGTGAAATGTTGACAGACAGAGAACAGAATGAAGGGAGAGAATTAAGGGGAGAATAATTATATCAAAGCACTATATTTTCAGTAGAAGCTTTTACCATCTGGATATTTCTAGCATTTAGGTAAAACATATAGCTGGATAAGGATTTTGGTACTCAAGTAGGTCCCTTATCATCCTCTGCACCATTTGGACAGAACTGGTCCCTTGATAGGCACTCACTGATTAATATTTGGCATTCTGTACTGACAAGGAAGGACATTCTCAGAATTATAGACTATGGTTACAGATTGAGACACAAAATGTCTATTAATCATATTTTCCTTTTCATGGCTGAAAGAAGTGAGGTTTTTACAACTTCTAAATTTTATTAAAATTGAACCATTGATAAATTCATTGATTTTATATTTTAATTTTTAAGTTATATTCATTGAGTGTAAAGGTAGGGGGTGTGGTGTGCACACAAGTCTGTTACTGTGCGTGTGTGTGTTAGAGAATAGCTTCCAGAATTGTGTCTCTCCTTGCTGTGGAAACAGCACAAATATTTAGGCTTTGTAAGAAGTTCAGCAATCATCTTATTTGCTAAGATGTCTTTTTGGCCATTGTTCATCATAATTATCTATGCAATGAATATTTACAAACACCATTACAAACATTGTGGTTCCTGAAAAGGCAAGTATGTTGTGATAGCAATCAGTCCTGATCACTCTCTGTGTTGTGTACCTACCTATCATAAGCAATCCCTAGTGCACATTCTGTCAGTATAAATTTATCTATTTTGGCTCTCTTACAAAAATAGAATGAGAAAATAATGTCTCCCTATGGAGTTTTTTCCAGATATCTTTGGTATAATCTCTACTTCCTTTCTCTTCCTTTGTATTACCTTCCTTACTCATTCCCTACTTAAAGTACATCCATTTCCTCTTCCTTCTTCATAGTATCTGTTTCCTACTATTCTCTCCTCTGGACATTAACATCACTTCTGCAATAGGGAAGTAAGTGGTCAACATCTCTAGGAATTAAGGAAATACAAATGAAAACATTGTTATTCTTCACCTTATACCAATCATAATTGATCAAAATAACAGCTGTCAACAAATTATAGCAAGGATAAAGGGATATAAGAACTCCTATCCATTTTGGATTGATTGCAATTAGTGTGACACCATGGAAATCAGTGTCAAAAGTTCACAGCTGGCCATAAGTAGATATACCACATGACCTAGTTGTACCATTCATGGGTATATCCAAAGGACAAAATATTCTATTACAAAGAAACTTTCTCATCCATGGCCATTGCCAGTCTGGTAATAACTGTAGGAGTTGAAAATAAGCTACAAGTCTATCAACTGGTGAATAGATAGTGGAAGTGTGACTACAAATTCTATTTAGCTGTAAGGAAAAAGGAAGTCATGAAATTAGCAGGCAAATGGTGGCAAATGGCAAATAGTACATATTGGGTAAACTAATCAAGACATCACAGTAAAACACTAGCTTCTTCTCTATTACTTGTAGATATTAACCTTGACTATTTTAGATTTGAGTAGGACTTTTAACATAATGGCATACTGTTTGTCAAAGGCCCTCACCCCAATTTATTGAAATGATCATGTGATTATTGTCTTTGAGTCTGTTTATGTGATTTATTTCATTTATTAGCTATCTTCTTGGTTTTTTTTTTTCCTCCTTTTTTATTTTTGATACTTTATATACATTTCCAATGTTTCCCCTTTTCTGAGTCTCCTCTTTGTATACCCCCATCCCCTCCCCAACCTGCCTCTAGGAGGGAATTCCACCTCCCACCCACCC
>CM052702.1:87330522-87374093 GCA_028551405.1 Uromys caudimaculatus
GGCTTCATTTAAGTGTTAAGAAAGCTGGAAAATGCAGCTTTTAGTCTGCAGTGCCTTACATTTAGCCAAAATTCATAATATCTGTTATTGGTTAAGAAATGAAAAAAATTATCAGGGAAACTGATACCAAAGCAAAGGACAGTACCACACCCTAGCCGTGTGTTGCTGAGTTTTAGGCCTCAATAAATAAACCCTGCAAAGAGGATGGAAGTAGCAATGAAGGAGTATGTAAAAGATGTTCATTTGGGTCTGTAGCATTAAAATGAACCACGTGATCTCTGATTTCTTAAATGGGAATTTAATTTGTGATACTGAGTTAATATCTTATCCCATGAATGTTAGTGTAACAAAATATAGATTGGGTGGCTTATAAACCATTGTGTTTCTAACAGTTTTAGAAACTGAGATGCCCAGAATGACTCTGGCAGATATTTGTCTATGAAAGTCTTGCTTCTTCATGATATCTCCTATTGTCATAACATTAATGGTAGAATGGGAATAAAGAAATCGATGTTTTTATTGTAAGCCTATTAATCTCATTAAAGGAGTCTCTTGTGTTCAAACCACATTCCAAGGCACCAGAGGTAAGGATGTCAATAAACTCAAATATTCTCTGTCTAGGTCTTAGAGATTCCTAGAGAAGAAACAACTATGTGGGAAGTATAGTTGATTTCATACAGACTGCATTTTCTGACAGAAATTCTTATTTGGCATTTAGTTCATTTTTAAAAGATACCAGTTATTGTCAAAAGCTCTGGGAGAGAACTTACTCTGGTTATTTGATTAAATGTTTGTGGAATTATTGTTATATCAAAGTGCCTTTCTCAATCTTTCTTTCAATAGAAAATGGTTAACACAGAAACCTGTTACTATCAAAGGTGTAGAGACTATGAGACTATATAGTGGCCCTGTTCCAAATGGGATATAAAATGTACCTATCATAACCTTCCTCCTACAGCTAATTGATTATTACAGAAAAGGAGCAAGAAAGATAGCAAGACCAAGGACTGGAGACATGGCTCACTGGTTAAGAGTGATGGTTGTTTTTCCAGAGGATTGGTTTCATGTTGTTGCTACCCACAATCTGTAAACCCATGGAATCAAATGCCCTCTTCTGACTTCCACAAACATATAATACACACATGTTCATTCAGGCAAACACTCATACATACAAAATAAAATAAATAAACCCAGTTCTCTGTTCCAGAGACAGCTACATCTCCTCCTGCAGTGCCAGGCTCATCCCTTAGACACAGTGGAGAAGGTCAAAGTGAACAGATTTGCCTGTATTGGATGCCAGGTTACCAGGGCTGACTTGTCATCTACATCTGACAAATTGGAGATTGTTGCCATCAACGATCCCTTCATTGACCTCAACGACATAGTCTACATGTTTCAGTATGACTCTCCCCATGGCAAATTCAATGGCACAGTCAAAGCTTATAATGGGAAGCTTGTCATAAATGGGAAGCTTGTCATCAAAGGGAAGCCCACCAACATCTTCAAGGAGCAAGATCCCACTAACATCAAACAGAGTGATGCTGGTGCTGAGTATGTCATGGAGTGTTCTAGCATCTTCATCACCATGGAAAAGGCTGGGGTCCACTTGAAGAGTCGGACCAAAAGGGTTATCATTTCTGCCTCTTCTGCTGATGTCCCCATGTTTGTGGTGGGTGTGAACCACAAGAAATATGACAACTTGCTCAATATTGTCAGCAATGTGCTTCCTGCAAAAACTGCTTATACAAAAAGATGATGGTGAAACAGGCATCTGAGAGCTCATTAAAGGACATCCTGGGCTACACTGAGGACCAAGTTGTTTCATGTGACTTCAACAGCAACTCCCACTCCCACTATTGATGCTGGAGTTGGTATTGCTGTCAATGATGACTTTGTAAAGCTCATTTCCTGGTATGACAATGAATATGGCTATAGCAGCAGGATGGTAGACCTCATGGCCTACACGGCTTCCAAGGAGTAAGAAGTCCCAGACCACGCACTCCAGCAAGGACAGGAAAGCAAGAGGGAGTCCCTTTGCTGCTGAGTAATCTCTGTCCCAACTATGCTTCCTAGACTAAGTACCTCCCTCACAGTTTCTATCCCAGACCCCCACAATAATGGGAGGGACCTAGTGAGCTCTAGTCTCTTGAATACGATCAAGAAATTTCACTGCACCAACAAAAACTAAAGAAAATAAGTAAATAAACACTCTCCAAAAAAAATTAAAAAAAAAAAAAAACTAAGACAAAGAAGAAGAGGATGACTAAAAAGAAATCATGCCGTTCAGATATAACAGAGCAACATATGAAGTCACAGTTGTTATGATAGCACAAGCTCAAGTCAGACAAAATTCCAACATAGAAGGTCGTGGGAGTAAGCACCAAGCCCCACCCCTAGCCTTGGGGCTATTAGTAATAGCTGTTGGAAGTGATATGTAAACATGCAATTAATTTAGCAGGCAATTACACCTACAGCAAATCATTTATACCAGTTAAATGAAAACTTAGGTTCACCTCAAAATATGGACATTAAGTGCCTTTGTTAATTACACCACCTCCAATTTGAAAAGTAATAATAAAAAAAGCTACTAATAGGTGGTTAGGCAAAATATAAATGTCACAACATATGTTACTATTCAAAAAAAGAGAACTGAAGGATACACAGGAGAATTATTCACAGTTAAAAAAAAAAAAAAGCACTCCTAAAATGCTGTATACTTGATGGTGTGTTGTATGTGTAAGATATTATGGCATTCACAAAATTATTAAGTACAGAACAGATTAATAGTATATATTAATATTAAGACGAGAAAGATGGGGAGAATAAGAATGTGACCATGAAACAATAGTATCCTCACTGCTGTATTTCAGCTGAAGTTCTTCCATCTGCCTCCCTGTATCATCTGCTGGGATTCTCAGACACATCATCTGATTGACCATTCGTCAACTCCACTGCTGTTCTCAGAGTCAAGTTCTTCACAGATCTTCAATCTCATGCTCTAACCCCTGCCGATCCATAGCAGGGATGTACTGAGGACAGCCAATCACTGTTAATTATTCTGGTTTTGGCCACTTCCTTATAGCAAGTAAAGAGAACGTGTGAGATGAGCAACTAAAATCTATAACAATTTCCTTTCTTGGAACAACCTTTGATAAAGAACATCGATTCAGAATGGATGGAATATGACCAGAAAAAAATTATAAGAAATGGTGATGTCAATATAGTACATATACATGCAATTAAAAATAAAAAATAATGTAACAAACATGAAATTAAAATAAAATACAAATATTGAAAACATAATGCTTTAAAGGAATCAAGGTCACGGTGTATGGGTTCTTGGTAGATGAGGTTTCCAGGACTTATTGGCTGCTGGAAGAATCGTGAGTGATTTTGACTCTTTGAGGCTCATAATGGAACAAAACCTGGTTTAGCTTTCAATCCTAACTCCCCACACATCCTTGCTCTCATTGTTTCCCTGGAATTAACACTTTACTGCATGCATAGGGCTGGCACAAGGCTGAGCCAGTAAACACTCTGTCATAGATGAGGGAGAAGCTCATGGCACCCCACCCACATGGGATGTAGACTGCAGTCAAGAGCTGCAGAGACAGAGGCAGTCATTGTCTATAGCCATGTTTCTTAACCATGTGGGTTGTGAGCCCATTGGAAGTCACATATTAAATATCCTGAATACCATATATTTATATTATAGTTCATAACTGTGGCAAAACTACAATTATGAAGCAAGAACAAAATAATTAACTTTTGGGGTTCACCACAGCATGAGGAAGTATACTGAAGAGCTGAAGCTTTAAGAAGGTTGACAAGCACTGGTCTACACTGATGTAGCCCGTGTTAAGTTATCCACTGTGGTGGTTTGAATAGGTTTATCATCCCATAAACTCATGTGTTTGAACGCTTGGCCCTTGGGGAGTGGCTCTACTAGGAAATGTGTCCTTGTTAAAGTAGGTGTGGCCTTGTTAGGTAAAGCGTGCCACTGTGGGGATGGGCTTTGAGGTCTTTATGAGCAAGTCTGTCTAGTGTGATCCAGATCCTCCTCCTGGATGCCCAAAAAAGACAGTCTCCTCCTGGATGCTGTTGGATCAATATGTTGTACTCTCAGCTCCTCCAAGGTCAAGTCTGGCTGCATGATGCCATGCTACCCAACTTAATGATAATGGACTGAACCTTTGAAATTAAAACCCAGCTCCAGTGAAATGTTTGCCTTTGTAAAAGTTGCCTTGGTCACGGTGTCTCCTCATAGCAATGGAAACTCTAACTAAGATACCTCTGATCTGATCACATCTATGTTCTTCTCAGAGGCCTTGCTTAAATTCAGTAGGTCTCAAAGTACACACACACACACACACACACACACACACACACACACACACACACCATAAAGTGAGAGACGGGAACATAAAGTGAGATGGGAACAATGGGATGGAACATAGTAGGAAATGCAAGTGGATGGATGGGTGGTAGGAATGACAGAAAGGTAAGAGAGAGCAAAGGAATAATTGTTACAGCATTGTCTTATATACATGTAAGAAATTACCACAACATAAATTAATTTAAATACTTAAATCCTCTGTGTTGCCCCTTTATTTTCATATCAACTGTTTATGTAGGTGGGAATAGACATCACTGCTTATGATTCTAAAATTGAATTTATATAAATTTTGTCATGCACACTCATTATTAGAAAGAAAAGCAATCAAAGAAGTCCAGAAATATGAGAAGTGGTTATTTAGGAACAACAACTAACAACAAAAAGATGGAGAAAAAAAGCTGAATAAAATTGATAAAAGAAAAACTGAAGCTATTTAAAGAAGCATTATACAGCTGTTGTTCCTTCCCATACTAAAATGCAATATTAAGTATAACTACCAATCACTACACAGTTATTCAAGTGCGTTAGCCATGGAAGAGAGTAATAAATTTAGTTCCAGCTTGTTTCTTGTATTGAGTTACTTACTAATGTTAGTGGCAGTGGAATTACTGTGATCAAATGAACATATTTGTGTGCACCTGTGTAATTTAAGTGAGACATTAAATCACAAAATGTAAACAACTGTGTGTGCTATTTGTCAGAAACTTCTAGGGAAAATTGTCAACCAGGACTTTATTGCTGCTCTGAAAAATCAGTGTGTGCAGCCAAAGCTAGCAGCAGGCTTCCAATTTCCATGACAAGCTTTACTCTGTTAAGGTGTCTAGGCTCAGGTTTTGACTAGAAATGCTCTTCTTTAGGTGGCTCATGCAGAAAAAGTGACCTAACTTATTAAGGATCCTGGCCTGTTAAAATATACTTTGCTTTCTCTTTTCCATATCAAAACTGATTGCTCAGCCACACATGATCGTGCATGTCTGTGAGTCAAAGATGTACGGAGAGAGGTTTCTGAGATCAAGGGGTCATTATCAGCTACACAGCAAGCTGAATGCCAGCCTAACCTATGTCAAACTATGAAAATGAGGAAACAAGAACAAACAGTACTGTGTACATCTATAACAATGATATCAAATAGAAATACATGAACCGTGTAAATGTAACCGTGCATTTTACAGTGTTTCTTTGTAAGGTTCCTAACAAGTAAACAAAAACAAATAAAATTAAAATGATAGATGTGTTAGACCTGCAACACAACTCAGTGTGGGACAGGAGCAGTTGAGGAGCTTAGAACCACGAGTGCGCAGTCACCATCATATGAAAAGAATAGATCTGGGACATAGTGTATGGGATTCAGAGGAACACTGTGAGATTTCTCTGAACTCTGATTGACTATAATGCTACCCAATAACTGGGAAACATTAGAAAAGAAATCATTTAAATCTTCAGTACCCCGGAAACAATAACTTGGCATGATACTTAGTGTGAGTGTAGGGAAACAGCATTTATAAGATTATTTTTTTTTCTCATTTTGAAGTTAATTTTTCAAGAAAGAAAGAGGTAACCAGGCAAGCTTCTGGAAAATAATTCATGTCACAGAAATATTAGCTCAAAACAATAAGATTCAAATTAAAAATTAACTGAATTAAATCTTCTAGTTTCTTTTATATGGTACAAACTAGAATATAGAAGTGAATAAAGAAAAGAAATTATATTTTATAAAAGATTGTAAATCAAGAAGAGGAAAACGTTAAGTCAGTTTGAAAGACATAATTTTTAAATAAACAAAAACAATCCAGAAAAATTATTTGTTAATAACTTAATTCACAGACATGGTTAATTCTCAAAAGCCAAGACTTAAAAGATTTTATAGCCTGAAAAAAAACACAAGTAATTTGTAGAGATTGTTTTCAACAACAAATTGAATTGTAGTAAGTGTATATTCAAATGTAGTTGTCTCTGTCTCTCTCTCTCTCTCCATATATATATATAATATTATATATATGTACATATATAGATGATATAGAGATAGAGAGATATATTAATGCAGCATGTACTTATGTGCTCATATATGATATCACAACTTTGTATTATTTAATTTATATTTTCTACTGTATCATTACATAAACAAAATTGTTCAAAGAGTACATAAGACATGATGTGATGGTTATATGTTGAGAGTGGTTAGGACACAAAATTATAGGTGTTTTGTAATTTAAGGTATATAACAAAAAATCACACTTAAAAATACACTCCAATGCCAGGGAAGGAAGATGGGCGTGGGTGGGTGGCTGAGGGTACCCTCATAGAGGCAGCGGGAGAGGAGATGGGATAGGGGGTTTCCAAAGGGGAGATTTGGAAAGGGGAAAACATTTGAAATGTAAATAAAGTATCAAAAAATAAAATAAAAAGAAGAAAAAAGAAAAAAAGGTACACTCCAAATGTTAGCACCAGTTATCTTTTAGCCTTTTGTTTCTTTTTCTAATTACTTTTCAAAATTTTCTGAAAGGGCAATTTTCACTTCATAATAAAGCTAATTAAGCAAAATGTTTTGCTTTTTTTTTTTTTTTTTTTTCTGTGTTGGAGACTTGTACCTAGCAGTTTAGAAACAGAATGTAAACTTCCAACTTCTAGGCTATCTGTTCAGAAAATTCATAAAATCTGAAAGTCATCTCATCAAAACATACCTGAAAATAAGCCACAAAGTAAATTTGCTGTATCACAGGAATAGAAAATTTTAAGCATGAGACATTTAAAATAATTTAATGTGTTTTTGAATACACTTAGTGACTGAAACCTTTTGACCAGTCATTTCCTTTTATTAACTAATCATGAAGCTTCAAATTGAAACATCTTCTTGAGATGTAATTTTACAAATGTACAGATAATGAAAGAGATCTCAGCAGAACTCAAGGAAAGAGTAAAAATTTTGCAACAAGGTTTAAGTGTCAGAGCATTCAATTTTATATACTGTGCTTCTTTTTAGTAAAATTGAAATGCAACTGTCAAATATCCTGGAATGGCATAGCCCATGATGGTATTATCAAAAGAATGAAAATTATATGTCCATAAAAAATTATGGTTTTAGGTATCTTTCAGGTATATTTGATATATGATGTTATTTAACTTCAGTATTTTCTATTTAGGTTTGTCTGATAATGTGACATTAATGCCACCCATTATCACTATATTGGGATCAATTTGTGATTTTAAAAATAGAAATGTTTCTTTTATGAAATTGAGTGTCTTTGTCTTTGGTCTAAAAATGTTTAAGATTGTAATATCCTCTTGGTGGATTTTTCCTTTAATGTGTTTACAGTGTCTTTCCTCATCTATTCTGATTGGTTTGGGTTAGAATATATATATATATTGTCAGATATTAAAATGGCTATGCTTGCTTGCTTCTTTATTCCTTTTTTTAGAATACCTTTTTCTGTCTTTTATCCTAATGTAATATCTGTGCTTGCTTGTGACATGTGTTTCTTGGACACAATAGAATGATAGATCATGTTTCTTACCTAATCTTTTAATTTGCATCTTTTTATTGTGAAATTGGGACCATTAATAATAAGAGTTATTATTGAGCACAGCTTATTAAGCATTATTTTGTTGTGGTGGTGCTTTTCATTGCTCTTTGCATTAACTGTTCTGAGATTATTTATTTCTTCTGTCTGCTTTTGTGTAAGTAGTTAACTTTTTCTTCAAATTGAAGTTTTGTTTTTGTTTTTTGTTTTTAGTTCTGTAGAGTTGATTGGGCAGACAGAAATTGATTAAATTTTTTTTTTATTATGGAATGCTTTTCATTCTCCATTAATTGACTGTGATTTATAGTTTTGTTGGGTATAGTAGTCTGGCCTGTCACCTGTGGTCTCTCTGAGTTTGTAGAACATCTGTCCAGGTCCTTATGATTTACAAAGACTCTTGAAAGTAAGTTTTATTTTAATGTGCCTGCCTTTCTGAGTGAGTTGGTCTTTTTCCTTTAGAACTTTTAATATATTTTCTTTCCTCTGTATATTTGGTGTTTCAATTATTATGTGTCATGTGGAACTTCTTTATTTGGTCCTGTCTAACTGATGTTCTGTATGACTCTTGCACTTTAATAAGCATTTTTTTAATTTGGAAATTTTCCTTCTCTGATTATGTTAAAAACTATTTCTTTACCTTTAATCTGCAATTCTTCTTACTTTATACCTGTTATTTGTAAGCTTAATCTTTTTTATAGTCTTCTATATTTCCTGTATTTTGTGTATGTATCTAGACTTGTGTTTTAGTTTTGAAGAGGGGTGTGTGTGTGTGTGTGTGTGTGTGTGTGTGTGTGTGTGTGTGTGTGTGTGTGTGTATGTGTGTGTGTGTGTGTGTGTGTGCATTGTTTGCATATGAGTGTGTGTTTTACTTTTGACTAAGATATGCATTTTTTCTTCCTTATCTTCAAACTGGAAATTCTCCTTTTTCATATTTTTTAGTTTGTTGATCAGAATTACCTCTGAACTTGTTGTTTGACTTCCTGACTTATCCACTTCAAGCATTATTTCAGTTTGACTCTCCTATAGTAATTACCCCCCCCCCTTTTCTTGGTTAAATTCTACGAACTTTTCTTGACTTGCTTTTCTGTTATTCAATGGTGTTTAATGATCTTCATTGCGATATTTAACCCTCTCTACTTTGAAGTCCTTGAACATACTCATAACTGCTCTTTTAAAGTCCTTGTCTTATGCTTCAGCTAACTTGGTTTTCTCAAGACCTAGTACAATAAGATTTCTTAAGGAGAAATACGTTCTGGGTTGTGCATATTTGTGTTTTTGTACAGTTATCTAGATACTTAGAAATATCATCTTTGTGGTGTTTTTTGGTATAGACAAATGGTCTAACCTTTGTTGAATGAGTGTTTGCTTCTTTGGTTACTGTTACTCCAATTTGATCAGTTCTGGACTAAAAGAATGTTGTTTCATTTTCAGTCTTTGATCACTCTCAGTTTTAGGATTTAAATACATATTTTTAAAGGAAAGATATGGCTTTCTTTATTCTTTATTCATTTTAAAAATTGAAAATGAGTCTAAATAGTGAGTCTCGTGATCTATAGGTGCTGTCATTGTTACCGATGTTCCCTCTGGCTTTAATGCATTTGCTATACTAGTTATTATAAGAATACATCTATATAAACTGAATTTACAACCTGAGATGTCTACTTTTGAATGTCAAATTGACACAGTAATCAACCACATGGAAAAGAACTCCCAGTATAGAATTGACTGGATTAGGTTGGCTTGCATAGGATTATTGATTTATAGTTAATTAATGTGGGAAAACCCATCCTAAATGTGGGCAGTATCATTTCACTGACTGGACACTGGACTCAATAAAAACAAGAAAATAAGAACATCTTAGGTATACATACGCTAATTTGTTTTTCTCTGCTCTAAAATGGGTATGTAATGTAAATCATTGCTCTCAAATTCCTTCTGTATTAACTAAAATCCCTATGTTGCGAGATGGTAACCTCCAGATATGAACCAAATAATCTCTTTCTCCATTAATCTGCTTTTTTTCAAAAATTTTAATGGATATTTTATTTATTTACATTTCAAATGTTATCCCCTTTCCTGGTTTACCCTCTGGAAATCCCCTTTCCCATCCCTCTCCCCATGCTTCTATGAGAGTGTTCCTCCCACCTACCCACCTACTCCGGCCTCTCCAACCTGGCATTCCCCTACACCGTGGCATTGAGCCTTCACAGGACCGAGGGCCTCTCCTCCCATTGATACCCAACAAGGCCATCCTCTGCTACATATGTGGCTAGAGCCATGTGTCTCTAGAAACCAAAAATAAAACATCAATCAGACCACTATTACTCTATCAAAAAGTGCTGAGGAGAGCTAGAGTGAAGATTCCGTTTTAATAGTGCTCACTGCTAGATTGGCAGCGTTAGAAGTCTAATAAGAATATGAATAGCCATGTAACGAGCCAGGCCTCTCTTCATGTCAGCAACCTCAGGTCTGAGCATGGAAACAAGTAAAAAGAGGAATGCTGGATCTTGCTGCCTTCAAGGCTGGCTGAGAAAACCAAAGTCCCAGATTGAGAGACAAATGATGTCTAAATGGAGAGTCAATGGCCTTGTCTAAAATTAATAGAAAGGAAACCATACAAGAAATTTGACCTCCTCTTCTGAACTCCATGTGCTGAAAGGAATTTCACTATTTAGGAAATACTATTTTTACTAATAATGGGCAAAATGAAGAGAAATATTGGAGCTAGATAAATAAGTCCAAATGGAAGAGGAGTTGTGTGATGGGAGCAACAGGAGGTAGGAAGGAGCAAGCTCAAGGGGGAATCAGAAAAACCACATGGAATCCTACTATCTGTTGGTTTGACTAAGCAGCATAAGACGGAATTTAAAGGCAGATGCCCCAGAAGCTGGGACAAATCTAGTCTAGAAGTACCAGGTCACTAAATCAAACTCTCACTACTGCTGTGGGATGCCCCTAGAGAAGTTGTTGTTCAAAGAAGACACAGAAGCATGTAAAGCTTCTGGGCATGCAAAGTATAGGCTTTACTATCCCTCTTATTTTTCCACTAGAGCAATTCGGTAAACCCCTATTGAAAAAAAAAAAAAAAAGAAAGAAAAAAAGCACACACGTTGTATAGAGAAATCAAACTGGGACTTAGGTGGAAGGTTCCTCCCTGCTGTCCATTTTCATAGTGCCAGATGGTACTATGCAGGCTGCTTCTGGAGGGGTAAAGGCATCAACGGATCAACAGTTTTATCCAGCTGTGAACTTTGTGAACTACAATATCAACTCGTCAGGCAAGTTGGTGGAATAATGGCTGGGATAGGGAGTAGGGAGCTTATTACTTTATTTTAGCTATTTTAGTGTCATCCACTAACATGTAAGTATCCAACTTTTACCCCCAAAAAGAAGTTTCTCTCAACCTTAATCAAAGAAGCCATTCCTTGCTGTGAGTAAATGATAATGCAAAGATATAGCTGCACAAGATGTTGAGAATAAAGAATGTTTGAATGCTCATCCCTTAACAAGACATATCAATCCCTTGAGGCTCAGGCAACATTAGAGGACAAGTGACAAAGAGAGTATAACAGTCAGAAGGTAGGGAGAAATATTGCAAGTGTTTTTCCTAAACATGTCCCAGGCAAGAAAATCATAAATTCATAGCATTATTGCCTATTGACACTGGGCTCATACAAATACATCCATCTTAATAGTCGTTTATGGGTGGAGAATTGTTTTACCAGATCTTACTACTTGCTACCAGTCTATTTGTCTAGAAGGTGCACCTCTGGTTATGTCTATACAGCTATGTATGGAGGGCTTTACCTGAGAGTGGAGGACATACCCTGGATGTGAATGGCACCATCCCATGGAGTAAATGAGAAAAATTGGAAAAGTGAACTGAGCACCAGCTAGCTACCTTACAAAGTCTCTAAGAGGCATTATATTATTGCAGAATTAAGACACTAGAAACTGTAACAAGAATTTCTATCACATTATTAGTGCCTAATAATTTTCCCCCTCTGGTTGAACCATGATGGATATAGGTAACTTTTAAGTATACTTATGAATTTTTTTGTTTGTTTAATCAAATTAATTCCATTAGTGATATTCATACACTCTTTTTCTTTTTTTATTTCTTACTTTATGACAATTAAAGTATAATTACATTATTTTCTTCTCCCTATTCCTCCCTCCACCCCCTTTCATGTACCTGATTACTGTCTTACTGTCTTTTAAATACACGGCCTTTTTTATCATGTGTGAATTAGCACTCCTAACTTAAATGTTTTTACAAAGAAACACACAGGCATGTTTCTCTCTCTCTCTCTCTCTCTCTCTCTCTCTCTCTCTCTCTGTCTCTCTCTCTCTCTCTCTCTCTCTCTCACACACACACACACACACACACACACACACACACACACACACACACACAGTAGTCTGAGTCAGGAATTGCTAAGTCATTATTCACAAACAAATAAATATCTTATGTATTTCCTGTAGTTTATAATCTTAAATACAAAACCAAATAATTCTGGCAAAGTGTATTTTCTATGCTTCACACAAGAGAAGATGAAATTCCAAGGTGTGAAATTGCTTCAGTGAGGTTGACTCCCAAGAGAGGGCATTGTTGAGATTATACCCAGTCATACTCTCCAGCTGGCCACAGGCTGAAGTTTCATGTCCAGCACCGTTTTGCCCTCTACCTTTTCAAACCTCTGGTCATCCCCAAAGAGAATAAGGACAGAAAAGCCTTTTCTACTGCATGTGGGAATTTATAAAACAATTGACTCAAATGTCTCATGCTGCTTCTGTGTCTGCAAGTTGCTTTAGAAGGACCGCTGATGTTGATTGTGACAGCAGAAGGGAGCGTTAGTATGTAACCATGTTCACAGGGATGGAATCCACAGGTAGTGGGAAATGTCAGTGTGTGTGCTCACTAAACCAAATGAGTAAAATAATTTGCCTTGAAAATCTAAATATACAAAATGTGAAAAGTATTAAAGATATGAATAAATGTGTTAAATAAATAAAAGTATACTAATTATAAAATAAAGGTTCACCAGAATATCTAATTTTCTCTACCTCTGCATTTTAGTAAAGAAAAAACACTGCAATTTTCTGTAGTAGAGACATTATTATTTTAAATATTTTATAGGTATAAAATTTAAACCTAGGGAAAAATCATAGAATACAGCATATCAAAACTGTTCGGGTCATGTGGAATAATGAAATGTATATCTTTAGTTTTTATAATCATGGAGAGCTCTTTATATTTGTTTGCGTTGTGTTCTGTGTCGTGTGTGCATGTGTAAAAGAGGGAGTCTCTCTCTCTCTCTCTCTCTCTTTCTCTTTCTCTCTCTGTTTGTGTTTGTGTGGGTGTGTTTATCTTTTACTAAGGAAATAGAAGGCTTAGAAGAGAATGGGAAGTTAATAAGAAATTTTAAAAATTCAAACATTGCATGCCAACAATGTATTTAATTTTAATTCTCATCTTCTAACCAATATATGAAAATTACTTCTTTTGGCAGAAGCAATTTCTTTTTTGGCCTGATCAAAGTTAAAAAAAAAAAAAAAATCCCTGCATGTTTAAATCCATTTCAAACTTCAAAGGAAAGAACAGCCTTGGTGTTGGCTTGGTTCTTGCAAGCAGTTGGGTAAATTGACTATATAATGAGTCCTTGGCTGTCCCTAACCAAAACTTTGTTGGACAGGTTCATTTACAATCCTCAAACAGAATGACCTTCCATCTGGCTTAATGGCCCCTGGATTGTTGCAAATGCGACCTGACATTTCCTTATGGGTAAGTTATTAAATTATATCACAGAACACAATAACATAATTTGGTTTCAGAGCCTAAGTGAAAGTGATCATCCTGCAGATTAAGATGTAAAATTCCTTTGCAAAATTAAGTTATTCATAATCTGATGCATACCCCCTTGTTTTGTCTGCCATATAATAGAATTACTTTCCACAACATAGAAGCTGCAAATATTGATGATGCTGACAGAACAAAAACAGCATTTGGAGGAAGGGAGAGAATTTTCAAGGCGGATAACTGACTTTTGCTGTTATATTTCTGCAGGAAAATCACCTGTGATTTTTGCTTTTACTCCCTAATGAATCGATCCATTAAGCAGTGTTTCTGTCTTTTTACTAATAGTATTAGACACTCTTAACACTGTGAGCTGTAATTCCTTAATTCATTCTGAAATGTCTGCCTGGAGATGACTAACACTAATATATTTTTAAATTGGGAGTATCTTCTGGTTAGCTGCTTCTAGCACTTGTGAGTTAGTGAAAAGTAAACCAACATCTCATTTGTTACTCTGCCAGGTTTTAAAATAGGTACCTGTGCCCTTCTAATAATCTGGATGAGTTTCAAACAATAAAGTAAAAAAGAAGCAAGACATATTTTAACAACTATTTATGCAAAATGCAAAATGTCTATGAGTCAGAATTTTTGCCTTCAGGAAAGCAATATTGAAGGTATGATCTGCCAACAAGAAGTATAATTCTATTCTAATAATGCAACTCTTCCGGCATATTTCACAGTAAAGAAATTTTATGCTCTCATGTTCAGTTTTGCATTGGCATTACCTCTCTGCCAAAAGCATCTACTTTTATTCTCCTTCCTCCTTGGTGCTATTTGTCATTCACACCGTTTGTATGGAACACTCATTCAAGATACTTTTGGTTGCTCTATATATGTCTAGGCTTTGTAAAGATTATCACAGCTATAGAAATAATAATAGCAACAACAATAATGTCAAATAAATCAATATATACAAGGTCTCTAATAGCAGAGAATATTTTAATTCATCAATATCCTAGGGTGTTCTCAGTGTACTGAAATATACTAGGAATTCAATAACTATCTGTAGACTAGTGAGTGCATATCTTGGAAAATGATTACGATTTCCTTAGTTAGTAGACATTATTTTTCCCTTTAAATAAAGAAATTTAGTCACAGATATGTGAAGTGGAAATTTCTAGTTTCTCTAGAGACTCAGTTGTGTCGTGTGATGTTTTTCTAGAAAGACCTAATGACAGGGTATTTTTGCTGAAGCAGACACATGGGAGGAAGTTTTGCTGAGAATAGACATGTGGTGCTTTCCTGGAGGCAGCCTGGAAAAGGGGCATGTGATGTTTTGCTTAAGTGGACTCTTGAGTACATGTGATATTTGGAAAGGTTATAAATATATCTCAACCGACAGTGAACAACACTGTGTGGTATTGGTTTACCTTACCATTCTTTGCTGGTCATTGTGTTTCATGACTTCATAGAGAAAAATATACCAAAGACCTGGTGGTATTCTGCTGGCTTCTTGTCCCTTTCGGGGATTCAGCTGATTGGCAGAGCCTCGAGATTTCTTTGGGATCAAACTGTAATTGCTGATTCCAGAATGGTGTTTGTAAATATTTGGAGCTACTGCTGATATTAGTGTGAACTGAACTGCTGATATCCTGACAATGCAGATTTGATTCACCTCAAAAAACTATTTCCAAACAGGTTCACATTCTTCTTTGTCCCACTAACCTTTCCGTTCCACTATCTCTGGTGGGTGGTGGGCTTGAAGGGAGATTAAAGCATTTAAGTACACTTAACAAAATAGGATTTAAAAAACATAAGCCTACATATATATGCAATTCTATTTCTATGGTCATTGGAGCCAGTAAATGGCAAATTGATCATTGAAATCAGATCTTCTGATCCACAACCTGTCCTATGAGCAGGTGTCCCCTGCATCTTCTCACTCTCAGGTAGACTTCACATGTATGAAGCCATCAGCAAAGAAATTCAACAGGAAGCCTTATGGGTCCTCTTTCTATATTTATGAGGGTGTTTTATAGGCGATTATTATCATCTCCAGCCTTTGTAGATTTCAAGAAGTTTCAGTAAGTTTATTAAAAAAACATTTCAAGCCAATGAGAACTAATCATTTTACTTTAAGAAATATCATTTCGCCGGGCAGTGGTGATGCATGCCTTTAATCCCAGCACTTGGGAGGCAGAGGCAGGTGGATTTCTGAGTTCGAGGCCAGCCTGGTCTACAGAGTGAGTTCCAGGACAGCCAGGGCTACACAGAGAAACCCTGTCTCAAAAAACCAAAAAAAAAAAAAAAAAAAAAAAAGAAATATCATTTCCACACCACTGATGGTATCAGCATTTAATTTTTTCACATCTGTCTTCCAAACTACAACACTTAAAACTCTAATTCTCAGACTAAAGTTAATTTGCTGCATAAACATTTCCTCATTTCACAATATTTATCAGTTCTTGCATCTTTTAATCTAATTTGGTTGTATCCTATTAAATCCAAAATTTGTGTCAGGACAAAAATATCAAACTTATTTGAATGCAAAGAGACAGTATGAAATGATTTTTTTCATTTATCAATAAATTATTGAATAACTCTATTTCTACCAATAGTCTATTTCCTTTCCCTGACTTCTCACACATACACCCTGGTTTTATCCTTATCTCTTTTCCTTTCTCTCTCCCTTTCATGTGCTATTGCTTTATTTAATTTTGGGTGGAGATCTGTAATTCAGTCAGTGACCACAAATTCAGTTGTGCTCATCACATACATTAAATACATAGGGGACCCAGGAGTTTGCTATGCCTTATGATTTCTATGTATTTTCTGCAGCATGGTAGGGGATCCTAAAGAGTGTCCAGTAAATGTCATAGATTTTTAAATTCTGATGTTAAAAGCATGCAATTCATTCCCAAAATGAAATGTAGCATGATCTATGAAATTATTTAGAAAACCTGTAAAACAGGGACTGTAATCAGTATTTTACAGGTGAATTGAAAATGTAAAGCTGGGCAGGATGATAGAGCAAATAACCCCATCTACTCCGGAGACTAGGGCAGGAAGAAGAAACAAAGCTTGTGTGGGTTACAAAGGAAGTTCAAGGCCAGCTGGGAAATATTAATGGTGGCCTACTTAAATAATAACTACAAAAGACTGTGGGTAGAGCCCACATGGAGTCCAGCATGAAGAATGGTGGAAAGTAAGAAAATTCTTCATATTTCAAATTTATAAAAAGACTGCTCAATCAAAATAACACATTTTACAATCGTGTTCCCTACTATTCTTAAAGAAGTTTCTCTTGATCTCTACCGTAAGAGTTCCCAAGTTCCATTCATTGTTTGGCTGTGTGGGTGTCTGCATTGTTTGAGTCAGCTGCTGGGTGGTGCCTTTCAGAGGACAGACATGCTAGACTCATTTGCAAGCATAACAGAGGATCATTAATAGTGCCAGGGATTGTTGCTTAACCATGGAACGGTTCTCAATTTGGGCTGGTTATTGGTTGATCCCTCAGTTGTTGCTCCAGCTTCTGATTGGCAAAGGATGCTGTCAGTAGGACAAAATGGCACCATACAGACTGGGAAAGGACCTTCACTAACCCTCCATCTGACCGAGGACTAATATCCAAAATTTATAAAGACCTCAAGAAATTAAACAACAACAACCCAAATAACCCAATTTTAAAATGCGATATAGAGCTAAACAGAGAATTCACAACAGAAGAATCTTGCATGGCCAAGAAGTACTTAAAGAAATGTTCAAAGTCCTTAGTCATCAGAGAAATGCAAATCAAAACAACTTTGAGATTCCATCTTACAGTGGCAATTCTTTTAATAGAATTGCTAAAAATCCCAGTTCCCCTTTGCTTATATTCTTGCCATTGGGCATGTAGAAGTTATTCTGATACATTGACAAGCCTAGGTAGACACCCAGAAGTCAGCTATAACATTTATTTAGTTACTTGGCAGCTTTATAAAATTATACTTATCATGAAAATACATCACAAATAGACCAAATAATTAATCTATTTACTATAAATAAAAACCTGTAGAATAATAATGATTGCCAACTCAAATCTGATTTTAGGTTTTTAATTTATTCATTTATTTGTAAGATCAGATCTCACCATGCTGCACTGATTAGCCTGGAAATTGCTAACACACTATGTAGACCAGAATGCCTTCAAACTCAGAGATCCACATGCCTCTTCCTCCCAAATACTAGGACAAAAGTTGATAACTATCTAAGTAAAGATGAAGAAGAGTGGGAGATCCTGGTAACGTTATTAATATCTGTATCATCTAAGGACCTATGCAACTTCCCACTTAAGATCATGGCCAGATGACTTGAAGTTTTTTGTTGTTGTTTGTTTGTTTGTTTCTTTGTTTTTGTTTTGTTTGTTTGTTTTTAAAACCTGATTATATCTTTTCTCCCTCCGAAATCCTAAACAAGTCATGGAGATGTTCCAGTGTCTAAATTCTCATCTGCAAACACAGTACCCTTTGTACCAGTCATAGTGTTGCTGATTTCTGAGTTTGATTGTTCACAGTATTTGTTTCAGTTTTACTTTTCTCAGTTTTATAAAATGTATCTACTGCTTCTGAGCCTGACCCTGCAGTCAGCATGAGAGAACTGAGAAGGATACACAAAAGAGCTCAATAATAGTGACATTTTCAATGTAAGTATTTCAGAATGTATATCATTTGGCCTTCTGGTTTCCCCTAGCACTTACTCTGCTTTATCCATAGTGATCTTCAGATTCATCTCCTTTGGCCTGTCTCTCATCACATCTTTAGCAGGAACTAAGACAAGATTCCTGAAAGCAGCATGCATATTTATTTTTACTGTTATTATCTCTGTTATAATCTATTATAATATTTGCTAATTTCCTTTCTTTCCCTTTTCTTTGCTCTAGGTAGATCTTCTATTACTCATGTGGGAAATTTAATTTTGCAGTGATATCCTTTATACTTCAAGGACTTGAATATTAACCCTAGGTACAGTTACAGGAGTCTTAATGAAGGAAAGATAGAATTCAACATATAATAATTCTGCTTTAATAGTGAAGAGTTGATATATTGCTATAAGAACAGAGAACATATATGTCATAATGATTCACCCCAAGTAGGCCTGTTCTTGTCTTAAAATTACAAGCTCTCAGGAAAATGTAAGTTTAGAATCATCATTACAATTTTTCTTTTCTGTATAATTTAGAAAAACTTGTGATGCTCTATTTAGATACAACAATTAAAATTTCCTGAAAAGGGAATTTTTCTCAATATCATAATCTAAAACTATTTTATACCTACACACAATCATCAAACTTTGAATGACAATAAAAATAATTTATTTATATTTAATGTTGTACCATATTTAGAGAAGGTTAAATCATTCTCCCTTCCCTTTCCTCCCTCACTCTTTCTTTCCCCTTTATATGCGTATGCACATACACACATGTATACATATATGCATACACACATATATATACATATATATATACACATATATGTATATATACATACACATACAAACACACACCCACACCAACTTACATTTCACTATAACCAAGTAACCAAGTGTTCTGTCTTTTCCTTATCATTCAATAGCTTCTTATCTTTGAGGATGGGTAATGAAAAAAAAAAAAAAAGCACACACTGACTTTCCCTTCCAGATTTCTAAATGAAGGGGGATATCTCATTGACTTGTAGCACATCTCTTAATTGCTTCATTATATTTTTATAGAGCACCTGAATTGCTTGGAAGCAGTTTAATTAAAATGCTGCTTGTTTTATAGTGAACAGAAATGCAAAAAGCATATATCCTGCAGCACAATCAATCATATTTTTTCCCTGCTGCAGACTCAAAGTCAGTAACATGCAAGCAGATTAATAAGGCACTAACAGTTGAGTGCCATCAGAATTTAGATGTGTATATCTTCTTAGAGCCAAGCCTCCTGTGAATGTTACCATGATCTTTCTTTAAATCCATTGCAGCATTTAATGAGTCGCTGGCCAGACATATTTTGCAATATGACTACATATTCACTAGTTTTATACGTTTGTGGGAGGAGGAACATTTTCAGCAAAGCAACATTTATCAGTAGGCACAAATTCTCATTGTATTTAAAGTAAGTTTCCTTATTATTTTCAGTAGAATTTATTGGGAAACGAAAAGACCTAGTTCTGAGTCTTCTGTCAAGACAGCTGGGTTTGGTAGGCTTGATTAAATACCTTATTTATCTGTGCTTATTTCTTTTTCTAAACAAAATAATTTTTCACTAGAGTTTGGTTATGCAATATACTTTCTGTATGTCTATGAATAAAAACATATAAAATCAGAAAACACCTAGGGACAAAACTTTAAGTGCTATAGTAGAAAACAGTTCTTGAGCTATCTAAAAACCTAAGGAACCATTTCCAGAACTTTCTAAAGAAGCTATGTTGCCTAACACAGCACCTTTTGCAATAGTCTTTTACTGTTTAGTGCAAAGCAAAACAAACAAAACGCTAAAGCCCCAACCACCATCTTCTGAACCATAATTATCTTTTTCTTCTACTGCAGTCCTAAAGGCAATGAATAACAAGCAGATTTGGAAAGAACAACCTACCTACACTTTTCATTTTTCTATTTACAATTACAAGGTAAGTGTCAAGTTCTTAGTGTTTTATACCAGAAACTGGGGACTTTTAAATCTTTTCTAGTGTTTACTTAAACCTGTAATGAAGCACTAGGTCAATTACATCTTGAAATATGTCCTAAGCATTTCTATATCTGATATAACCGAGGTCAGGTTTATAAGTCTAGACATCACAGTAAATAGTCAGATATAGATGTACTGTATAGAAATTTGGTGGATATAAATAATGTGATCCCAAGAGTGAGAGAGATTTTGATATTAAAATATGTAAATTATGAAGCAACATTCATGAAATTCTCTGACCAATACAACATTGTGTCAAATGTTCTGTTATTAATAATTGTACCAGTCTGATTTATTAAAAATGTCATTGTGCAAGGAGACTCACAGAGTGATGGAAGTATCATGTGAATAGTGAACAGCCCAAATATTTTGGAGATGATTTTGAATATCAAGAGGTATAAAATAAAATGATTAAAATTAATATTGCTATTATACCCTCCTTTCCCCTCCTACTAAAATAATACATACATTCATACATACAACACTAAGACACACAAAGTTTCTGAACAGAATTCACCAGAAGAGAAGGAAAGATGTAAAATACTTTAAACCTAGGGTCCATGCTTATTTTCCCAATTTAGAATAAGCCAACATTACAGATAGCATCTCTAGGCGCACAAGTAGTTGTCTGGGAAAAAAGATTGACCCAGCCAGTGGATTGAATGGCAACCAGGAAAAGGTATCCATACAATGAGGAAGTCCAAGAGGGGACAAAGCAGAAGAGGCTGGAGGGAGCAAATCATAACAAGCTTTGGCAGGAGTCAACTGCTGCTGGACAAATGAAGGAAGAATTAGAGAGCTTCCAGAAGCACATTAGTCTTGCAGACTTCTTGACAACCGATTTCTGACCTGCAGAACTATAGGAAAATACATTTTTAAATAGGCCAGCAATTTTATGATAGTTAGCTCATATGCTTGTTATATAGTTGCTGTGCATTAAAATGAATCTGCACATATACACAAAATGGTATTGTTTGAGTAGTATGACAGAATTTTGTTGTTAACACTTAATAACACACACACACACACACATCAACTACAGACAAGCTGACGTCATGTACTGCAGCATTTGAGCCATCTTTTGCTCTTTAAAATGTTGTGAGACATACCCTCTGACGTTACCACCTATTCGCAGTACTCTCTCTGCACCTTCATTCGGCCCTGTGGAGGTGCTTAAACAAATGAGGACCGTCCAGTCCAGCTGTGCTGAGAGCTGAAACCTTACAGTTCCGGGTCATGATCCCCTCAGCTCATGCTAAGCAGCTTCATTTCTCTGTTCCCTCAATGCAGAACTGTATTATTGCTGAGGCTCTACTCATAGCCTCTCATAGTCTTCCTTTCTGTGCTGATATCATATGGCAGGTCAATGTCTCATCATTCGGTCACTCCTCCTATACAGTCTCTATTTCCTCTCTGTCTTTGCTTCACCACTCCTTCTGAGC
The DNA here is from genome assembly GCA_028551405.1 of Uromys caudimaculatus. Taxonomy (NCBI): domain Eukaryota; kingdom Metazoa; phylum Chordata; class Mammalia; order Rodentia; family Muridae; genus Uromys; species Uromys caudimaculatus. The sequence goes on from CM052702.1 coordinate 87,352,379, forward strand.
ACTATCAAATGCTTCAATATTTACTTCTGTTTTTCATAGTAAATTTTTCACTCACAAGCATCTTAATCCAGCTCTTGTGTTACTCTGCTCATAGTTCATGCTGCAGAATAAATAGTTAATGCCCAGCTTGCTGTTATTACTGCATTTGTGAACCAACAAATAGTAATGATGGGGAAAACCAGTCTATGTGTGCTTCCGCTTTTGCTTGAATAAATGTGTTGCTTCATTTTATACTCAAAAGCAATAATCGAATTCCTAAGTAGTTTATGCTGTACAATTTACCTCAAAAAACACTATAGAATTACTAGTACATGGTTTTATTCTTTAAGTAATATATTTACTAATTCTTTGACATTTCATACATGCATACAATGTACTTTTCTCTCATCCATTCCTACCAAACTCTCCAAGTTCTTTCAGGATGTACCAGCCCATCTCAAAGAGGACATGAAATTGAAGGAAATCTTGGGGTAACTCTAACCAAACAAGTGAAAGATCTGTATGACAAGAAAGTCAAGTCTTTCAAGAAAGAAATTGAAGAAAACCTCAGAAAATAGATCTCCCGTGCTCATGGACTGGTAGGATTAACATAGTAAAAATGACCATCTTGCTGAAAGTAATCTGTAGATTCAAACAAAATTCCAACACAATCCTTCAAAGACATAGAAAGAGCAACTCTCAGTTTCATATGGGAAAACATAAAACCCAGGATAGTGAAAACAATTCTTAACAAAAACGACTTCTGGGGGAATCATCATCACTGACCTCAAGCCGTACTACAGAGCAATAGTGATAAAAACTACATGGTATTGGTACAGAGAAAGATAGATATGTACTCACTAATAAGTGGATATTAGCACAAAAAGTAAAAAATAAAAACATACGGAATACCTAGGATACAATCTACAGAACTCAAGAAGGTTAACAAGTTGAAGGGCTCAAGTGAGGATGCCTCGGAATCCCACTTGGGAGGGAGAAGAAAGCAATCAGGGAGGTAGAGGGAAAAAGGGACCTGGGTGGAAGAGGGAGGGGGGTCAAAAGGGGAACATAATTGGGTATTGGGGGAGGGAACAGGAAAGAAGTCCTTAGGACCAGCAGAATGAAAGGAAATGTACAACCTCGGGGGCTGGGAGGTGTGAGGACTCTCTAGAATGTACCAGAGACCGGGGAGGTAAGAGACTCTCAGGACTCAGAAAGAAACCTTACATAAAATGTCTAATAGTGGGGAGAGAGAGCGTGTAGAGTCCATCTCCAGTAAGGTTGCCATCCCACAGCAAAAACTCTGACCCACAATTGTTTCAGTCTAAAAGAACAGCAGGGACAAAAATGGAGACGAGACTGAGGAAAAGTCAATCCAGTATCAGATCCAACTTGGGATCTATCTCAAGGGGAGGCTCCAGGGCCTGACACTCTTACTGATGCAGTAGTGTGCTTACAGACAGGAGCCTCACATGGCTGTCCTCCGAGAGGCCCAACAAGCAGCTGACTGAGAAAGAAGTAGATACTTACACCCAACCAATGGACTGAAGTTGGGGTCCCCTGTGGTTAAATTAGGGAAAGGCTAGAAGAAGCTGTGGAGGAGGGTGACCCCGTAGAAAGACCAGCAGTCTCAACTAACCCAGATCCCTGAGGTCTCTCAGATATTGAGCCACCAACCAGACAGCATATACTAGTTGTTCTGAGACCCCTGACACATATCCAGCAGAGGACTGTCTGGTCTGGCCTCTGTGAGAGAAGATGCACTTAACCCTCAAGAGATTTAGGCCTCAGGGTGTAGGGAGGCCGGGCTAGGGTGGTATGTGTATAGGGGGGAGTGGGGACATCTTCTTGGAGACAGAGGGGAGGACAAATGGGATGAGAAACTGTGGGAGAGCCAACTGGGAGCAGGGTAATAATAGGACTGTAAAAAAAAAAAAGTAATTTAAAAATCTTAAAACAAAACACCTTTTACATACGATTTAATCATTGGTTTTAAGAATAAAACCTTGACTGAAAGAAAAATAACGGAGGAAAGAAGTAGGACAAGCTGAAGGAAAAGGGCACAATAAGCATTGAGGGAGGAAAAGGCAGAGGAGGAAAAGCTAAAGATATATTTTGATTTGTAAATATGAACCTTTTCTCACCAAGGTTGAGAGTACTACAAATATATTGATATAAACAAAAACACTTAGAAGGTAATTACTATCCTCTATAGAAGACAAAGAACTGAAGGACAAAGTATTCTGTGATTTGTTCAAATTGCTCATATGTTGCTCTCTCATGCCAAAGGTTGGAAATTGGTCATGATCTATATGCTTTGGTACTTCATAGATACAATAGGCTTTCCTAGAAGAATCTTGTACTAACAAAACACTCAATTCATTTTTCAGAGTCCCCATGAAACATGAAATGAATAGAAAGGTTTCCCAAGAGAAATTGTCTTCTCCTGCTACAAAAGTCTCAACAGTGAAGTCCTTTCCTCAAACAACCTTCAGAAGAGCAGACTCCATCTCAAATTAGCTCTGCCTAATCAAGCTTTTGTGTCCCTTTGCTCTGTCTTCACTTTCTAGTCCCAGAACCGGCAAAGTGTTTGTAACCTGAACACTCATCAGAGAGCTGTTTTTCTAGAATATGATTTCTTTCTACCTCTGATTCCAGTTGTCCAATATTCTGTCTTATTTGTCTGGTCTGAAAAGCCCAATCTCGCCTGTGGTCATAAGAAGGTGAGAAATACTGGATTTACTTGCACATGAGCCATTCCTGTCCCCTTCTTATCTATCATCGTCCCATGCCCTCTATCCATTTCTGCAGTCTTTGCAGGAGTCACCATAAGATGTGGATGTTTAAATTGTCATCATAACCAGGCTTCTCAACAGTCTTCCTCTTTAAACTGATTATTCACAAGCACTGGCAGCTTTTGGTTGAAAACAGACACTCTGTAAGCTTTATATTGCTTTACAGTCAGAAACAAAACTTTAACAATCACTTGGTTTGTCATTTCTAAAGTAAGGAATAAGTTTGCCCTTGCAGTGATGTATATAATTTTCAATGAATATTTACATGGATATTTATTTGTATATCTAGTTTAATCTTTCTAAATGATTGTTAGAAAGCAGTTTCTGCATTTTCTCTCCACTGTGTACTTCATAACTGAATAGATGGATAAATGAATGAGCATTACTTAAAGCAATCCTGCCATTTTGCCTCTTTTATTCAAGGAATCATATGCCAAAGATGCTTTTTTCCCCAAGCATAACCTCCTTGAATAACTGCCAAGTTTTTAGATTAAAATTTAGGACTTTTCATACTAATAATTGCCTGAGTTGATTAGACAAAAATGTTAAAAAGAGTTTATTATGAAAAATAATCCCAATTTCTCCTGAAAGTACCAAATCAGAGTATGAAAGGAAAAACAGAGATGATGCTTTTAATTTTTAAATGTACTTAAAATTGAATTTGGCTTCAATAAATCAGTTTACATTGAATCTGGAAGAACTGACAGTGACAGAGACTAAGTCATCATAGACTTAGGTACAGTAGTCAATAACTAACCTAGCTTTTATTTCATTGTTATTGCTTGTTTTTCTTTTTGAGATAAAGTTTCTTTATGTAGGCCTTGGTATCCTAGAAATTGCTGTGTAGACAAGGCTAGCCTCAAACTTACAAATGGAATTTTTAGGTTAGTTCTATGAGAGTTTCATAAAAGATATTTTGAGTATATTGTCCTCCCTAAACTTCTGCCAGATCTGCTTTTTCCTTCCCTGTCCCCCTAGTTCTTGTGTCCTCTTTATTTCTTTAAACCTGTAAAGAACTCTTAGTGCTTCTCACATATTCTTGGATGAGTAGCCGTCCACTGGAACATCGTCAGTTTCCCAGAGGCTACACGTTTCAGAAAACAGACTGCCCCTCTCCCAGAAGCTAGCTATTGCCATCCTTCCTTCTTCATACTGACATTTTGTCTGGCTTAGCTGTTGTGAGATCTTGCATGCAACTGCCCTATTGTATCTAGAAAACACTGTTTGTTTGTGTCATCCAGCACTTTTGACTCTTACAGTCTTTCCACTCCTCATCCATTATGATCCTCCTGCCTTTGAAGGAGATGTGTTGCATAGATAATCCAATAAGAGCCAAGGATTCCACAGTAACTTATTCTATGCCCGCTAATGAATTTTGGATCTCTATTATTTAGTTTCCATTTACTCAGAAAAGAAGTTTCTCTGATGAGCGTTGAGAGATGAACTGATCTATAGATATGATGATAAGTCATTAGAACTCAGTTTAATACTTTGTTTAACCAAGAAATAGTAGCAGCCTTTCCACTAGGGCCAAATTGAGGCTAGCCACATGTTCTTGGCTAATATTGATGCTAGGTATTGGTTTTATCCTGTGGAATAAGCCTTAGTCCACTCAGAAAGTGGTTGGCTATTCTCATAACATTCTTAACAATCACTCTACATGAATCTTGTGATCACACACACTTGGCAACTGTTGAATGAACTATAACTTTTATGAGAAATGTTCTCACTAATAATTTGGTGCTGTGTTCAGAATACTTTCAATGCACTACTTAAAAAATTCTTTGCTTATAAAATCTAAACACCATAACACTCTATCCCCTCTGAGAATTAGAAACTTGCTTGGGTGACATTTTAAATTTCCCACAGTAATATATAGCATTATTTTATGAATAGTATTTGTTGAGTTAATTGTCTAAGTTCTATGCAGCCATGTCATAATTGCAGAGATAAAAGAGTAAAAGGCAAGTTATAAATAAGTACAGGGAAACTACATTGTTTATTATTCCTAATTTATAAAATGCATTAGCATAATGCTTAATGTAAACTGGATTTCAATGACATTTTACTATAAAATTGAAAAGTCTAATATATTTAGGAACAGTTTGATATTAAAGCATTACTCATATATCTTTCTTGACTGCTAATAGCCTTCTGTTAATAATCAAGAGACATCCAATTAAAATTTTCTGCATCTTATAATACATTAACTAAATAATTAATGTCTGAGCATAAATAGTTTTTAAAACATTAAAATGAAGGAATAATTAGAGAGGTTGAAAAGCATGTATAAAGTGAGAAAAAACAGATTTTCTGAGGAACTGGAGTTGACATCTAACAAATGAAATATATTGTTAACTTAATGTAGAACATCACACATCAGTTGGCCACTCTAGGTGCAGAAACACAGCAGCACAATGTAAATCAAAACAACAGGGTCTTCACTTGGGAACTATGGTCAACATGTTTTCTGACAACCTAAGAGTCATCTTTTTGATAATGTAAGATACAGAAAAAATGAGAAATGGAGTTGACACAGAGAGACAGAGAAACAGTGAGAGAAACAGAGAAGCAGAGACACATAATTGACAGACAGACAAACAGAGACAGATACCTAGAAAAACAAAGACTGAGGCAGAGACACAGAGACCAAAATTATACACAGAAAGAGAAAGAGACAGAGACAGAGGTAGCCAGAGAAATGAGAGACACAGAGACACAGAGGCACAGAGACACAGAGACACAGAGACACAGAGACACAGAGACCAAAACCACAGGATTCAGGTTTAGACTCTTTGTGATCAACTGAGGTCAGATCATAAGGATGTTCAAAGTGTTGACAATATTCTGGTTTTCATTAATTAAAGATTCCTTTTTAAAATTTAGAATTCTGACATCCATTTCTACCTTTTATTTACATAAATTTAAAACAGAAAAACTTTGCAACATACAACAGTCATATACCAAATTTTGAGGTTCTTCAGCAAAGTTCTTTGCCAAGCACTTTCTCAGTTTGTCTTCTGGAAAGGGATGCTGTTAGTAAGACCAGACTCACAAGCCTGCTGAGCGATTAAATGAGGTTCATAATGAAATGTACAATTTTAAGCATTGACTTGGTTAGAGAAGAAAACTCTAAAAGAATACAAAACATTATTTTGGCATTGTGGCAAGTGACAGTATTTGTGAATCTGAATGAATGAGTTGAGGAAGACTATGCCCATACTGTGGGTAGGCATCCAGTCAGCCTGCTAGGAAGGAACAAATAGAGATGGATAATATTCTTCTGCACTGGATACCGGAATTCTAGTCAGCCTCTCTGTCTCTCTGTCTCTGTCTCTGTCTCTGTCTCTCTCTCTCTTTCTCTCTCTCTCTGTCTTTATTCCTTTCTTTCTGTCTGTCTGTATCACCGTCTTTATTTCTTTTTTTCTTTCTTCTGTTTGTCTGTCTATCTATCTTTCTTTCCTTTATCTTTCTTTCCTTCTTTCTTAATTTTAGGGCTTTTGCCAACAGTTCCTTGGTTTATGAAGCCTGCATCCATGAACTGTATATCATTCTTCCTGAATTCAAGGAATTTCCACTTGGTCTGAGCCATGACCACGTGTATCCAGCCTGCAGAAAGCCTGTCTTGAAACATTTAAACCTCCACAATTACAAAATATGACTAATCTATTCATCCTGTATCATCTACCATCTATTGATCTAATTATATCTATTATCTGCTTACCTATCATATCGATCCATCCACCATTTATCTCTATCATCTATATCTATTTATATCTATATATTTATCATCTCTATATCCTCAATCACCTATTCTATCTATATATCTATTTTTATACAAATTGTTAGCTAAATATTTACTTATCTAATTAATTATGTTATGCACCACTTACATAATTGTATTATTATCTATTTGTTTCTTCTTGATATTAAATGAATTTAGTTCTTGCACTCAGTTTTCATTGATGTTAAACTATCTTTTCTGATGTTCTTAATCATCCTTTTTGTGTTTTTTTCATAATACTTGGCATGTATTTTCATAACCATCTTATATTCACTATAAATTATTTCTTGAGCATGCTAATTTTCTCTCCTTTTCTATTTGTCTTGACTTCTTCTTTGCTTTGCACCACCATTTTCTCTTTATTTTATATTGAGTTGAAGAACTGATGCTAATTGTTCTTGCTATATTTCTCTTCTTATATTCCTTGTTGTTATTTCTGCTATATCTGTGAGGTTTTGCTTGTTTTAATCAGAATATAGTGCCTGGGTTTGGCTTATTGATTTTAACATTGTGGTTTCTTTGTTATTGCTTATTCTTATTTTCTAAAAGACAAGGTCCCTGTAGCCCAACCTGGCCTTTAGTTTTCAACAGAGTCAGGCTGATTTCCTGCCTCCATCTCTTAGTGCTGACAATAGTGACAGGGATTGAAGCAGACGACTTTCTGCATGCTTGACAAGCTCTCCACAAACTGAGTTGCACACTCAATTTCTACCATTGTATTCTTCTAAAATGAATCTATTAACTCTTGCATTTAAAACCAGTAAAAGGAAATTTTTATTGCAAATAATATAAATTTAGCTTACTCTTCCTATTTCCTCATTAATATATATGAGAGAGGACATGATTCCTAGGGAAAGGATATTTATTTTTGTGATCCACAAGGCTGCTGCACACCCACAAATTTTGTGTCAGATAAATATTTATCTTATAATTTGAGCAGTAGTTCAATAAGAACTATTTAAAAATTGAGTTATTTGACTTGTTCCAGCTTTGTCTAAGAAGTACTTCCTCCTGGTTCCTGAATCCTTCTGACTTGGCCAAGGGGATTATTTGTGTCACTGTTTTAAAATACTTCCTCACTCTTTGATTTTATTTTTAAATCATGTCATTTTTCTTATTATAAGACATTCTGAAATGTAAATTCTCTGCCAGACACTGGATTGCAAATATTTTCAACACAATTCTGTACTGATTTTTAATTTCCCATTCAAATTATTTTAAATTTATAACTATTTATGTGCATATATCTCGGTGAATGCATGTCATATGCATGTGGCCATCTGTAGAAGTCAGAATAGTATGGTAGACTCCCAGGGAGCTAGAGTCACAAGTGCTTGTGAACAGATCCTCTGGAAGAGCAATAGATACTCCTAACCACAGAGCAATCTTCTAGCCCTAATTTTTCATTTTCTTAATAGTGGTTTTTGAAGAATGTGTCTTTCCTTTTTCTATTCTTTGAGAATGTCATACATGTATACAATTTATCTTAATCTTTTTTTTCTGATACTTTATTTACATTTCCAGTGTTTCCCCCTTTCTAGGTCTCCTCTTTGGAAACCACCCCTCCCCCTCCCCCACCTCTATGAGGGAATTCCACCTCCCACCCATCCGCCTGCCCGCTCCCATATTCCCACCTTGACATTCCCCTTTACTGGGGCCTCTCTTCCCCCTGATGACCAACAAGGCCCTCCTCTGCCACATATGTGGTCCGAACCATGGGTCCCTCCATGTGTATTCTTTGGTTGGTCATCCAGTCTCCATGAGGACCGGGGGTGGGGGGTCAGGCCAGTTGACAGCTAAAAATAGAAATAGAAACAATAAAGAAATCACAAAGGGAGACAACTCTGGAGTTAGAAAACCTATCTTAATTTTTTTTATTATGCATTTTCTTTATTTTATAAATGAAAACTATAGTTTCATTGTATAAATTCTAATATTCCCTTCCAGCTTATCTCATCCTCATTCCACATACTGTTAAACTCATGAGCTCTGCAAACACACTAGTTTGCAGTGTGGGTTTGTGTGGTGTGTGTGTCTATGTCTCTCTCTGTGTGTCCATCCTATATAATAATATAGCCTGATGAGTAATCTTAGAGGATTTTATACATACATATACATACATATTTTATACATAAATATATACATATATATTTAGGATTGGATTGAATCTTTTTTCTTGGGATGAATCCATAAATAATATTGATTCTCTTTATCTTAGAAAGAATGTTTGTCTATACTTTTTCATCAGTGAGTGAGGATTTTTTGAATTTTCTCCCTCTAGTTCGACATTGTGTTGTTATTATGAGCTTTTTGATTATTCATAACCCCTCATTGAATAACAGAACTTAAGCATCAATATGTTCCTACAATTTCTATGCAACTAAAATCTAACTTCATGTCACCTTAGGAAAAGGATTGAGTATGTTAGCCAAGGAAGTCCAGAAAAGATGAGTTCATTAGTGTAGCTATGTGAGTACCATATTTAGTGCTGGGTAAAGACTTTGTGGTGCAACGTTTGGGTCACAAAATATACAGTACAGTAAATAGCCCATTGCCTGTTTTTTATAAGTTAGCACAATAAATTCAGCGGTTCCCAAAAATACGAGGAATTATTAAAAATATTTTTCCAGTAGCAGAGATATAAAGAATGTTAGAACCTCTACTTAACATTTGCAAAACAAACCTATGTAGAATTTCACCAACATAGCTTAATCTTTAAATGTCAATTAAACATAACAGATTTCCCTCCTTTGTTCATTGTTTTGAATCTTATTTAAGAAGCTAATTACAATCTAATATCAGAAATATTCTCTTTCATAATGGTTCTTAAATAGAATTGTGTAAGTTTAGATGTTAGATTTAAATCAATTCAATATATATTTCTCCTTTTATTCTTTATGTTAGGTTGTTTGTTTGTTTGTTTGTCTTTTCCACAATCTGTTTTTTTTTTTTTTTTGATACTTTATTTACATTTCCAATGTTTCCCCTTTTCTGGGTCTCCTCTTTGGAAACCCCCTATCCCCTCCCCCTCCCCGCCACTGTGAGGGAATTCCTCCTCCCACCTACTCGCCCGCCCATTCCCATATTCCCACCTTGACATTCCCCTTTACTGGGGCCTCTAGAGCTACATTGAAACACAACATTTATTTCAGGATAGACTCAGACTCAATAATGTCCCCGCTATAGCCTTTTTGCGTCACAATTGCAAGTGTATACAAGTATATCTAGTTTAGTCACCTAATTCATGTCAAATTTTATTTGTGGGTAAGAAGAGGGTCAAGATTAACTTTTTTCCAGTCATTAGTTTAGCCAATTGATAAAACTTATGATGCAGATATCAGGTTGATTCCCCAGTAGGTTTACACTTTTGCATATTCATCTATGGACACCAGCTGTAAATAATAAATTAAGCTTTAAGAATACCCAAATGCAATTAAACTGCTTCCTAACTATTGTCTGATGAAAGCAAAAACAATTCTAAGCACTCTGGGATTGGGGAATCCTCAGGAAGCACCCTGGGGCAGGGGTAGGGCTGTCTTGTTTATGATCTTTTGGTTAGGGTTGGATAGTCTGCTCAATTTATTGTTTAATATCTGAAACTAATATTTCTTATATATTGCCTTGCTTTCTGTTAGGAAATAAATCTTGCCCCCTTTCTCTATAAAGTCTAGAATCTAAATATATTCTGATTAATGTGCTATATGACAACTAGATAAAACTCTCCTATTTTTATACTAGAAATGGAACAGTGATTAATATATTTCTGTTAAAACACTACTTCTAAATATATGTTTTCTTTAGGAAAGAAAGAAAAGTCTTAGCCTACTTTCTAGCAGTTTGCGATAATTTTATTGGATAAATTATCTTTCAGTTTAGGATACCTGAGAAATGCCTAACACTAAAAGATAAATTAGGATTAAATAACCTTAAACATGTAGGACTGTCACTGCACCCAACATAAAACAAATTGTTTGGAGAGAAATAAAGATAATTAGGAAGTGAAAGTAATGGAAAACTCAGGGAAAATGGAAGGTAGCATTTCACCAGGGAGTGTGAGAAGTATTTGACAGTTCAGCTTCAAAGTAATTAATCTGACATAGTTCTAAGTAGTTAAAATTCTATTGATTAACACTCTAGTATTCTTTCCTTTATATTACATAATTTCCCTAATGAAGATTCTAATAAACAACTTGCAAAATGTTTTTCTAACATGAGCAGTCCAAATTTTTCATTGCCTTCATACGATCAGCTCTTGTCTGAAACAATGGAATCACTTCAACACAAAGAAAATATTCATAAATAAAAACCAAATTATTAAGAAAAGAAAACTATATCTAAAATGCCATCTCTATTGTAATCTTTTGTTCATGCATGTTTAGGTTTTATGAGACAGAGTCTCATCTAATCTCATTTGATCTTGTACTTGCTACATAGCTAAAAATTTCCTCCTGCATTGACCACACTGCAGAAGGTATAGCTGTGAGGTTTGAGACACACATTCAGTACTCAAATAGGAAAGATGTCAAGTTATAGTCTTGACGTTCGAAAAGGTAGATTAGTGTCTTGTAATAGCATCCAGGGAGCTCTACATAGTGGCCCACTGCACTCAACCACCTGACACAAAATATTACATAAGTCACACCATCCAGTGCTCATTCATTATGCAAAGTCTTAGAAAGAGACACCAAAAGTTTGGCTTACTAATATGTTATTCTTATGACTATTATTTTTATATATCCACTTCAATTTTTTCAAATAACCACAAAGATTCACCAAGTTCAACCCCATAGCACATGCCACTTTGTACAACAGAGAGTCATTCTTCTGTGTCACATCTTCATTGCTCACTCATTAATTGTGGGGTCTAGTCAGCCAAATTACTGTCCGTTATTCTGTATCATGTTCTTACACCTCTGCACATCTCTGTGTTTATACAGGCCACTCTTTCTGAATGAAGAGCCAACTTCAATCTTTTACATGATGGAACGTAATGTGTCCCTTTACTATTAAGTATAATAGTCACATTTCTTTATTTTCTTGTCTCCCTTTTCTTTTTTTTATTGGATGTTTATTTATTTTTCATTTCCAATGTTATCCTCTTTCAGGTTTCCACTCTGGAAACCCCATTATTTTGCTTTTTGTTTTGTAATAAACACAATGACCAACTTGCGGAGAAAAGGGTCTATTTGGCTTACTTGTCTGCAACATTGTCTGTCACTGAGAAAAGTCAGTGAGGCAACTCAAGTAGAAACAAGGGCAGGGATCATGGAGGAATAATACTCACTCTCCAAAGACTTCTTAATCTGTTCTCTTACACAACCTGGGGCCACCTGCTCAAGCATGGAACCTCCCACTAGACTTGGTCCTACCACAGAAATCATTAATCAAGAAAATGTCTCAGACTTCCTTACATGATTGTCTGATGGAGATTTTGTCACCATGCAGGTTTCTTTTCCAAATAGCTCTAGATTTCTTTCAAACTGACAAAAAAGTCACCAGCACAGTACCTGAAAAAATTCACATAGGAAATTACTTTATTTAGGCTCATATTCTGAACATATAGTTCATCCTGCTAGGAAAGTCTTAGCCTTAAGCAGCAGGAATGAGAGAGAGAGAGAGAGAGAGAGAGAGAGAGAGAGAGAGAGAGAGAGAGAGGAAGAGGAAGTGCTCACTTTGTGTCCATGTAGTAGAAAAGAGAAAAAGATGAAAATGTGTTCTTATCTTGCTTTCTCCATTTTATTTAGTATGGTATGCTTATAGGATACTATTTGCTCCCTTCCGAGTGGGTCATCCCTTCTTAGTTTAGCCTCTCAGGACATATCCTCATAGGCCCCCTCAGAAGCTGGTTTCCTAGCACTTCTAAATCCAGTCAAGATAACAGTATTGATTAAATATCAATATATTCCCCTCTTGAAGATGAAGATGTCTTAAATCAGAGTTGGATTATTTTACATCATTTCGAGTGTGTGTGTGTGTGTGTGTGTGTGTGTGTGTGTGTGTGTGTACTTTTAATGCTTTGCAATAGCTTTTTTTTTCTTGTGCCCATTAACTCTACAACACCAATAAGATGGAAAAGATGTCTTGTACAAGTCTGCATCCTCAGTATCTAGCCCACTGAAAAGACTTTGCACCAAATATACCTTGAACTGTGTCATTCCATTTATTAGCACAGCAATGGAGTTAAGAGTAGAAATAGGTAAAGATTCAATGACAGGGAAGAAATAATTTTTGAACTTAGTTCTGAAAGCCTTTGAAGGAAATAAAAATCTTAGAGACAACATTATAAAAGGCATTAATTGATCTGGATTAACCTCAATTAAAGTATTCATTTACAAAACTTTTATGAATATGGACAACATTTCAAAGAGCAGAGTATTAACAGTGTAGTGCATATAAGATTTCACATAATGTAAGTTAAATTGTCATGAGAAGTCACCTGCTCTGGTTTGCAAACTGAAAGGATTTTATTTTAATACATGCAGCCTTCTTTTTTGGTCATGATGAGCTATCAAGGTCCAATTTTCTTCCAATTGCACGGAACAAAGAAATTCTCCTAGGAGCTTCTTTTGAAGATTAAAGCACTGAAATAATTGCATTAATGTCCTTTATTTTATATAACAGTATGCTTAGGCAAGCCTAAATTTTTCATGAATATCGGCATTATCCAAATAGAAACGTTTTGCCAGTGGGACAATGTAACAATGGCCTGGCCATGTCCACAGGAGGGAGTAGATGTGCTAACGTGTTTCCTGTGAATCCTGCTGGCTTCATCAGAAACCACTAAGATGTTAGAACTAGACACTGCAGCAGACTTCAGTTGTATCCACCAGTAGATTATCCCCACCTCATTTGCTCCATTTACAGTTTGGTCACTGGAGTATGTTTGGCTGGTTTCTTTCACATCAGCAGGAGAAAGAGTCCCAGAGACCTGCAAGAGACATCTGAGGTCAGGGGATAAAGATGGGTAGACTTGCGGGAGAACTACAAATGTGTTTAATGGCTAAGTGAGATTTTCTCTGGAAGGATTTTATTTTAAGTTTTGAAAATGGTTCTCTGAGATTATCAGGTGAGATTCAAGTTCTGGAATAAAGAGAATGTATAAGGCACTGAGAAAGCTCCACATATAGTGTGTGTGTGTGTGTGTGTGTGTGTGTGTGTGTGTGTGTGTGTGTGTGTGTGTGTGTGTGTGTGTCTGAGAGAGAGAGAGAGAGAGAGAGAGAGAGAGAGAAGAGGAAAAAGGAGGCAATAGAATCAGATAACAATTCATTCTTATAGTCAAGAATCCTACAAAAATATTAAACAAACTCCTATAGTATATAATCAGAGGCCTCGTGCATACCTGTCAGAACTGATGCTTACTGCTTTCGTCTTTGTGAGCTCATATATACCTTGTTTATGGATGTATGTGCATCTGTCTCTTCACATAATATCTGACTGTGGGTGTGGGGGGAAGATCTGTACATCTGTTTCTATCTGCTTCTGGAGGAAGCCTCTCTAATAATAATCCAATAAGGTGCTGATCTATGAGACTAGCAGGATATCTTTCGGAATAATTTTATAGATCTTTTTAGACAGGTATGATAGGTTTTACCCTAGGTTTCTGGACTATGTAGTCTTTAGTACTTGGTTAGATATGCCACATATGGGTTCCTTCCATGGAGTGGACTTGAAGTCAAATCAGACTCTCTACTACCACACATTCTCTGCTACCATTGCCATAACACATCTTGCAGGCAGAACAGACTGTAGGTCAAATATATTCATCTTTGCTACCCTGTACAATACCTTACTACACCAAAGAGACTAGAATATAGGAAAGCTCCAAGTAGGTACCAGGTTGACTTCTTCATGTTCAATGAGCTATGTGGATGTTGTCCTATGCAATGGTGCCCCACTGTCAGTTTGCAGAAAGCGACCTTTTGTCTTTAATATCAACCTGCTTTGTTTGGGGGATTTCCATGGGACCTCCTTTGACAAATGTATGAAACCCAGTCCTTCCACTGGAAAACTTGCCAGGCCGAAAGAGATGGCCAGTTGAGACTCCATCTCTCCCACCTCGAGAAGTCTCCATTAAGATCCCTGCATCTCTGGATTGAAGCATACTTGATCATGACAGATGATATTCTTGGATTCAGTTTTCAAGTATTTTATTGAGTATTTTTGCATCGATGTTCATAAAGAAAATTTCTCTGTAATTCTTTTTGTTGAGTGTTTATGTGGGTATCAGGTAAATGTTACCTAATAAAATGAATTTGGAAACATTCCTTTTTTTTTCTATTTTGTGGAATAATCTGGGAAGTATTGGCAGTAATTCTTTGAAAATCTAGTAGAATTCCATCCTAAAACTATCTGGCCCTGGATTTTATTTGGTTTGGAAACATTTAATGACTGCTTCTATTTCACTAGGGTTATAGAACTATTTATGTTGTTTATCTGCTCTTGATTTAAAGTTGATAAGTGACACCTAGCAAGAAAATTATTATTTATTTTAATTTATTCAGAATTTCAAATTTGGTGGAGTATATGTTTTTAAAGGATTTTCTTATGGTTCTATGGATTTCCTAAATGTCTATTGTTATATACCCTTTCTATTTCTGATTTCGTTAGTTAAGATATTCTCTTTCCATCTTTTATGCATGTAAATAAAGTTTCTATATTGTTGATTTTTTCAGAGAAACAGCTCTTTGTTTCATTGATTCTTTGTATGGTACTCTTTGTTTCTATTTTATTGATTTCAGTCCTCAGTTTGACTATTTCTTGCTTTCTATTCCTCTTGGGTGTGCCTATGTCTTTTTTGTTCTAGAGCTTTATGTGTGTTTTTAGGTTGCTTGTATATTGTTTTTTCTTTTTTTTTTTTTAAATTTAGGCACTTAGTGCTATGAACTTTCTTCTTAGCACCACTTTCGTTGTTTCCCATGATTTTGGGAATGCTATAATTTATATTTTTGAATTCTAGATAGTCTTTAATTATTTTATTTTTGTTTTGAACCATTTTTTATTGAGTAGATAATTGTTCAGTTTTGAGGAATTTTTATGTTTCTGTTTTTTTCAGTTGTGGTTGATATTCAGGTTTATTCTGTGGTGATCTGATAAGATGAATAGAGTTGTTTCAATTATCTTATATCTGTTTCAACTTGCTTTATGTCTGAGAAAGTATGTGAGGTGCTTAGGAGAAGGTATGATCTTTTGTGTTTGGGTGAAATCTTCTGTAAATACCTATTAGTTCTATTTGGTTTATAATATCTGTTAGCTCCTGTATTTATCTCTTTTGTCTGGATGACCTGATCATTGGTAAGAGTATGATATTGAAGTCTTCCACTATCAGTGTGTGAAGATCTGTGGGGCCAAGGAGCCATGGGACCAGGAACTGGCCTGGAGTAAGAATGTGGTCAAGGTGTATCATGGGATATGTTGTGTTTTGTTTTGTTTTTTTTTTTTCATCTATGGTGATTCAAAGTTTTGCTGGGCATAGTAGTCTAGGATGACATCTGTGGGCTCTTAGAGTGTACAGCATATATTCTAGGACATTCTGGCTTTTACAGTCTCTGTTCATATCTGCCTGTATATGTTACTTGGCCATTTCACCTTGCAGCCTTTAATATTCTTTCTTTGTTCTGTATGTTTAGTGTTTTTATTATTATATGTCTTAGAAACTTTTTTCCCACTCCCATCCATTTGGTGTTTTGTATAATGGGCATCTCCTTCTTTAGGGTAGAAAAAGTGTTCTATGATTTTGTTGAAAATATTTTCTGAGTCTTTGAGCTGGATTCTTCCCCTTTTTCTATTCCTACTATTTTTAAGTTTGATCTTTACATACTGTCCCAGATTTCCTAAATGTTTTGTGTCAGGAATTTTTTAGGTTTGACATATATAGTCTTCTCTTATATCTTTAATGCCTGAGATTCTATCATCCATCTTTTATTTTCTGTTGCTGGCACTTGTTTCTGTACTTCCGATTCAAATCCCTAAATTTTTCATTTCAAGCATTCCCCCAGTTTCTATTTTCTTTGATGCCTCTATTTCCTTTTTCTGGTTTGGAACAGTTTTATTTGTTTCCTTAAACTGTTTGTATTTTCTTGACTTTCTTTAAGAGATTTACTCAGTTCGCATTTAAGGACCACTATCTTTACACAGTTGGTTTTATGATCTTTTTCTTGGCTTCAGGTAAGTTAGAATATTTAGGAATTTCTATGGTAGGATTACTGAACTCTAGTGGAAAAGGGGATATGGTCCTGGATGCTACTGATTGTGTAACAATTGCTAGAGCCTAGGAATCTGGGTTTGGGCTAATTATAGTTCTAAGTGCTTATTTCTGGGTTTATCTTTGTTAGGTAGGGAATCTATTCCTTGGTTTCTGTTTACTTTCTGGATTTTCTGGGTGTGATGGCTGTGTGTTACCTGTTTTACTAGCCTGGTCACCTAGTATGTTCTTAGGGAATGTTTGTTGCTGGTAGTTCAGGAAGGTAGGACTCGCAAAGTCATGGGAAGGTTGAATGATCAGGGATGAGAAGGTAGCACTCAGGCATTCACCTATGGGATCTGAAGGGAATTCCAGGTAGTTAATGTCTAAATTGAATTAAATTGATTGGTGTTTAGTTTGTTGTCTAGAGAGTTAAAGAACTGTCTATGAGTAGGGGAAAGCCCATACGTCTGATGTTAAAATAACTTTTCATAGAAACACTTCATAAACTTCCACCCCTAGCATCTCTTTATTAACCCATCTTTTTGTTGTCATTGTTGTTTAGTTTATCTTACTTCCAGATTGGAATCTTATATAGGGACCATTAGTGTTCACCAACATTCCTTAATGTTTTCTGAATATGACAGTAATAGTATCAATGTCCATCCCCAGCTTTTCTGTGGTGCCTGAGAACTCAGGAGAAAACTCAAGCAGAGCTAACTTCTCTTACTTAGCACTCACAAGAAGAGTAAAGAATAAAAATGGAACTAATTTTTAAAATGATTGAGGGAAAGTAATTAAGTGTGGTGATCCAGAAGGCAACAAAAAACATTTTTAAAGTCAATTGCAAATTGTTAAAATGAGGTCCAAGTAAGAAAAGTCAATAGATATTGGTAACGTGCTGAGATATAAATGACACCGAGTCATAAAATTCTGTGAATAAAGCATACTGATTTAAGTCAATGATGAGAAATTACCGAAGGAAAAAAAACAATAAAGATGATAATCCTTTTAAAAAGCTCCATTCTTCCACTGACAGAATATTGACCCATTCTCTTCCTGAACTGTGGGCAAGACAGGAAATCAGAGATTTGCACTTGAGTTTTTAATCGTACCTTTTTGAACCTAAAAATATTTACTGAATCTCTATTTCAATCATTGTAGAAACTGAATCATATTAAAGAGACACTTTAAAATTAATGTTTTCCTAAAATTTATAATTTGTCATTCTCATTAACATTAGAGCACTTATTTTTAAACCCATCTGTCATTTTTATTAAATTAAAAGCCCTATTTTACCAGAGGCTAACTTTTATCCTTCTTTTCCTTTCCTTGGATATGTGTGAGCATGTTATACATGCATGTATGTTCATATTTGTATGGTATGAATTCACACATGTATGCTGGTTCATATGTATAAAGATACATGTGTCCATGTATAGACAGATACTGAAAGACAACATAGTGTATCTTTCTCAACCATGTTCCTCCTTACATATTCAACTGTGGTCTCTTACTGAATATACAGCCCCATAATTATTAAAGCTAATTTGTTTAAGCAAAAGTTAAGATTCCCTGTCTCTGAGCTGTTTGATCACTAGGCGACAGGAGGTGTGCTGCATGCTCACATAGTGTTGTGGATCTGAATTCTGTTCGAAAGAAAGAAAGAAAGAAAGAAAGAAAGAAAGAAAGAAAGAAAGAAAGAAAGAAAGAAAGAAAGAAAGAAAGAAAGAAAGAAAAGAAAAGAAAAGAAAAGAAAAGAAAAGAAAAGAAAAGAAAAGAGAAAAAGAAAAAACAAAACCAAGCAAAAAATCCCGAATTTACCCACTGAGCCAACTGACCAGGGCTGCCGCCGCCGCTCCTCTTCCTCCCCCTCCCCCTCCCCCTCTCCCCCCTCCCCTTCCCCTCCCCCTCCTCCTCCTCTTCCTCCTCCCCCTCCTCCTCTTCCTCCTCCCCCTCCTTCTCCTTCTCCTCAAGTCAAGATCCAATAAAATAGAATAGATGCATACATACATTGAGAAAATTCTGAATGATTAAAATGATGAACCTGAGACTAAAACCAGAAGACTAAAGCCAGGAGATGGCTTAGTTGGTAAAACCATTTGTCATACAAGCCAAACAACCCACTTTTAATCCCCAGAACCCACAGGAGAGAACTGGCTTCAGAAAACTGTCCTCTGATCTGCATTTGTACATAAGTACACAAGCGCTCTCTCTGTCTGTCTGTCTGTCTGTCTGTCTCTCTGTCTCTGTCTCTCTGTCTCTCTCTCTCTGACACTCATGATAGTAAAAATAATCAACATAATAAATTAATAATTTCAAAATTAAAACAACTAAGATTAACTTTCCTCTAATAATGAATAAGCATGTATTGGGCACATAAAAATGTTTCTCTTAATTTCTTTCAACATAAAGCATTATGTAGGAAGCTGATGTTGAAGTATTGGTTTAATGATTATCCACAATGATTAAGTTTTATGGAGTTCAAATAATAAAACTATGGCTTTGTTTAAGTGCATACATTGGGAATATAAGATTGTAATTGAATTCTTTTTTTATTGGATATTTTCTTTATTTACATTTCAAATGTTATCTCCTTTCTCAGTTTCCCCTCCGGAATCCCCTATCCCATCTACACTCCCCCAGCTTCTATGAGGGTGCTCCCCCGCCCACCCACTCCCACCTCCCTGACCTGGCATTCCCCTACACCAGGACAGTGAGCCTTCACAGGACCAAGGTCCTACCCTCCCATTGATGCCAGACAAGGCCATCCTCTGCTACATATGCAACTGGAGCCATGGGTTGCTCGATGTGTACTTTTTGGTTGGTGGTTTAGTCCCTGGAAGCTTGGCGGTGTGTGTGTGTGTGTGTGTGTGTGTGTGTGTGTGTGTGTGTGTGTGTGTGTGTGTGTGTGTGTATGTGGTTGGTTGATATTGTTGTTCTTCCTATGGGGTTGCAAACACTTTCAGCTCCTTCAGTCCTTTCTCTAACTCCTCCATTTGGGATCCTGTGCTCAGTGTATCATTTAAAATTACTGCCCATGAGCCTAGTAATAGGAGTTGGTAATTTCAGTGCTGTACTGTTTTCATAGCAACAGGAAAACAGGCTCTCCTAGTCTATATGTTGCTTATTTCTAGGCCAGTACGTTTATTATTTCCAAGGAAGGGAAAACAACTTGTAGAAGTTGGACAGTGTTCATAAAATAATAAAGAGATCTTGATATTTTTTCTGGTAAGTTCCATAAAGGTCCAGAATTTGAAACTTAATCACCGAGCATGCCATAGGCAGAAACAAAACAAATCTTTTGAATGATAGCTGTGGCAGCAATTTTTCTAGGGCAGGGATGGAAAGCTGTGTTGTATCAAGCCATGGTTGCAAATAATATTTAGATTCCCTTTGATAAGATTTGGCGTATATTATTTTCTCTGTGCTCCATGTTAGAAGTAGCTTTAGTAATGAATAGTTCTAGGATAAGAGAAGACCCTTAGACTAACATAAAGACTTGGGGTCGGGAGGGGGATAGGAAAAACAACTAACAGTTAAAAATAGATGGTATTTTTTACAAAGGTTATCTAATTCAGTTGATTCATCTCAATAATACAGAATTAAATGAAGTTACATTTGAAGTAGGAAAAGAAAATAGTTTAAAAGAGACAGAGAATTTATTTAATATATTTAATATAACTTACTGCTCTTCTCCAATATTAAACTATAATATCTGACTGCAAAATTAACTTACAATCTTTGGAAACAGATGGAAGATTTAGCATATAGTTATTAAAATATCGATTTATTGTCCTATTGTACCATATCTTATTCTAAACAGTTTCAGCTTTTTATGAAATCGAGTGTGATGGTTAAAAAATGTTTAAAAAAAATAGTTAATGCCAAGTAAAGGAAATATACTAATTAGTTGGGCATTCTTAAAATTCAGTTAAGTAATTAAGATATGTATATTCTTTTTGGGATATATCTTAATGTGTGTAGCATGCATACAATAATTACAAATCTCAGAAAACTTCATAATGTATTCCTTAACTGCAATACTGATGAGTTAGTTTGAAAGCCTCTTTATGTGATATTTCATTCAATTCTAAGAATTATAGAATTATTTATGTGTTTAAGAGATTATAATGGTCATCTAATCGATTAATATTTCAAAGTTTTTAATCTTTTTTTAATATGAAATATGGGACATTATCTTTAAATTTTCAATTACTAATTTCATAACATTTTATTCATATTTTGCTTCATTTTATTTTTTAATTAATTAATTCATTAATTTTTGATACTTTATTTACATTTCCAATGTTTCCCCTTTTCTAGGTCTCCTCTTTGGAAACCCCTTATCCCCTACCCCTCCCCACTTCTATGAGGGAATTCCACCTCCCACCCACCTGCCCATTCATTCCGGTATTCCCACCTTGACATTCCCCTTTACTGGGGCCTCTAACACCCTCAGGCCCAAGGGCCTCTCCTCTCCCTGATGGCCAATGAGATCATCCTCTGTCACATATGTGGTCTGAACCATGGGTCACTCCATGTGTATTCTTTGGTTGGTGGTCCAAACTCCAGGACGACCAGGGGAGGGGGTCAGGCCCATTGACGCTCTTGCTCCTTCCATGGGGCTGCAAACTCCCTCAGCTCCTTCAGTCCTTTCTCCAACTTCTCAATCTGGGACCTCACTCTCAGTCCAGCAGTTACTGTAAAGTGAAACTTGGACATTCTGAACTTTTGGGCTAATATCCGTTTATCACTGAGTACATACCATGTTCATTCTTATGTGAATTAGTTACCTCGCTCAGGATGATATTTTCAAGTTCCATCCATTTGCCTGCAAATTTCATTAAGTCATTGTTTTTAATAGCTGAGTAGTACTCCATTGTGTAGATATACCACATTTTCTGTATCCATTCCAATGATGAGGGACATCTGGGTTGTTTCCAGCTTCTGGCTATTATAAATATGGCTGCTATG